>JAHHFK020000223.1:0-487323 GCA_024533555.2 Aedes koreicus
GTATAGTCAGACACCCTCAGAATGTAGATAAAGTTTTGCAAAATCATGAAGTTTGATATGTCACAAGCCAGGTTTCGGAGAAGATTTGAATATGTCCACTTTCCCGGAGGAACTCGGATTCCGCGTGGCCTCCTCATGTGGCCAGTATGGTCAAACAACCTCAGAATGTCCTCCAAAGACCAAGGTTTGCAAAATCATGAAGTTTGATATGTCGCAGGCCAGGTTTTGGAAAAGATTTAAATATTACCACTTTTCCGGAACTCGGATCCCGAAGGGCTTCTTTTAGCAGCAAGTACGGCCAGAAATCCTCAAAATGTCTTTTGATGACCTATTTTTGCAAAATCATGAAGTTTTATGTGCCGCATGCCATGTTTCGCATCTAAAAATATTTTGTGCAACATCCCTGGACAGGTACTTACCCCAGTATTCCCACCTTGGAATCCGAAACTATGCAAATTTGCGGAATAACCAGTGCAGATCTATAAATAAAGATAATTTTGTGATCTATTGCAAAAAACTGCATCAAAATCCGATGGCTAACAAGTTTCATCAATTATAAATTTGAATTTTACTGTTTCAGAGGGGTTGGGGACGTACGTGTTAATAAACAATATTCGAAAATACGGGGAATTGGGGTAAAATAAGCCCAATATCTCTGTTTACCGACCAATACGGTGGCTAAAACTACTTCCATTCGATTTCTAGGGAAATTCTACATAAGAATATGCCTATTTTGACTACTACAGACCCCTCCAAGCATAGATTACTGGGCATTATTCGAAAATACGGTGGAATTGGTACGTCAAATACGAGTATTTTTAGGCGATCAGGAATAGGATTTTAAGGATATCCCCAAGTGCTTTAACGTGTACATAAAAATGTTTGAGTACATTCTCAATTATTCTAGAAATATATTAGAACAGCTCAATAATTATTTCTTTTGCTTTTGTTTTTTTCTTTCAGGTACGTGCCTCATTCATTTATCAGATCGTTAACAGGTCAAGTATGAAAAACTATGTTAATTTTATCATCAGTATTTTCGAGTGGTTGATTTTGCAGTTTTAATTTAAATAAAGCAGGAACTTACTGAGATTCAGAAAGGCAATATGGGTATTATCCTGGGACAAAAATCAATTCCAGTTCCAGTATAAGTTTCGGAAGCCTTTTGAGCCCTAAAGTACTTGTGCATAATTTCAGCTCGATCGAGGTGACTCGTTGTCTTCTAAAAATAGACCAATCCAATCACTCACTGGGAAATTTTCCAAGAAAACGTTTTTTCAAAAACCGCAAAGCGATCCGACGCTTGTGGAAAAAGTAATTTAGCTAAAACTGATTGCTATCCAAACGAACGGTTCATTGGACTGTTATTTCTCTCAGCAGCAACAAGTTGAGCACTCGACACTGAAGAAGTATTTAAGTCGCTGACGAAATAGGCGTATCTGTCAAAGGACTAGCTTTTTCTAGTGGAATTTAAAGGCATTTTATCGTGTTTACTAGTGATGGATTGAAAAGGTATCATTGGTATCGTTGAAGGTTCGCAGGCAGGCGTCAAGTGGATTGTTGAAGCCATAACTGGTCCGGTGAACAGGTACAGCGACTAGTTGTGCGCTTCTCAATCGGAGTGGGACGTGAAGGGGAACATCGCGTGAGAGCTCCGGACAGTCTATATTGCCGCGTAACATGTCGTAGACAACCAGTCGCTGAATGATTGAGCGCCTGGCCCGCAAGGTTTGCAGTCCAATCGTGCGGTATAGTCGGGCAGAATGAACGGGTTGTTTCATGGAAGATTCCGTAGCGCGAATCGGATGAAGAGCTTTTGAGTTCGTTCGACTCTGATGATCAGTGATGCGTGATATGGTGATTAGACAGCGGCCGCGTATTCCAGTATGCTACGGACTAGGGTACAGAATAATGTCGGCAAACATTTTCTTGAACGATGAACGAGGGCACAGATCATTAACGAAAAAAACAAAGAGCATTGGGCCGAGCTCACTTCCTTGCGGTACTCCTGAAATAATTGGGAAAGTTCTCGAGCATGCGAAATTTACCGTAACGAAGGACTGGCGGTCCGTCAAGTAAGAGAGAATCCAAACTAACCAAATTGGGAATCCTACATCCTTAAGCTTTTCGGCTGCTTATAGGTGTGGTTCTGTGTCGAAAGCCTTAGAAAAATCAACATAGATAGAGTCAACCTGCCTTCTGGATTCAACCTCTCGAAACAACGTATTGGTATAGCACAGCAAATTCGTAGTTGTAGAGTGATGCTGAACGAATCTATTCTGGAACTCCGATATTAAAGGATGAACAACATTGGACAACGCCGGGGTGAAGTAACGTTTCAAAGACCTTGCTGATGCAACAGAGAAGCGATATTCCACGATAGTTTTCAATAAGGTTCCGATTTCCTGCTTTATGGATTGGCACAATTGACACAGTCTTCCAAATTCCAGGGAACTTTCTCTTTCTTAACGAACGGTTAAATATGCTGCATATCGGAAAAGCAAGAGAGCGTGAGCAAAACTTAAGAAGAGATGGAGGAATCTCATCTACATCAGGGCCTTTTGAAACATCAAGGTCGTTCGAGATCCGGCGAGAAACAAAGCGCTGGGAAGTTCATATTGAACTCCCGTATGTTGTCAAAGCTATATGGATACAGAGGTGGCGCATTTGCGCTATAAACTGATTGGAAGAAGCACGCAAACAAGTTCGCAGCATCGATAGGGGTGCTAGCGGCGACCCCTTGGAATTCAACTGTGTTAGGAATTCTATTACAAGAACGTTGTGACTTCACGAACTTTCAAAATGCCGCTGGGTTTTGCTTCAGGTTCGCTTGCAATCGCTGGACGTGTTCTTCATAACAGGACTTTAGTAGCACGTTGTACCTCGTTTCGATTAAACGGAGATTATTTTTAGTTCCGTTGGTGCTGGCAATGAGATGTCGCTTTCGTGACTTGCGCAGCATATTCCGCAGATTAAATATAACGTTGTATTCCACCAGAGTAGCACAGAAGTTGGCCTTGTAATCCGCCATCGGAGAGGAACTCGCGCATAGAGACAGTTTGTCGTACAGTCAGTTTCATACAGTTTGTCGTAAAATTTCTCAGAAATAGCAGCGACGGAATCACCCTCTAAATTCCGTTTCCAATTAATAGTAGCCAATACATTATTCACGGTGTCGAAATCGCAGCACCTGAAGTTCAATTCAGGTGGATACGAATTATAATCAGGTATAATTGCAGTGAGCGTCTAGTTTCAAGATGAATGGATTTTGATGCTGGTCGATGTCCAAGAGAGGAACAAAAGGCTCAAGTAGGTTGATAGCATCCGGCTCGGTGGTAAAGGCTAAGTCCAAGAGCCTACTATTTAAATTTACAAGTGAAATAACTTGGACAAGTTCGCTGGTGAGTATCGGTTCCGTAAGTGCCAGTTCCTGCTCAGTAGACGCATTCGATAATAAATAACCGTTCACATCCTCGTCGCAGTTCCAGTTCAAAATGCAATGTACTCGAACTGTTTGTATACACAAATTGAAAAGTAACTCTTGTCTGATATTTTTTCTCTTTCTGTGTTTTTTAAACATTTGTAGATTTGTCCTTTCCAAATATTCAATCTTTCGACCTTTTTTCCCTTTCTCTCATTTGACCTTTTGTCACCCTACTCATCATTCTACCTTATTTCCATTCGATATTTTGTCCATTCGACCTTTTGTACCTAAGACAATTTGACCTGTCGACATTTTGTCTTTCAACCTTTTGTTCTACAGCCCAATAAACTACTAATAACGCTTTTCAGTTTACTATTTTCAACTTTAAATTTTCGAAAAAGTTTTTGGGAATAAAAATTCCTAAAATAATCTTAAACTTGACACTACTTGTAGTTTAAGAACGCCAACTAGCGGTGCGGAGCTAAAACCGTGGTCTTTCTTGAATCATTTTGATGGTTTTATCCCATACAAACTTCAACCCGCTAAGGAAATGGCTAAATATAGACTGATTCAGCTCAAATTGAAATCAAAATCTCAGGGTGGCAAAGCAAGCAAGTCGCTCCATGTTTTGCTTGCTCGTTCTAATGTCTACATTAACCGGCTCCAGTTGTCCGACGTCTATAATAGCAATTGGCAAACTAGAACGCTATTACTTTCCGATATTTCCAATTATTTTGTCTACAATACACGACCACTATCAACTTTCTATTATTCTCTGTTGATGTTTTGATCGTTACTAATCGTTACTAGGTACTACACATATGCAAACTAACAAGCCTACTTTTACGCCAAACCTTCAGTGAAATCTCGACAACTTATTCAAAACGACGTAACTGATTTTGCAAATAAAAAAGGGAAAAAAGATTCAAACGTTAAATTCTTGAAAACCTTAGGACTTCCACGCACACTAGCATCACCATCATGTTAGGGAAATGTTATTCCTTGATTTGGTGGTCCTAGTTTGCGTGAAAGTTTCAAGGGTTTCAAGAATTTAACGTTTGAATCTTTTTACCATTCTTTGTTTACAAAATCAGTTACGTCGATTTGAATAAGTTGTTTATTCGTTTATTCTGTTTATTCGCAAAAGCTGGCGTTTTGTTCAAAGATGAGGGATAGGCAAGAAAAGGTGGGGAGAAACGGAAGGGAAACGGCAAGGTTGATAGTTGTTGCAATATTCGTATGTCATAGGTGGGGTGGTGTGCCTGTCACTCGGGCAGGCTCTGGGGTTGGGGGGTTCCGGTTTCGGTTCGTTGGGTGTGGTTCTATATTCAGTTTAGGGGGGGTTTTTTGTTTATTTTTATATATATAATTAATTATTGTGGTTTGTGGGGGGGGGGGAAAATATGATTTGTATGGGGGGGTGGGTTGGATGAGGTGTTTAACACCTACATGCCTGACCCCTCTATTAGCAAAAATCTGGATTTTCATTTGCCTGTCATTCTGCGAAATCTTAACCAAATTGGATGCAACCTTTTGCAAACGATCACAAATTTGTCCTTGTTTTTGATACAGTATTGAACATTTCGAAATTTTACGTAGTTCTGGATATATTCAGGGAAACCGTGGGGTAAGTACAATTCCCGAAACACTGACCAGGATCAAAACGATACCAGAACATGGCTTGCGACACCTCAAACTTCATGATTTCGCAAAACAAGACCATTGGTGGTCATTCTGGAAATATTCGGCCATTGTGTCCACTCTTGGTAGCCTTCCGGGAACTGAGTCTCACCGGAAAGTGGACAAATTTTGAACGGTACCAGAACATGGCTTGCGACATAGGTTTTGCCTTCATGTATACCTTGAAAACACATTCACCCCGGAATGGTATCATTCGTTCATCGACGGTGATATCTCGTCCTGGAGTATATGTGTTCACGATATTCGTATGTATCCGGTCCGAAATTTCCCGAATCAAACGAAACCGATCGTAACATTTGGATGCCCAATTGCCTTTTCGATCCCGGTTTAGGGAACCCCTTGCTGGGCGCCTGCTAATGGAATCGACAAATCTAATATACTTGCAGGTTTGCTGAAAACTATTATCTAAACATTATTTTATTTTTTCAATGAAGGGTACTAGAGTAAACTCACCTATAGTCGTGGTATGGTAGTGGCGTTATTGAACATAATTGTAGAAATACTTAAGTACCACCCAGTTTACCCTAAACATGAAACTAACCAAATTCGGGACATGACAGCCGAACAGAACACACGAGTGGTGAAGTCGTCCGATGACCACAACTGCTTAACATGTGTTTTCGAGTTATGTTTTTTTCCTGCGGCAATCAAAACACCTATCCAGGCAAGAAGCATATTTCTGTCAATGCTCCGAAGTACGGATTATGACTTCCTTCCGCATTGGTGAATTGACAAATGATATGTAAAATAGAATCACCTAAGAACAAGATGAACGCGTCCAGTAGGGTTATGATTGTACTCAAATCCACATTAAATTTTCATGCACCATTAGTGAGACGCTATGTCACTACATTCGGACGATTAGTGCTCTACAAACTGTCACTACGTGCCACACTTCGACACGTATGTTTCTTAGCCGTTATCCTCTTCTTCAAAACTAAAAGGATCTTCTTCTACCCACTCATCAGCAACATCATTTTCCACACCGACCGAGTTTGGGTCGATGATGCTTGAAGCATCCGAATCAGAATCACTCATATTATCCCTATGAATTTTTAATTATTGAAAAAAAAAAACAGAACTCTACCAATAACCAAACTATTGACGTCACAAAAAAACAACTGATTCAGAATAACTAAGATTTAAATGTAAGACCAAAATAAGTCTCACTGAGGCCAAAAGAGACGGTGGTCTACTAGTGGAAGAGATTAGTACATCCCTACACTGGCTAGTCGAGTTTTGTAGTCTGTGTGTTAAATCATCGCTCAGTCTACTACCCTTCTTGAAAACACGAGGCATTCATTCGTCTGTGAGTAGCGTGCCATTCAAGTCGTGGTTGGAAAAGGCCGGGGCTCGACTAGTTTAGTGATTAATATTTGGGTGGTTAGTGTGGTTTAAGTTTACACAAATGATATCGCTACACAGCTTAGAAACAAAAACCGTTAGATGCTAGCAACTTTGTTGATCCAGAATAACGGTACAAAGCGTTAATAAATTATGATTATACATACTTGGGTTTGTGTGTGTGTGTGTTTGTGAAACGTTTAGAAATACATTATGAAATTTTTGGTTAGGGCCTGAACGACAGAGTCAGCCTTGGAGTCGGCAGTTTATTTTCTTTGGAGGAGAATAAAGTAGGGGCTTCTAGGGTAATAAGCACCCCCGGGAAAAACGACCTTTTTGACCGTAAAATACATTTTGAACGCCTTTTTGAATGATCTACAAAGCAAAATACCTTGATCAGCATCTGAACTAGCAATGCTGTATGATAAATCCATGAAAACATACTGAGAATGTTCTCGAAATGTGCGAAAAGCCATTATGCGGCAGGGGTGCATATTACTCTAGATTATGTTATTTTGAAAATCCATGAAAATCTCATGCTGCATTTGGTCAAAATTTCTCATATCTTACAAAATGACGTCTTACAAATGGCCTTTCCAAGTTCAAAACTTTTTGTAAACCTCTTCTATATTTAATCGATTTCCCCAACGGAATGAGATTTGTAGGATGTGCAAGCCATGATACCGTCCGAATCTGGCCACATTCCCCGTGAAAGCGGGTTCCCGGAACGCTGGCCACTCCCACAATGGCAGAGTATTTTCAAAATGACCACTAATGGTCTTGTTTGATGTGTCGCAAGTCATGTTTTGGTGCCCGATACAAATCAGGCCACTTTATAGGAGGAATCCGATTCCAGAAACGCTACCGCGAGTAGCCATAACGGCCGTGTACATCAAGAATAACCACCACTGGACTTATTTTGCAAAATCATGAAGTTTGAGGTGTCGCAAGCCATGTTCTGGTACCGTTAGAAATCTGGCCACTTTCCCGGTAGAATGGCCAAAAATGGCCGAATATTTTCAGAATGACCACCACTGGTCTTATTTTGCAAAATCATGAAGTTTGAGATGTCGCAAGTCATGTACCGTCATTTTCGCCACTTTTCCTGTGACAAAATGGCCGAATATTTCCAGAATGGCCACCAATGGTCTTGTTTTGTAAAATCATGAAGTTTGAGGTGTCGCAAGCCATGTTCTGGAACCGTTCAAAATCTGGCCACTTTCCCGGTGGAATCCGGTTCCCGGAGGGCTACCAGGAGTGGCAGCAATGGCTGAATATTTCCAGAATGGCCACCAATGGTCTTGTTTTGCAAAATGATGAAGTTTGAGGCGTCGCAAGCCATGTTCTGGTACCGTTTTGCTCCTGGTCAGTGTTTCTGGAAGGGTACTTACCCCACGGTTCCCCTCAATATATCAAGAACTACGTAAAATTCCGGAATGCCCAATATTGTATCATAAACTAGGACAAATTTGTGATCGTTTTCAAAAAATTGCATCCAATTTGGTTAAGATTTCGCAGAATGACAGAAATCCAGATTAACAAACCAACCGCTGCTACCCAACAGTAAATAGAAATCAAATTTCCGATAGCATAATCTACACATTCATGGCAAACTCACAGCACGACAACTACCATGTCTGTCCTTCAACAATGTTTCCTTTCTGCCGCAAACATGAAACGGCACCAACGAGAAACTCTTTCTCTTTGGGGCGAAAGTGCATCATGTCATGCAAATAAGCGCTCTGATCTCGCAGCGGGATATTTTGCTGCTGTAAAGCTGAATCCTTCCCTATTCTACAAGACTGAGTCGATTCTGCAAAAGGAATGAAAGGATTGGTAACGTCTCTCATGGAACCCAGCAGGTTGGGAAAAATGTTCTGACGTAAATTGTCCATTCTGGTGAACAACGACGCCGATGAGGATTAGCAGTAACCTATGCTCAAACAAGCGTCGATAAGGGGAAGTATTTATTGTGTATGCGATGTACTTTCGATCAAGAACTGGGTAGATTTTGAGTGGCGTCGTCTTTTGCATTGATGCCGCCTTGAAAGCCTGAGTACATGCGTGAATACTCGCCCGACCTGCATCTCGTTGTAATTGTCCATAAAAACCGACCGCTTGATGGGCCTAGTGTCAGTATGGTGAACCGGGATGGGGAGTAAATGTGATTAATCATGTTGAGAAAATGGTGGTAAGTCCATCACTCTAAAGGAAGCGTTCTCAAGCCATGAGTCGTTCAATATGTCTCTAATATTGATTGATCTATATGCTAGGTGAGATTATTTTAATAAAGCGCATTTGAATGGATAGAAGTGCCCTTTCAATACATTTAGCAGAAACTTCCAAGAGGGTTTTTTTTTAATTCCATAAGATTCTTTGTTCTCTACTGGGCGAGAAGGCGAACGTCAGTTCGCTTCCTTTGGTCTTCCTTAAAAGTTAATTACAGCGCAGAGCTGGACAAAGAACCTTACTTTTTGAATGGCCATAAATCGTTTCCCTTCAATTGATGCACTTTGTTCTATCCTTCGACGAGCGGAGTTTCAGAACGTTAAAAATTACGCACTGCCACACCAATTGACATCCGCTCCCGCCGTTCCCTGGTAAGCAAATAATGGACCGATCCAAACAGGATGTCCAAATCTATACCTACTCGTGCTTCAGAGCTTGCTTAGCTCCAACAAGTAGCCACGCGTGCTTCTCAACGGCCAACAGAGTGGACGCCAAACGACGTCGAAAAATCCCATAAATTATCCCGGGCTGAATGCATAACTCACTGCAGCGGCAGCAGACCAACCAACGTGGTCAGTTGAATGTCCCGCGCCACGCTTCTAAGCATCATCGGCTAGGGGAGGCGAGGAACAGGAAGGATCGTATTTTTCGAACCTATCGGCAGCGAAAAAAAGAAATACTTCGTGCGGATGGAAGGAATTTATTTATTGTGAGACCAGGGCCGATCTGCAGTCGAACGTTAAACTTCTATATTACACTGCTACATATAGATTTGTTAACGTGTGTCCATACAGATGCAAGCGGGCGGCCCATGTTTGCCGTCTCGTGCTCGCTTTCCTTTGGCGGGGGTCTGTTGTCTTATATTGTCGTCAGCTCCCGCCAGAAGTCGATGCGAGGCCATTTGTTTTCGCCGCGCGAAAGGATCTTGTGGGTGAGAGCAGAAACGCCACGTCGCGAGGTTGGTCGTTTTCGGCAGACGGAATCAGATTTGCCTTGCTGAGTGTCGGGTGGTGTCAAGGGTGATCGTGGATGGTGGAAACGGTGATTGCTTTGAGATGTAAAAACAGTCGGGTCTTTGCGGTCTCGATTTTTACGGATTCGTTTTTTGATGATGATGATGGTGATGTAATACTACCATCTATTATAGCAAGGTTACTTTCCATAGCACTGGAATAATCTGAACAACGATTTGATCAGGATTCTTTTGTTGTTTGTGATCATAAAACTCCTGTATGAAGGGCCAAAAACGCAGAGGTAATTACGCGAAACCCACGGATGTAGGGAAGAGAATCTCCTGCCAAAAGCAAGTTCACACTCACAGCACTAGAATCGAGCCCTCGATTGACAGACTAAACCCAATAGATGTTACAATAAGGAGGAGGCAGTCCCATGCTCTCTAACCAAATCGTTTCACTGATGGTCCCTCCCTTTCCCCGTTATCTTTGTTATCTAATGCATATTTAGTACATTTTGGCGTGGTCATTTACCTTTCTTGCTGTAAGTAATATTGGTTTGTGTTTGCATGCGAAAGATGCATCCGCGCGTCACCTGGGTGTGAAGATGTGAACCTGATTCTACTGTTTGTACCAACCATCATTTTCAACACCAAGAAGAATAGCCGGGCAGTCGCCACCTTTTTTTTCTTTCCGGTCAACATTTAAATGGAGGAACAATTGCTATATAAAGCCGAACTGTCATCACGTTTCTCTCTTCTTTGTTCAAATAAAATTCAAATAAAAGGTAGGCTTCTCAATAAAATATAAAATTTTAACTAGCACTTCTAACACAGAAAGGAAGGACAACTTAGAACGATTCAATGACACGAAAAGTAAAAAAAATTGTTGTTGCAAAGGTATCTCGATTTTATTTGTTTCTACTCATTATTTTTTAATTGTGTTGAAAAAACATCAAATCAACTGGACATCAATCGGACGTAGCCTAAAAGCGTTTGTATAAACATAGTGCAAAACTACACCAACACATACGTGAAGCATGTTGAGTAGTTGCACGACACCAATGCAAGGAAAAAGTGTATGAGAATATATTGGACACGGTGTATATTTCGTGCAAACCGGCTTCACCACTGGCTTGGTTAGTCGATAGAGCCATCAGCTACCTGGCCAATAAGTGATCGCCAGAGCACCCTCCAGGATCCAGGGTATTTGTCACCGCTAGCTGGCAATTCATTACTGGCTCTTTACCGCTCCGAACATCTCCAAGGATGCAGAGCGAATGAAGCATTTAGTGAAGGTGGACCCGTTTTACATCGTTTCTGACTGCATATGAGAGCTCCGTTACTTACATTTGAAGTCTGTGATAGGAAAATACTTGACATTTAGTAAATTTGACCTTCAAAACTAAATTGTTGCCGGCGTCGGCGGTGTAGTGGTAAGCGTGACTGCTACTTGGCACCCCAGTGGGTCTGGGTTCAATCCCAGTCGACGTCGGTGGTTTTTCTGAGGCGAAAACATCTTGTCACGTCTTCCTTCGGAAGGGAAGTAAAGCCGTTGGTCCCGGCTCATATTCATGAGTCGTTAGGTAGGGTCCAGGTGGTGGAGTCGTCTTCCTGGCGTCGGTGATTGTCACCATGTGAGGAAATAGGCCGACGTAAAATAAAGAAAAAAAAGCAGCATATTTTCGCAAAAAAACAGCATAGTACAGTAAACCCCCCGACATGCGCGGATTCGCTCAAATGATATATGGGCATTGACCTTTTTTGTTTCATCAGAAAATATCTCGTGATCCTTCGTATATATTAGGGGTATTCCTAGAAAATGTCGTATTTGCAGACAACTTCATATCTATTGTTCTGACATGAATTTTGACATTGACAGCTATCACATCCGAAACTTCATTCTATTCTCTAGTTATTTCAGTGTAAGTTACGCATCGTTAGTGAAAGTAAACAAGTTTTTGTGAAGCCGAAAAATGTCGAAATTCGAGCCATCAAAGCAGCATTTGCGAGAAGTTTTAATTTTCCTGTTTAATTCGAAGAAAAATGCATCTCAAGCATGTGAATTGCTCTCCGAAACATACCCGGACTACAAAATCGACGTTCGAATGTGTCAACGTTGGTTTGCACTCTTTAAAAGTGGTGATTTTGTCACTGAAGACAAGGAACGCCCCGGCCCGGTCAAAAAGTTTGAAGACGTCGAATTGGAAACTTTGCTCGACCAAGACCCCTCACAAACGCAAAAAGAACTTGCAGCAGCATTGAGAGTTAACCAACCAGCCATTAGTAAGCGTTTGAAAGCATTGGGAATGATTCGAAAGGTCGGTCATTGGGTGCCATACGAATTGCGGCCGAGAGACGTTGAGCGCCGTTTTTTCACATGCGAAGAGCTGCTTAAACGGCACATACGGAAGGGTTTTTTGGATCGAATTGTGACTGGTGACAAAAAGTGGATCCATTACGACAATCCAAAACGTAAGGCAACGTATGGATACCCCGGTCATGCCACAACATCGACGGCCAATCCCAATATTCATGGCCAGAAAATCATGCTGTGTATTTGGTGGGACCAGCTGGGTGTGGTCTACTATGAGCTGTTGCAACCAAAAGAAACCATCACGGGCGAAGTCTACCGGCGACAACTGATGCGTTTGAGCCGTGCATTGCGTGAAAATCGGCCGCAATACGCTAAAAAACACAACAAAGTCATTTTGCAACATGACAATGCTCGGCCACATGTTGCACAGCCGGTGAAAACATACTTGGAAACGCTCAAGTGGGATGTCCTACCCCACCCGCCATATAGTCCGGACATTGCGCCATCCGATTACCATCTCTTCCGATCGATGCAACATGGCCTGGCTGACCAGCACTTCCGTAATTATGACGAAGTCAAAAAATGGATCGATTCGTGGATAGCCGCCAAACCAGCATCATTTTTCCGAGAGGGTATCCGTCAACTACCACAAAGATGGGAAAAAGTTATAGCTAGCGATGGCCAATACTTTGAACAATAAATGTATAACAATTTTTTCACAATAAAGCATCAAATTTGCAAAAAAAAAAAACCATTTTCTAAGAATACACCTAATAGAAAGTTACTTTTTTGGGCAAAATTGTTCATTAGATCAAGGCCTTAAGGATGGTAGTGTTATATGTTCAGAATTATCTCACTACGCGGCGCTAGTGTGCATGTAAACTTACTTTAAAACCTGAATCTCGAGATCCTTGGCATATAGAAAGTTGTTGTCTTGGCCAAAGATGTTTGATTTATTAAGATCTTTAGGGTGGTGATAACATTAGTTCAAAACTCATTCGCTACATGGCACTAGTGTACATGTGAACTTTGTGTATAACCTGTATTTTGAGATCTAGATCGTGTACAAATTTACTATTTTCAGGAAAGATAACTGTAAAATTATGAGCTTCCAGACGCTCAACTCAACAGTTCAGAATTATCTCACTTCGTGGCGCTAGTGTGCATGTAAACTTACTGTATAATCTGGATCTCGAGATTATTGACATATAGCAAGATGGCATCTTCAGAAAGATATTCGAGGGGTCAGAGCTTTTTGAATGGTGTACTCATTAGATCAGATTTCGTCCGCTACGTGGCACTAGTGTTCATGTGAATTTTTGTAATATATGTAATATATGTATCTAGATCATGTATGAATTTATTGTTTTCGAGAAATTTATTCGAGTAACTTGGTCTTCCAGACCGTCGACTTCATAGTTCAGAATTAGATCACTGCGTGGCACTGGTTTGCCTGTGAACTATGTACTGGATATTTATCGCTAGTGCAAATAAGAGGCTGATTACCCCAATATGGGTATTTTTGGTACGTTTTTCTGACAACTTTGGATTAGTCCTTCAGAGATGTTCTTCACAAAACTACGGGTACCTTCAGAGAACTTCATGGAAGTTCTGCAGAGAACTTCAGGGAAGTTCTTCAGAGAACTTCATGGAAATTCTTCAGAGAACTACAGGGAAGTTCTGCAGAGAACTTCAGAAACATTCTTCAGAGAACTTCAGGGAAGTTCTACAGAGAACTTCAGAGTAATTGCTCAGAGAACATCAATTCTTCAGAGAACTGCAGTTCTTCAGAAAACTGCAGTTCTTCAGAGAACTTCAGGGAAGTTCTTCAGAGAACTTCACGGAAGTTCTTCAGAGAAAGGAAGTTCTTCAGAGAACATTAGAGAAGTTCTTCACATATATGCAGGGACGTTCTGCAGAGAACTTCAGGGAAGTTCTTCAGAGAACTTCATGAAAGTTCTTCAGAGAACTTCATGAAATTTTTTGAGAGAACCTCATGGAAGGATGCTCATTTCCGTTATGCAGCAGCACAGCTGCCACCGACATCATGTCAAAAGCAAAGTGCATCATTTGTAAAAAATAATGAATATAGACTGTTCCAGAAAGTATAAGCACACTTTCAAAATAACAAAAGTGTCATGTTATTTTTAGTTTTAATAATTTTATTTGGCAAATCATATTTGTATTTGTGTTTTATATGATATTTTACTCTCGTTTAATCAAAATATTTAAGCATAGCCAAGACTCGTAACTTTTGGTTAAAGCCCAAAAAGTCTCGATTGGCCGTGCTTCCGGGCAGTTCGGCGGATTCATGTCTTTCGGCACGAAACATACATTTTGACTTTTGTAAAGTGTCCTTTGCGTAATGACATGACGCCAAATCAGGCCAAAACACTACTTGACCTTCGTGCTGCCTGATCATCGGCAATAATCGCTTCTGGAGACATTCCTTAACGTATTTCTGAGTGTTCATCGTCTCCGTTGTGATGTACGGACTAGATGTTTTACCACACTCGCATATTGCCTGCCACACCATAACCTTCTTACAGAATTTTTCGGTAAAAATTGCCTTCTCCGTTTCGGGGATGTCTTTGTCTTCGCTTACAGTATAGAATTGTGGTCCGGGAATCGTTTTGTAATCTAGTTTCACATACGTTTCATCGTCCATTATTATACACCCAGAATTTCTACACAATAACGAATCGTAGAGTTTGCAGGCCCGTGGTTTCACGGACGCGGCCTGTTTTCGGTTCCTTTGGGTTTTTTCTGCTTCCGGTATGTTTTTAGCCCAAGTTCTATGGCACGCATGACGTTACTCGACGAGGTCCCTAGTTTTTTCGCAACATACCGAACGGAAGTCGCTGGTTTTCGCTTGTAGGCATCCCTGATCTTTTTATCGATATATGGACTAACAGAACCGGATTTCCGACCACTCTTCGGCGCATCTTCAAAGGTACACTGTTCTCTATGTTTTCAAATCGCAGATGGTACCCCTCCGACGCTTACACCCTCTTCCTTGGCCAATTTTCTCAAGGAGAGTCCGCTCACAGTGCACCATTTGTGCACGATACATTTTCGTTGTTCCGGAGTAAGACCGCGCATTTTGATAGGTAACACAAAACTGAGCACTTTGTTGATGCTGTCATTCAGATATGTGAAAACAGAAAGGACGCAGCCAAAACATGTTGAAACATTTCATTATATTCAAAGAGACCGTTAAAATAAGGTGTGCTTATACTTTCTGGAACAGTCGTTAGGGCTCATGCCGCTTTCATTGTGTAGTAATTTTAACGTCACCATCGAGGAGCTCCCATTCTTTGAGACGCGAAACAACCCTGAAATTCTCTGCAAAACTTCCTTGAAGTTCTCTGCAGAACTTCCTTTAAATTCTCTGAAGAACTTCCATGAAGTTCTCTGAAGGATTGTAGGTTTGTGAAGAACATCTCTGAAGGACTAACCCAAAGTTGTCAGAAAAACGTACCAAAAATACCCATATTGGGGTAATCAGCCTCTTATGTGCACTAGCGATAAACATCCATTACATAGTTCACAGGCAAACCAGTGCCACGCAGTGATATAATTCTGAACTATGAAGTCAACGGTCTTGAAGACCAAGTTACTCGAATAAATTTCCTGAAATAATAAATTCATACATGATCTAGATACATATATTACATATATTACAAAAAGTTCACATGCACACTAGCGCCACGTAGCGGACGAAATCTGATCTAATGAGTACACCATTCAAAAAGCTCTGACCTCTCGAATATCTTTTTGAAGATGCCAGCTCGCTATATGTCAATAATCTCGAGATCCAGATTATACAGTAAGTTTACATGCACACTAGCGCCACGAAGTGAGATAATTCTGAACTGTTGAGTTGAGCGTCTGAAAGCTCATAATTTTACAATTATCTTTTCTCAAAACAGTAAATTTATACACGATCTAGATCTCAAAATACAGGTAATACACAAAGTTCACATGAACACTAGTGCCATGTAGCGAATGAGTTCTGAACTAATGTTTACACCACCTTAAAGGCCTCAATCAACAAAACATCTTTGTCGAAGGCGCCAACTTGCTATATATCAAGGTTCTCGATATTCAGGTCTTAAAGTAAGTTTACATGCACACTAGCGCCACGTAGTGAGATAATTCTGAACATTCACCACTACCATCCTGAAGGTCTTGATCTACTGAACAACTTTACCGAATGTAACTTCCTATATATGAAGGATCACGAGATATTTCTCTGATGAAACAACAAATGCCCATATATCATTTGAGGGAGTCCGCGCATGTCGGGGGGTTTACTTTACTATACTATTTTTTTGCTAAAATATGCTGCCTTTCAACGGTCATAACTTTTTCTGGTGAGGTCTGATCGACCCAATTTCTCCTGCAAGTCTGAGAAATTTGAAAAAATGCGTCTAGAGCATTTACATTTAAGCTGAGGTAGTTATTTGAGTGGTTCTCAAAATGTCCATTTTGGATGCCAATTTGTGACGAAAAATGCAAATTGCATGAGGTCAAAATACGATATTCGGTGTTTTTGGGATTCAAGTTAACGGGAACTGGCATGGAACTCTGGGTCTCAATACTTTTTTCGGATTTTGTCGACCAGTGTTTTCAAAATATAAAACGAATTTACGAACGTACATGGTAAATTTTGTTTGGAAATGTTTCAAGAACCGAAATTTAAGAATTTTTTTAATCGTTCAGCCGTCAAGGCTATCTGCTTGAAGTTTTGAATTGGATTTTGACTTTTTCAGTATGGAGACAGCAGTGTTTTCAGTTTTATTTAAGAAAAAAAAGCCGATTTCTTTTTGGAAAAGATTGGATTCCTAAATGGAATTTAATATCAATTTCCGGCATATGACAGTATTTCCCATTTCTCCAAAATTAGAAGCCGCCATCTTGGATTCCAAAATGGCGTCTGAAATCGATTTTACGCCTGTTCCGATCCAAAATTCGATACTGCTGGGCACTTCACAGTTTTCTGTCTTTTTACGCAACAGAGGCCGCCATATTGAGTTTCAAAATGGATATTAAATGTGGGTGTTAAAACTTAATGTTCTTCTATGGACTTTCATCTGTCACAACTTTTTAAATCCTAATGAATCACAATAACTTTTATCACTGAAATATGGAACAGAGCCGGAACAATCTGTTTTTAAAGACATATTTGAACCGACCACTAGGAGCGCTGGGAAAAAAGCAGTGCGTCAAGATTTTAAGTTAATCGAGCGTTAAATCAAATTTTTTGAATGATAATCTCCAGGATGAAATATAAATTCCTGTCAATTTTCCAATAAACTCTTTAGAAAACTATCCACTTTGATTTGCAGACCACCTTTCCTAGGATCATATATTATCCGAACTAATCCCAAGTATTATGTTATGCCTCCATTTTGCCAAATCTTCTGCAACGTTTTTCTCAATCCGCCAAGAGGAACAATTTATTCTTCACGCTTTTATCCAGAAACGTGCATTCTCTCCCGCATTCTAAATCCCCCTCATCCACAAAATCCTCCCGCGTATGCAAAACCAATCCATTCTAAGCTCTCCTCGCTCGATTCGATCTCTGTCGTTTGCTCATAGGCACTTGGGGTAGACTCAAAGCGAATTTATGATAATAAGCATAAAATTTATGAACTAGGAAAGGCCACCACACATTGCTCGCACGTTACTCAGTCCAAACAAAGCTGGTCTGACCACGATCGCAAAAACGGTTTGACCAGAACCTATTGCTCCGTCCGGATTGTGTAAGCTTTATCCCTGCATAGGCGAAGCAGAACACTCGAGCGGAGGAAAGGGAGCGATACTTTATTGGACCCGATAGTGCAGAGGTGGTGGGCAAATAAGAGTGAAATAATAAAATCTGACATATCAATATTGGAGGCGTTCAACTACTAGAAACGTACACTGATCCCTCCATCCACCGGAAGGGAGAAGAAAGTCGGCACGAGCAAGGAGATCTTGTGAACAATGAGTCAGACAAAATGCTCTGCATCTACATAGAAGTCTATTCACGACCATTGGCTAGAATTTGCAAAACAAGAGGCTCTCGTCGTCGAGTCGGCGCGGCTTAAACCTTATGCATGGAGAGGGAAAACAAATAGACTCGCATCTTCGGAAGTGTTTTAGCACGTCAATCATTTTCCCTAAAGGATAGAAATGAACGAAGCAGATTTGCATATTGATCCCCGCTCTCATTTCCCCCCCATCTCGGCATAATCCCGATTTGCTATCAAAGGCGATTCAGAGGCTTTTATTGTTTTGCACCGTCCGATTCGCTTCACGTTCCGGGGGGGAAGAAAATTGTAAATCGTTCATTCACTTATCCTGAGCCCGGTCGGGAGATCGTCTACTGCAAGCCCTTGACTGCGCTCGCACAGGACGGATTCGTTCTTGGAGGGCCTTTTGTTGGCTTCGGCTTTGGGAGCGTATCTATTTCACTTTATTAATTTATTGTATGACGGTCATGTTTTACAGCAATTAGCGTGTAGAGATAACCGACAGCGTGGCGAAGCGACGAACCCAATCTTCTGCACTGTCCGTCCATCCAGCTAGACGGAGGAGGTGGGTCTCTTTTTGGCCTGTAAGTGGAGTTGCAAGATTTATGGAAGCTTTTTATGCTATGACGGGATAACGTTCGTTTGACCCTGACCCGTTGGTGGTAGGTGGATCCTGCTGCAAGGCGCCATTAAAAAAGGGGAAATTTATGATTTTCTAAGGTTTGTTTGGATTCATAAGACCGTAAAGTGGTAATCATTAGAAGAATGTAGCAATCATTTGCCAAGAATGTAACTTTCCAGCGAGTCCAAAGTTCTATTCAGAAGGTAATTCCGATCAATCATGCCCAAGCCCCGATGGGAAGGACATGACATGAAAGCTTTAATGGACTCCACCCGGGATACAATGTTTGTTGACGATCGCGGCCAGGTGTGATGCAGCTTCGATTGATTCCCTCATCGGACAGATATGCTTTGTGGGAATTTCTGCGGGAGGATGACTCGTGAGTAATTGCGCTTGGTATCAGTGGGTGTCGCTAAAAATAACGTCCTTTTTATTCCCGTACAGGAGATTGATGGATTTTTTCTGCCTTGAATAGGATAATGGAAATGTCTTTGTCTTTGTTTCCTATTAATTATCCTCGTCAATGTGATGCTTTACGATGCACAGAACCTCCCACGAAGAATGTTTTATCACTTGATGAGACACATTTAATTCTCATTAATGCTCGAGATGGGGGGATGATGACGAATGAAATTTTCCAACTGACGTGACAAATGATGCAAAATCCTAGGGATGCATCATCATAGTGTTGCACACAAAGTTAAGATATAGAATTCTCGGCCATTTGAATTCAGAATAGAACGGCTTGAATGCCACCTCATCTGTTGTTATACTCGGCAAGAAACCCCAGGGTTTGTTTTTCATATGAATTCAGTTTCGAAAGAGTTAGTGCAACCGAACGGTCAACTAAAGTAACTCCAATATCTACGTCAAGATAGCTCCACTATTGCTCCAACAATACGATTATAACAGGTACAGATCGTCGTTCAATTTGATACTAAACAGCTCACGAGACTGAGTGTCTGTTTCATCACTGACGGAAGTTCCATTTCATTTTGTTTCAAAAATGGGAATGGAGGAACTGAGTTTCCCAAGCAGTCCACTTACTTACCACTAACCAATCAGATCAAGGCAGGGGTAGCCTTTGCTGTACACAGAAGTTGTCTCCATTCTCTTCGTTCCATGGCTGCATTTCGCCAGCCTCGCAGTCTGCGAAGCGTCCGCAGGTCACCCTCTACCTGATCTTCTTCTTGTGCCTGCCGGTTCGTTTTCAAGAATCATTTCGACTGGACTGTCGTCACACCGTTCGTAGGGCGCGTTGGTCCTCCACTACCAATGTCCATGTTTCGTGGCCGTAGAGGACTACCGGTCTATTTAATGTCTTCCCGACCAGAAGGAAATAACAAAATTATTTCAAGTGTTGTTATTCAGTTATGCCTTTTTTATAACAGAGGTTGTTAGAATTTAAATCGCGGATGTAGTTAAAATAACAGAAATTGTAACAAAAAATCCTCAAGAGGTAACAAAATATCAGCAAACTATGATATAGACATAACATAAACAAATCAAAATTTGTAACAGTTTTGTTACGATGTAGCAAAATTATATCAGCTATTGATATAATTCATCTATTTCTTCACGCAGATTGTGCCTCCCAGGGTATTATATCTTAATTTGTTATAAGTATATTACACAATTATTCAGATGAGAACATGTTTAACAAATTTATATCATAATCAGTTAGTTGTAACAAGGTTTGTTATAATTTTGATATTTTTATGTTATACCCTTCTGGTCGGGTTGTAAATGGTCAACTTTATAGTTTGTTATAAAGGGTGTCCACAGTTAAATTGCATCACTTTCAATAAGCTGTAACATTTCGCCCTTTGGGTTGATTATAACGAAATTTTGGGTGAAATTACCTCAGCGTGTGTTTACACTGCGTGAGTTTCATTGTGAAATGTGCCGTAGTTTCGAAAATGGAGTTGAAAGAACAGCAAGTTCCGTACTGGGATCACAATCGGTTGCTGCCTTTAAACGCAAACCCAACTGTTCCGTTCGGGATGTCGCGAAAAAGCTTGACCAACAGTTTCTGAGAAAGCCAAGAAAAAAGCCGGGCTCTGTTCAATCAAAATAGAAACCATGAAAAACAGAATAGGACAGTTAAAACACGTGCGCAAAAGCTGTACACACAAATGTTGACGAAACCACACTGCTGCATCATGGACGATGAAACACACGTAAAAGCGGACTTTAAACAAATTCCCGGCAACCAGTATGTGACTGCGAAAGACAAGTTCGATGTTCCAGAGTCTCTCAGGAAACAGCAAGTGTCAAAGTTCCCCAAGAAATTCATGATTTGGCAGGGGATTTGTTCGTGTGGTAAACGGAGCAAGCCTTTCGTGACAACTTCAACTGTAAATGGTCAAGTATACATCAATGAATGCCTGAAAAAACGACTGCTTCCGTTTCTCAAAACACACAACGTTCCTACAATGTTTTGGCTGGACCTAGCCTCTTGTCACTACTCCAAGGATGTTCTGGAGTGGTACAAGACGAATGGTGTCAATTTCGTGCCGAAGGATCTCAATCCCCCAAACTCTCCAGAGTTGCGGCCAATTGAAAAATATTGGGCTATAATGACGTACGAACTTTGTAAGCATCCCAAAGTTGTCACTACAGAACAGGAAATGTTGAAGTCATGGTTGAAAGCGGAAAAAAATGTCGGTTCAAGCGTTGTACAAAATCTTATGCGTGGTATTAAGAAGAAAGTTCGGGCTTTTGGATTTGGTAAACAAATACAGTGAGTATAGTACACGAACTGAAGATGAAAATAAAAATATCTAAACCAAGTTTACTATATTTTGCATTTTAAAATTCCCCGAAAATAAAAATATTTCATGACAATTGGTTGAGAGACTTGTTTTTGTGGACGAGTTTAAAGTGGTGCAATTTAACTGTGGACACCCTTTTGAATATGAAAAAGTTCAGGAAGAAAAAATAAATGCCTTATTGATAGTGTAAAGCGTTGTTTTAGAATATTGTACATATTCATACGTATTATTAAATTCTCGTTGATAAACGTTAAATATTTTCGTATCTTTCTGGGATGTTCTAGGTCATCCTAAATGTACTTGAGTTCAGAACTTCAGATCTAGCTTTCAGGGCTATATAAGGTTACGGTATGTATTCAAATGTATTGAATGAACCTTTTGGAAGGTCAACAGTCATTATTTGATTACTTAATGATGTTCTAGGTCATCCAAACTGTCCTTGAGTTCAGAACTTAAGATCTACAGTAGTAGCTATAGCTTTTTGGGCTATATAAAGTTACGCTACGTATTCAACCAAATTAAGTGAATATATTCGAACGTTAAAAAAAATCATGAGATTAACGGGGATTATCTAGGTCATCCAAATTATCCTTGAGTTCAGAACATAAGATTTTCAGTTGTAACAGTATGTGTTTAGAGTATGCAAAGGGACAATATGTATTTAACAACATTCATTGAATAGTGTGGAAGGCCAAGATACATAATGCGACAATCTTGGGATATTCTAGGTACTCCAAACTGTCCTTAAGTTCAAAACATAAGATCTACAGTTGTAACAGTAGTTTCTTGAGTTATAGATGATGACCATATTTATTCAAACATATTCAATGAATCTTTTGGAAGGTCAAAAGTCATTATTTTATAACTTTGAGATCCTCTTGGTAATCCAAACCGTCCTGGAGTTTAGAACTTGAAATCTACGGTATAAACAGTAGTTTTTTGAAGCTATACATAGTGACGTCAAGTATTCAAGTATATTCAGTGAATATTTTCGAACGTAAAAATACACAAGAAGATCTTGGGATGGTCTAGGTCATCCAAACTGTCTTGGCGTTCAGAACTTAAGATTTGCAGTTGTAACAGTAAATTTTAGGCAATACAAAGTTACAATAAATGTTCAAACATATTCAATTAACATTCTTAAAGACAAAAAACATTATGAAGCAATATGACATGTTCTAGGTCATCCAATCTATCCTTGAGATCAGAACATAGGACCTAAAGTTGTAACAAAAGCTTTCTGGGCTATGCAAATTGGAACTACGATGTGTATTGAAACATATTCATTGAATATTTTGGAAGAACAACAGACATTATGAGATTATCTTCGGATGCTCTAGGTTATCCAAACTTTCCTGGAATTCAAAGCTTAAAATCTACAGCTGTAGATTTTATTTGTATATGCCGTGGGGTCCTGTTTGACTTGATTTAGAAGTTGCTGAGAGTGTGGCTCAGATGCTTTTGATGATTGTAGACCAAACATGTCCATCAGCATATCCAGTGGTGTCATATCTGCTGCACTTGTTTCCTCTTCACTGAAACGCAGCTTGAGTTGGTTGGTGTGTGATCTGATAAGCTTCCTCCGTCCATGCCACTCGTCCAGCAGCACATTGTGGTTGACACGACCGATGACTTCAACGATCACGCCGGGAGCTCACTGCCACTGTAGACCTTGTCACCTTTACGTAAATCACTAGGAGTTGCGCCGTGCTTCCAGGAGGAGATCCAGGACTGTCTTCATTTTTCGGCCAAGCATCTGCTGCAAAGGTGTCTTGCCATTCAGAACACGACTGGGGGTAGTCATGTATACCTGAAGGAAAGCCTGATGCGCTTCCGTGATGTTTCCCCCCTCGTTGATTTTGTGCAGCGACCTCTTCAAGGTGTCCACAAATCTTCCCGCCTGACCATTGGACTGTGGATGATACGGCAAGATTCGGAAGTGTTGAATGCCGTTCTTCCTGCACAAAGCCACAAATTGTTCCGACGTAAATAGGGTGCCATTATCGGAGACAATGACATTGGGAATACCAAAGCGTACACATAGCTCATTCAAGAGCTCGATTACTACTGCTGTACGATGCAAATGCGGGATCGTACGTTGCAAATTTTTGGCCACTTTGAGAAGGCATCCACAACTACCAGGAAGTATAGACCATTGAGTGGGCCAGCGAAGTCGATGTGAATTCGTTCCCAGGGAGATTGTGTGAGTGGCCACGAATGCAACGGAGCCTTGGGTGGTGACTTGGAATGTGTGGCACAACTGTTACATGTCTTGACGAAGTCAGCAATGTTTTCATCAATTCTCGGCCAGTACATGTGGCTACGTGCAACAGCTTTCATCCGCTCCATTCCAGGATGTCCTTTATGGAGTTCCTTGAGCATTCTCTGTTGAAAATTTTCCAGAATCACCAGGCGGTTGGACATCATGAAAGGGCGTACGGCAGTGTTGGCGATGCTGTCGAGTTTGGCAGACCATCCACGCTGGATATACTGGACCACTTGTTGAAGAACGGGGCACTTGAGAGGGGCGCCACGTACCGAGTTGAATGTCACAGGTTGCGAGGTAATGACTTCTTGGAGTGGAACCTCGACGTCATCTTCCAGTTCAATGGAAACGATGATGAAATCCTCATCCGGTTTCACGTAACTGTTGATAAGGCGAGATAGTACGTCGGCATAACAAAATTGCGTAGTGGACACGTACTCGATTCCAAAATTATAGCACAGAAGTGACTGTCTTGCCCCTTGGCAAAACCCTCCTTGGTCCAGCCCCCGTCTACGCTCGTTTAAGCGAATTCGACCCGCTGCTTTCCGAAGATACAGTAACTCTCGGTTAAACGACTGTTTAACCACGCTAGTTCCGGCTATCGCCAATACATCAATTTCCTCTACAATCGTTACGTGAAACGCACGGAAGCAAATCTTTGCTCCAAACCCAAACGTTTTTGGTCGTTTTTGAAAACCAAACGGAAGGAATCCGGATTACCCAGTTCAATGTTTCTAGCCAACAATACGGTCAGCAACGAACGCGAGAAGTGTAACCAGTTTGCACGACACTTTGAACAAGTTTTTCACAACTTCTCCGCTTCGGCGACGCAAGTGAACGAAGCGACTCCTGCGGTGCCACGTGATGTGTTCAACTTCGATCTTCCTCATTCCACACCGCACATGCTGCAAGCCGCAACGCGTAAATTAAAACTATCGTACGCCACCGGTCCTGACGGCATTCCATCATCCGTTCTGAAGTATTGTGCAGATATTCTTAGCTTTCCGCTAGCAATGCTGTTCAATCTTTCGGCTCAGCCAAGGCACTTCCCCACACGATGGAAATTCTCTTACTTGTTTCCAATTCACTAGAAAGGAGACAAACGGGATGTTGCCAATTACCGTTGAATTACCTCCATGTGCGCATGCTCCAAGTTATTCGAGATAATTGTGAACGATTTCCTGTTTGCATGTTGTAAGCAGTATATCGATACAAAGCAACACGGCTTTTACCCGAAACGATCCGTATCCACGAATTTGGTACAATTTCCCTCTACGTGCATGCTGCATATATGGACTTGAAAACTACATTCGACTCAGTGGATCACGAAATCCTTCTGGCTAAACTGGAGAAACTCGGCGTCGCATCTAGGAGTGCGGATTGGTTCAGATCCTACTTGATGGATCGTTCAGTGCGGGGCAAGATCGGCTCATCTGAATCGGAATCATTCTTGAACAAGTCGGGAGTAAGGTAGTAACCTCGGCACGCTGCTCTTCTTAATGTTCTTGAATGATGCTTCGTTGCTGTTACCTTCGGGGTGCCGCTTCTTTTTCGCTGACGACCCGAAAATTTACAAAATAATAAAGTGCCTCTCAGACTGCTTGTACCTGAAGGACATGGAGGGTATCTTTGCAGATTGGTGCACAAGAAATTTGCTTAGCCTCAGCGTTGAAAAATGCAACGTTATTTTGTATCACCGCAAACACCAGCCGATCACATTTTACTATGAGTTATCGGGACGTTGTACGGTTCTACAAACTGCACAGACATCCCGGCTCAAAGTATACGATACAACATTCTATAAGCAAAAATGTTGCGGCTTAGACTGTCCACCATGTCCTAAGATCCCCAACAACTACCCACAAGCAAGGTAGTGGAAGACCAGCCTAAATTATGGGCGTAAAAGGATTTCGTTCTCTTTCTTGTGCCTTCAACAACAAGGATTCACTGGGCTAACGGGATGTCACAAAATAGGTCAACGGTTCTCACCAGCACATCTGCAAAACATTGAAACGAGTCGGAACCAAGCGCCGGAAGAAGACAGCCGCAGAATACACTGAGAAACAGATTTTGACGCCAAAATCGCAATGCCGCTGGTTGATAAAAACAATATTCCAGAAAATGTTTTGTTGTGGACGACGACAGTTACTTCCCTATCGCTAAAGTTGACAAATAGAGTGTCCAGAAGATGATACGCGGCTTTTCAAGTAAAGCCCGTCAGTTCATCAAATACAAAACGGAATAAGATGTTGATGAAACCTTTAATTTAACGACTCATTTGTTATACTTCATCACAACAATCCCGAGATAGAGCTGATTTATTGCGTCCAAATATTAACTGACCTTCACAGAAAAAAATGATTAATTTTAACAAGCGTGTAAAATTCCAAGCCAAAGGAGGCGTTAACAGCGAAATTGTTTGCAGTCTTTCATACGCCATACAACAATGTTTGCAATCTTTCGTACAGCAGGCTAGGTTCAGGCGTTATCTGGCTTACATTTACATGAAACATCCCGTTATTTTCTGCCAAATTTAGCATTCCCTTCATGTGCATTAGATAACGCAGAGATTTCAATGTTTCTTTTTATCTGTGTTGCAACATTACAGGTCCCTACACTCAAAAAAATCGACACGTTGTTTCCACGTGAAACGCACGTAATTTTCGTCCACCTCCAAGACCAGTAATAAACACGTGCAATTCACGTACGAGCAACGTGATTTCCACTTAAATCTACATTCTACGTGAAAATCACATATATGTTACGTGATTTTTTTAGTATAATTCACTGGTACGTACTGTTCACCTGGTTTTACTGAAGAATATTTGGTTACACGTTCTGGTGAAAGTTGCGTGAAATTTCACGTGGAAGCAACGCGTCGATTTTTTTGAGTGTAGTTTTTGCTAGTTCTAGATTCTATGCCTCTTGACCAATACTTCTTTTATGTGCGTTGATTAACGGGAATAAATGAATGTCCACATATCCTAACACAAAATGCATCCAAGCTTCGAACTGCCCAGCAGGAAATGCACAGCACCGGAGGACTCACGCAGATTTGATCACATAAATAAGTTCCAGTTTCAAAAACCAGCAAAGGGAACATTTCACGCAACGAACCCCCGTGCATCCTGGTTGTTCTCTCTTCTTGTGTGTAAAATCTTTATTAATCGCAAGAATTATGAGTCTAATCTCAATTGTTCAACTGCATTCGTTTGCGTCTTAATTTGACGTTATTTACGAATTTCCAAACTTTCGGTGAACGAAAAATTCCACGAACTCAAGCACCCTCCGCAGTGGCCATGCGGGGCCCCGTCCGGGAGGCTTTCAGTTCCGAGTCCAAATATTTATGGATAATTGAATCCACATAAAGTACGGAAGATCGCCGCAAGCCGCGCTCTGGTGGCATGCCGCCAGCCTGAATGACTTATGGGACTGCTTTTTGGGAACGAAAGCAAACGATTGTGGGTTTTCAGAGCGTCTCATAAAGCACGGAGATGAGCCTAAGCAGAATTTCGATTAAGGTGGTCCATCCCTGAAGCAATGGTAAACGGTATCGTTGAATGGGTTTGCTGAAGATTGGAATTTCACTGCGGTCAGAATTTATTCACGCATCCTTGGAAGGGTTCGGTTGTTTGCATTTACTAATGATGGTTATTTATGTTAATTTTGTTTTAGGGACGCGAATGTACTTTGAATCGATTGAGTTCGATTGAAAGTAGTGGCAAAGAATTTCTACCAATGTGTGTGGCACAGGTGCCTATTTAACGTGAAGCGAATGAAATGTTTTATCATTTTAAGCTATTTGTCTCTATCTACTATAAGCTGTAAGTAAATCGAAGAGAATAGAGCTAAAATCGTCCACTTTGAGGTCTACCTCTAGGCGCATTGTTCGCAGTCGAAGCACCACCGCTAAAAGTGAATGGTAACTAACCGAATAATTATCGTTTTCAACTTCCATCGCTCAACACACCAAACGAACCAGCGAATAGTATACTCATAGCGTCGTGCAACCAGTTGAGCTCCTCAGGCTGGCTGCCCACATTTAGGGGTTCGTACACACCATTAACTTATCGTTTCGTTCAGTGGACGATCAGTAGCTCTTGTAGTCACTTGATTTGAAGACACACCCCCTGCCGGGTAAACGGGGTGGGTGCAGCATTACACGTGTATACAAGCAGTAGCCTTTATGCTCCATCCGATCCATTTGAGAATCGTTGTTGAATGCACCTGGTCCTGCTGGGAAGTGAACCACGTCTTGTGACTGCATACCAACAGATCGCATGGCGACGATGACCTTGATCATGGTCACACATGGGAAGAAGGAAACCTTACACCTTCCCTGCCGATACAATCGTTTATGCTGGCCGCATGTTGAACTGCTTCGCTAAGGTTCAGGCTGGGAATGATGCCGATGTAGAGAGCAAGACTTTGTTTACTCATAATTTATTAATTTCTAATTAAAACGTTGTTTGTTTTATGATGGTGCGCTCACGCCAGATTCAAAGCGGGGGCTCAATAGGAAGAGAGATATCCTTTCGAAAGGACCACTGCGGGATCGGACAGCACAGGCTAAGATATATGGTATCGGTCCGGTTGCATCTGTTTTATTGTCTCAAGGGGTTAATCCTCCTGCGGGAATAATTTATGAGACTTCACGCTTCCGCGGAATTGCACCCAGACAAGTATGTGTGGTTCCAGTAAGAAGCGATAAAGCAAAGCATACAAAGGCATGGCAATCAACTCCACCGTCAACATCGGCAGGGGCGTTGATTTGCTGTGGCATTTAAGAAGACGTGAAAAATGAATACTTTTAATCACATAGTAGAGCGAGTTGTGACTTTTTCGATGGATTGCTAATTGCGGATCTCCGGTCGTATGGTTTACAACTAGGTGATTATTGTTTTAGAGAAATAATAAAAATTGATTGATGGGTTGTATTGGACATAGAAAAGGACTTTCGGCAATGAAAAGAAAACTGCTTGAGGGCAAAATTTACATGGTTTTGCTAACTTTGTTCTATTCATTCAGAAATGACATCCTCGTTGTTTTCCATTGACCTTCAAATTTCATAAGGTTTTTGAGGAGAGATATCAACTACCAAATCTTCTAAATCATTAGTTTTTTTTCTTATGAGATTTACACACTGTTTTTTTTATGATTTTGTTACCAGTATTTCAGATTATCATTGTTCGACCGCCGAATTCATTATCATTTAGGGTATCTTTGGAGACAGTTTTAAACACAGAAGTTACACGTGATTTTATTTGATAGCCTGATCTCAGCAAAGACTCACTTATTTGCAAGCGCGGCAAGATACCGCTTGTTTTAAATGAGAAAGGCGTGAGGATCGACGCATTAAATTATAAAACGTCGTGAAGCCAAGCATAGACAGAATGTACGGGAAGGATCATTCCGCGTTTCAGCAGCACGAAGCGCCTTCTCATACGCCTTTTCTTAACCATCGGCAGATATCAGCAGAAAAAGTTTCATCAGCTGCAGAAAACAGTTTAAAAAAGTCATGAATGTTTTTTCCATGCCAGTTTACCATGTTATGGACATAATGTCGGAATACAGTACATTAACCATCCCTGGGTGGGATAGTGCATGCAATTAGGCATCACAATTTTTGAAATAAGTCTGACAATCTTTACTTATGTTTATTTTTTTCTTAACCCTTTCAGGTTTAAAATTTTCCAACCGTTATTAAACAAGCAATTTGATGTGTTCTGATTGATTTGACATAGAAATGATTGAAAAAAAAAACTAAAAAATGTTTTTTTTATACACTGATAGGCAAAATAAAGTGCCCACCTCATCGTTTTTTCAATTTCTCTCATTCACTTGGTTCAAATTAAAGTAAACACACTGTATTTTTTTTAATATCTTTTTTTTTTATATTCTTTTTAAGTTTCACTTATGGAATACTGAAAAAAAGGAGCTTTACTCAAAGAAAAAAAAAATCAATTTGTGTTGAAAAAAAAACAGTGACAAAATAAAGTGCCCACTTCAAAAATCGATATGTTTTCGATAAGTTTCCATTGGAAGACTTCTCGATTGTTTATGTTTTGATATTTTGACATGTTTTGAAGCAAACGGCTCAACCTGGTGCATTTGTATACGTGATCGCATTTGATTCAATTAAAAAAAATGGAGAACGCAGTGCTTTCGAAAGCAATTCCCTTGTGTATCCGAAAATTGGTCGTTCGTGATGTGCAAAATGGTGAATCGCACCGGGCTGTCGCTAAGAAGTGCAGTTTCAGTAAGGCAAAATTCTTCTGAAGCTTAAAACGTTTGGATCAGTGGTGGATCGCCCTGGCAGAGGCAGGAAGCGGAAAACGGATGCGAGAACGGACACCAAGATCATGCGCGAAGTCAAGAAGAACCCGAAGGTAACTGTCCGCGAGATCCAGGAAACCCTTCAGTTATCAGTTTCCGGTCGAACTGTTCGTCGCCGTCTCGTAGCACAGGGGTTGAATAGCAAACTTGCCCGGAAGCGCCCATTTATCAGCAAGGCAAACAAAGCCAAACGCCTTAAATTTGCTAAGGAGCATGCTGATAAGCCCCTAGAGTTCTGGAAAACGGTTCTCTGGACGGACGAATCAAAATTCGAGCTGTTTAACCGAAAGCGGCGGGTTCGTGTTTGGTGCAGATCGGGAGAGGAGCTTCAGGAGCGCCACATCCAAGGCACGATGAAGCATGGAGGAGGAAATGTCTGCGGGTGTTTTTCGTGGGGTGGAGTGGGAAGCATTGTGAAAATCGACGGGATAATGACGGCAGATTCTTACATCAACATCCTGCGAGAAAATCTGGAGGTTTCGCTGATCCAGACGGGCCTTGAAGAGAAGTTCGTATTCCAGCAGGACAACGACCCGAAGCATACTGCCAAGAAGACCAAGTCTTTCTTCCAGTCTTGTCGGATCAAACCGCTGGAATGGCCTCCCGGACCTCAATCCCATCGAGAATTTGTGAGCGATTCTCGATGCCAGGGTTGACAAAACTGGTGTTACCAATAAAAATAACTATTTTGAAGCCCTGGAGCGCGCCTGGGAAGAGCTAGATCCACAGCACCTAAAGAACCTGGTCGAGAGCATGTCGAAGCGCCTGCAGGAGGTCCTGAAGGCCAAAGGAGGACACATCAATTATTGAAATGCTTTTATTTTACTTTAATTTATGTTTTCTGTAGCCTAAATGAAGTGGGCACTTTATTTTGTCACTGTTTTTTTTTTTCAACACAAATTGATTTGTTTTTCTTTAAGTAAAACTCCTTTTTTTTCAGTATTCCATAAGTGAAACTTAAAAAGAATATAAAAAAATAAGATCATAAAAAAATACAGTGTGTTTACTTTAATTTGAACCAAGTAAATGAGAGAAATTTAAAAAACAATGAGGTGGGCACATTATTTTGCCTATCAGTGTATGTGCTAGGTCCCTCAAACTGTCCTGCAGTTCAGAACTAAAGATCTCCTGTTGTATGTTGTGTCGTATTTATTGTATCTTTGTATTGCCTGAATATTACTGTTACAACTTAAAATCTTAAGTTCTTAACCGCAGGTCAGTTTGCATGACCTAGACCATCCCAAGACTATCTTCTAATGTATTTTAACGTTCGGAAATATTCACTGAATATGCTTGAATACTTGACGTAACTTTGTATAGCCCAAAAAGCTACTGTCTCTACCAAAGATCTCAAGTTCGAAACGACAGGTCAATTTTGATTACGGAGAGGATCACAATGTTATAAAATAAAGACCGTTGACCTTCCAAAAGATTCATTGAATATGTTTAAATACATATAGTCATCTTATGCAGTTAAACCTCGATAAAACGTAACTCAATTTTTATTTTCGTTAGGTTTTATCGAAGTAACGTAATATCGAAGCAATTTTTTGTTTCCAGAATTGAATTCTTTTTTTTTCTGTGAAAGAAGTCATAAAACTCGAGCCAAAGACCTTGAGATGCCCTAGATTCGGCTTCTTTCCAGTCCACGCCTCTTCCGGCGTTTTGTATTCCAGGGAACGTGTTGGACAGCGATTCACCACATGAGCAGCGGTCGAAATGGCTTCTGCCCAAAACTCCTTACCTAGCCTCGCATCGTTCAGCATACACCTCGCCTTTTCCACTAACGTGCGGTTCATCCTCTCAGCAGCCCCGTTCTGTTCAGGCAAATACGGGCACGTGGTCTGATGTCGGATTCCATCCAATTCCAGCATCTTCCTGAAATCTGCATTCACATATTCCGTTCCGTTGTCTGAACGCAAGATGTTTAGCTTCCTTCCCGTTTGTCTTTCCGCTTTGGCTTTGAACGATTTGAACGCCTCGAGTGCTTGAATTTTGTTCTTCAAGAAGTAGACCACGACGCGCTTGCTTGCGTCGTCCAGGAACGTCATAAAATAGCGGCTTCCACCTAATGACGGAACCTCTACTGGTCCGCAGAGGTCGGAGTGAACCGACGCCAACAATACTTCAGTTCTCGATTCGCTACGTGGGAACGAACGCCTCGCATGCTTCCCTTCCAGACAAGCAACACAACTCGATAACGAACCATCTTGAAAATCGATTCCGTTGGCGATTCGCTTCAGTTTTTTTTAGACCATCTTCATGAAGATGTCCCAAACGACGATGCCAGGGCTCTATGCCACTTGCCAAAAATGACTTCTCCGGCCGATTGACTCTGTAAAGACCACCTTCATCGACTCCGGTGACAACCAGCTATCCGTCCTCGTCCCAAACTTCGCATTTGAGCGATTCCACGAACAAGGGAAATTTTTCCAGTTTTAATTTCTTGTATTTTTTGATTTGCATGAAACCTTGCATACAAGTTTTTGGGGAAGTAAAACGCCGTTTTGCATACTTGGTTCGCTATTTTGAATCTAGCCTTACTTATGAGAAGGGCCTATTAAAAATGCACATGATATCTTCAAAAAATTGTATCTCGGAAACGGTTTGTCTGATTGGTTTGAAGTCTTGAGCGAAGTTTTAGACAATTGTTGGTGCTATATGGAGAAAATATGCACGGTAAAAAAAAAGTTTGGTTTTTGTGTTTTGAACTAAAATATAGATTTTTCCTTAAAAGTTACATGTCAATAATTTTTTAATTATCTTTATGTTATAGCTGATTGAAAATGCTATCTAGTGCATAGTAGGTTGTTCTGGAGAAAAATAAGTTACAATGAAAAAAAAATTTTTTTAAAAAATTACAATTTTCAAAAAAGCTATTAAAAGAAGTCAAAAAAGTTTGTCACCCTAATTTTATGAAAGAAAATCAAATTTTCAAGCAAAAAGTACTTCGTTAACATTTTTCTATGATGCACCGTTTAGAAGATATTACTGATTTAATATTGATTTTTTTGATAACTTAATAAGTTTTGGCCCTTTTCGGATGTATTCCGTGTTTTTCCAGTTTTAAAAGTATTTTTTTCGGAAAGATTGAAAAATTTTGAGTTAAAATGACACAGACAACTTAAAGATTTGAGTGAAATTCTCTGCCTTAAAAGTATTTTTAAAAACAAGTTACAAAATCCCACTATCAGGAACAATGATTTCTTCAAGTGATTTTTGGTGCGTTGTGTTGAAAACGTGCTAACAAGTATTAGATACAGGTAATTAGATACCAGTTAGCTGTACTACGTACAGTTGGTGATTGTAAACATGGTCTTTGTTGGAGCTAGTCCACCATGGCCACGCTGGCCATAACGAGGCTAGCTCCGTCGATGACGGTTTCTTAATAATAAATAAAAAGAACGCAGTCTTAGTCACCTTCCATCAAACTAGACGGCTGCCGACTGATACCTCAATCAACAACCACCGCACTCTTTATTCATTCCAGGTATATACAATTTACAATCTTCTTCAATAACAATATACCTACGCCAGCAAATCTACCTCGCTCCAACTCTCCAAACTCGTACCTGAAGGTTCGACGATACCTGAGCGTTCAACTCTACCTATCTTCCAACAGTCTTTACCCAGCATTCTATGATTTCTACCCGTGAGCTGTAAAGGGCGATACGGTCAAAATTTGGTCAATATCAACTTGACGTATTTCTTTCAATTTTGCATTTAAAAAACCTGAACACCCCTCATTTTGAAGGTGTGTGTGTGTAGAATGTTGCTCCTATTTTGATTTTGGAATTCACTCTTCAGTTGTCAAAATGCCGTCCAAGCAAGAAGAGCAGCGTATCAAAATTTTGCTCGCGCATCGCGAAAATCCGAGCTACTCGCACGCAAAGTTGGCAAAATCGCTAAAAGTTGCCAAATCAACCGTTACAAATGTAATTAAAGTGTTTGGGGAACGTTTGTCGACAGCCAGGAAGTCTGGATCGGGGGGAAATCGAAAACCGGAAGCCGCTGAGACGACAAAGAGAGTTGCCGGTAGTTTCAAGCGAAACCCTAACCTATCTCTCCGAGATGCCGCAAATAAGCTGGGTGTATCGTCTACAACCGTGCATCGAGCCAAAAAACGAGCCGGACTATCGACTTACAAGAAGGTAGTGACTCCAAATCGCGATGATAAACAAAATACGACGGCCAAAGCGCGATCCCGGAGGCTGTACACGACGATGCTGACGAAGTTTGACTGCGTGGTAATGGACGACGAAACCTACGTCAAAGCCGACTACAAGCAGCTTCCGGGACAGGAGTTTTATACGGCAAAAGGAAGGGGAAAGGTAACAGATATTTTCAAGCACACGAAACTGTCAAAGTTCGCAAAGAAATATCTGGTTTGGCAAGCCATCTGTACCTGTGGCTTGAAAAGCAGCATTTTCATAGCTTCCGGGACTGTCAACCAAGAAATTTACGTGAAAGAGTGTTTGAATAAACGTCTGCTGCTTTTCCTGAAGAAACACGGTTGTTCCGTACTGTTTTGGCCGGATTTGGCATCTTGCCATTACGGTAAAAAGGCCATGGAGTGGTACGCCGCCAACAACGTGTAGGTGGTTCCCAAGGACAAGAACCCTCCCAACACGCCAGAGCTCCGCCCAATTGAGAAATACTGGGCTATTGTCAAGCGGAACCTAAAGAAGACCAAAAAAACTGCTAAGGACGAGCAGCAGTTCAAGGCAAACTGGCTTTCTGCGGCGAAGAAGGTGGACAAGGTGGCTGTACAAAATCTGATGGCAGGGGTCAAGCGTAAGGCCCGGCAATTCGGATTTGGAAAAGCGGAAGCCTAACTGAATATTTTTCCTGATTTTTATACTAATTGAACTTGAAAAAGAAATTTAATTTGATTTTTTAAATAAACGATTTCACCGATTTACACGCGTTTTCCCTTGACCAAATTTTGACCGTATCACCCTTTACTGTATGCTGACGTGTTTGGTCCGAGGGTTGTAGGATCCGTTATTTGCGATGCTGATTGCCGATTGACTATTGCAACGTACGGAGATCGGTCTAGCTTCCGAAAACTCCGACTCTAGGTTGCTCCACCACATAGCTTCCTGAATGGTACGAGACATAGCCATGTACTCCGCTTCGCAGGACGAGAGAGCTACGGTAGGCTGCTTCTTCACGTTCCATGAGATAGCTCCTCCCTGCATCAAGAACACGTAACCGGTTGTCGATTTTCGGTCGTCCGTATTTCCTCCCCAATCGGCATCGCTGTATCCAACTATTTCCGCTGGACCGTTTGCCGAATTTTCCAACATCTTGGTGATTGTGCCTTTTAGGTACCGGATTATCCTCTTCACCGCTTCTCAATGAGGATGGCCAGGATTGGCACTATACTGGCTCATAAAATTTACGGAAAATGTTGTATCCGGTCGGGTGACTTGAGCTGCAAACGACAAACACCCGATTGCCTCTTTATATGGAACTGATTTTATTTCTTCTGTTTCAGATTTCGTCTTCGGTGCCATTCGATTTATCCAACTTGATGCTAGGATCTGCTGGTGTTGCAACTAGGTGGGCATCGGCCATACCGAATTGATTAATGATGTCTTCGATGTAGGTTTGTTGATCCAACCACAGCTTGCCTTCTTCACGATTCCTCGTGATTCTGTTGCCGAGACAATGATTCGCCTCCCCGAGGTCTTTCATTTTGAATCGCTTCTGCAGATGGGCTTTCAGCTTCTTCTTCTGCTTCCGATCGTTTGTGAAAATCAGAAGGTCATCAACGTAGATGGTCACAAACATTATTTTCTCCCCACGGATAGACCAATACATACAAGGATCTACGCTCGATCGTTTCAGCCCGAATTCTCGAAGCACCTCATCCAACTGCGCATTCCATACGCGACTGGATTGCTTGAGACCGTAGAGTGCCTTCTGCAGTCTGCACACTTTTCCGTTTGACGCAGCAAACCCCTCCGGTTGGAGCATATAGATTTTCTCGTCCTTCAGCTCGCCCTGCAGGAATGCTGTAACCGCGTCCATTTGGTCGATATCCAAGTTGTAACGCACCGCCAGAGCCATCAAATATAGGACGGTCGGGTACCGCACGACCGGGGAATACACTTCGTTGTAATCCAAGCCGGGACGAGACGAGCCTTGTACCTCTGGATGCTTCCGTCAGGACCTTTCTTCGTTCGGAATACCCACTTGTTCCGGATTGCTTTCCGCCCTTCAGGTAGATCATCGAGCACCCATGTGCTATTCTCGCTGAGGGAAGCGATTTCCTCTCGCATCGCCGCGAGTCAATGATCTCGATCGGGCCGTTGCAGTACCTCATCGTAGCTTGTCGGTTCATCCATCGAGCCATCATCGCTCAATGTGTTGAAATGTAGCTGAAGGGAATGGACACCACCAGAAAAGGAACCGTGACTAATATATTCACTGTACTTGCCTGGACAACGGCGCTCCCGACCGCTGCGCCTTAACCCTTGCTGCATTTCATCAGCTGGTCTAGTGAGTTACGATGGGAGCGCAATATCGGCACAGGCATCCTCGAAATCGTCCGCTTCACTGAACGAGCTTTCGACAACGACGACTTCTTCCGTTGTTTCGGTATCATCAGAATCGCCACCCAGTTGACCAATTCTTTCAGTAGGCCTGGCAGCACCAGGCACAACGTTGCCAACCGGTTGTTCGATTTTGGGAAGCTCATCTGCACCGAACACAGAACGATCATGGCATTCGTCCCAGCAAAGCTCCATGAACTCCACCGGTTCCATTCGTTGTTCTGCCGCGCGGATAGCGACACCTTCTTCTAGTACCACGACATCTCGGCTGACGTGGAAACGGTCATTCACTGGATCATACACCCGATGTCCTTTCGTGTCTTCGCAATAACCAACGAAAATACCCTTTTCGGATTTGGGATCGAACTTCTTCCTTTTCGCATTCGGTATCAAGGTCAAAACACTCGAGCCAAAGACCTTGAGATGCCCTAGATTCGGCTTCTTTCCAGTCCACGCCTCTTCCGGCGTTTTGTATTCCAGGGAACGTGTTGGACAGCGATTCACCACATGAGCAGCGGTCGAAATGGCTTCTGCCCAAAACTCCTTACCTAGCCTCGCATCGTTCAGCATACACCTCGCCTTTTCCACTAACGTGCGGTTCATCCTCTCAGCAGCCCCGTTCTGTTCAGGCAAATACGGGCACGTGGTCTGATGTCGGATTCCATCCAATTCCAGCATCTTCCTGAAATCTGCATTCACATATTCCGTTCCGTTGTCTGAACGCAAGATTTTTAGCTTCCTTCCCGTTTGTCTTTCCGCTTTGGCTTTGAACGATTTGAACGCCTCGAGTGCTTGGATTTTTTTTTTCAAGAAGTAGACCACGACGCGCTTGCTTGCGTCGTCCAGGAACGTCATAAAATAGCGGCTTCCACCTAATGACGGAACCTCTACTGGTCCGCAGAGGTCGGAGTGCACCAACGCCAACAATACTTCAGTTCTCGATTCGCTACGTGGGAACGAACGCCTCGCATGCTTCCCTTCCAGACAAGCAACACAACTCGATAACGAACCATCTTGAAAATCGATTCCGTTGGCGATTCGCTTCAGTGTTTTTTAGACCATCTTCAAGAAGATGTCCCAAACGACGATGCCAGGGCTCTATGCCACTTGCCAAAAATGACTTCTAAGGCCGATTGACTCTGTAAAGACCACCTTCCTCGACTCCGGTGACAACCAGTCCCAAACTTCGCATTTGTCCTTCGTGAAAATAACGGTTTTTCCTTTCTGGCAGATGGTACTTACGGATAACAAGTTGGTGGCCAGATCTGGGATCTTCAGTACTCCACTGACATCGATTCGTCCTTCGTTGCTATCTAGTTCAACGGAACCCTTCGCTACGGCCTTCATGCTGGAATTCATCACTTCATCGACAAATCTCTGATCCGGCCGTGCCATGTGACAAGTGGCACCCGAATCAAAGTAACATTCACTGGTACTTACGTCTCCCATCGCAAAAATGGAGCACAAACCCTTGTGCTTGCTCGCCTTTGATTGTTGTTGCTTCTCCGGACACTTTGCCGCAAAATGACCCGGCTTCTTGCAGTTGAAGCAGATCTTTTTGTCGATCTGTGGTTTCACTATCGTTGACTTGCATCTCCTAGAACCGTGCTTGCTGTACAAAGCCCCTGCGTCGCTGCAACTGGTTGCGCCCCGCTCGATCTTCACATCTTGTAGAATTTTTGATTTTACAGCATCCGCCGTCAACGCAATACCAGAGGCTTCAAGACCCATTATCATGGGCTCATACTGTTCCGGCAAGCCCATCAGCAACATAGCAGCCAACCACGAATCATCTACTTTGAATCCCACCGATGCTAGCTTGTGACTTGTGCTCATCAGTTCATCAACGTAGGCTTCGACACTTGGACTGTTGACAAGACGTATCGAAGTGAACTTCCTTAGCAACCCAGTTTTCCGGTTCAAACCGCTGCCTTGAAATGCCGACTCAAGTTTCTTCCAGGCAACTCGCGCATCGACTGCATCCAGAACCAAACTATAGTTGTTGGTCTCCAGACTTAAGCAGATTGTAGCCAACGCCCGTTGCTTCAAATCCTCCGATACCGCTGCCTGCGCTTCCTCGGTTTCAGCATTTACAGCTTCCCAACATCCTTCACGAATCAAAATCATCCGCATCGCGAACGCCCATGTCGTGTAGTTCTCCCTTCCGCGTAACCTTTCGATGACCGGCAATGCCACGGAACCTCCGCCAACTCGTACTCTTCCTGTTTCAGCTGCGGCTCTTCCGTTCTCCCCGCCTCCGTTATCAACGCTACTGGAACTTCTCACCGACACCGACAATGGAATGAAAATTTATTGTATCTTAACAACTAATAACAATGGCATAGCGCGCGAATTATGGCTCCTTTCGAAATTTTGTGGTTTGTTTTTGTTTCTGTTGGGCTTGGGTGGGGACCATTTTTCGGCACTTGTTGATTACTACACAGCGGTAATGGAACCAACTGGTACATCCGTTGCAACCGATCATTGGTATGTCGCACGTGTATGGATCAAATATTCCAGACGGTTTTCCGTTAGATTCAGGTGTTTCGGGATAGATTCACCATTGGAAGTAATTGTTGGGTTGGTCCAATACCTTCCTCTTGGACACTTTGTGCAGCGGCTGGATAGTCATGAAGAAAATGGATAATGGTTTTGTCAGCGGGTGGATAGTCATGAAGAAAACGAATATATTTTTTGGCTCAGGAAGTACTAGCAAACCGGTCCCAAGCTTAATGATTCGCCCCTAAGACCGTAACTCACACCAATACACTCTCAAATATTCTGTCAAAATAACATAGCGAATCAAAATAAAAACAAAGATACTTGTACCAAAAGTTGCTAACAAGCGCAAGAGTGCATGGCAAGGTGCAGACTGCAAGGTGAATTTCGGAACTAGGGGTTCTACAACAGTGAACCAATTTCAAATCGCTAGTTGCACATTGATTGTTGGTTTTGTGGTTCAGGATGTACCAGCACATCGGTCTCAAGCTGAATAATTCACCCCTAATAACGTAACTCACACGAACAATCCCTCAAATATTCTGTCAAAATAACACAGCAAATCATAACAACAATAAAGCTTCTAGTACGCGAAGACCACAAGAATGTATTGCGAGGTGCAGGCTACAGGTGTTCTTCGAACCAACGGGTTCTACAACAGTGAACCAATTACAAATCGCTAGTTTCACATTGATTGTTGCTTTGTGTGTCACTTAATTTTTAATTAATTCCCAGTTGATGCATCATCAGCAACAATCTATAGGAAACTGGCTCACTGTTGTAAAGCCTCTTGTTTTCAAGTGCACCCTGCACCTGGCAATACATTATTGTGCTTATCAGTATTGCCCTTTAGGTCGGTATCGTGTTCGAAAGAAATTTCTTTTCCTATCTCAATCCCATGTTAAATTCCGTTTACTGAAACGGAAAAGTAAAGAACCGAAAAGAAATTTTTGCGGAAGTTCCCCCCGAAAAAAAAGAAAAAAAAAAGTGGGTTTGTTGGGTTCCACCAAAGTAATGGGACTCAATTAGGCTTTTTGACGTTTAATCACCTCACCCTTTATGGCACATACAGAGGAATGATGGTTTGTTTTCCTCCAAAAGATTTTCCTTCTTACATGCACTCATGTGATCTAAATGGCGCTTTAGGGCGCCCCCAGGGTGAACGCGACTCGCGACGCGATGCGAAGTTTGACAAGTCGCGCGAAGTCGCGCGACCAACCTCCATACATTTAAACAAAGCAAAAATATAGCTAACATACCATAGAAAACGCGACGCGATGAGCGATTATCATGCGACCAACTACTGCATGCACTGGTTCGTCGCTCAGTTTTCGCACGATTTTAGGCCGAACATTGCATTAGGTCCAATGAAACATTTGTGTCAAATCGAGAAAAATACGAAGGTTTTGAAAGTTTTATTTTTTCTTTTAATTGAAATTGCAACTCAATCGTGTAATATGAAATTTTTGAATGGTTTTCAACGTAAAACGTCGTCAGGATCACAAATAAAATGTTGCTCTTGAGGATTATGATGATTCTGCGTGTAATTGATACATTTGTTACTTAGGACCTATTACATTTGCATTTGTAGATTGGACCTGTTAGATTAGTCTTTTGCCAAGTGAGATTGTACATTTGACTATTTTGATTGCGGTAAACCCTAATAAAAATAATGTTCAAATTGGGTCCCTATTAGTTGTCATTGTTGTACCACTTATTCCTTGCAATAAGCAAACATTCAATTAAAACGTAGCCCATCATATTTGAGAACCTCAACAACTGGCTACATATTCAATCAATCGGAAATCTTACATATCGGCACAAATCTCAATAATTAAAGGACCAACGGATCTGATATTCATATTTTACTTTGTTTTTCAAACCTATTTGCTAGGTGAATTACAAATGATCAGTCCTATGCACCCACTTTTAGGAGATCCCCCAGGAGACTTAAGTAAGTAAATTAAGTATAAAAAGAATGATTTGCGTAATGTGTTAACATGGAACTTTTATTTGTGGATCTAAAATCAACACTTAAACTATCAGGTCATACAGTTTGTACATTAACCCCAGCGGCTGGATATTAAAGAAAATTGATATAGTTTTTGGCTCAGGAAGTACCAGCACATCGGTCCCAAGCTTGATGATTCGCTCCTAATAACATAACTTACACGAACAAACCCTCTAATATTCTGTCAAAATAACACAGTGAATCAAAACAAAAACGAAGCTTCTATTACCATAAAGCGCAAGAATTGCAAGGTGCAGGCTGCAATGTTTTCTTTGGAGCAAGGGATTATCCAGCTGCTGGTTCTACAACAGAGAACCAATTTCAAATCGCTAGTTTTAAATTGATTGTTGCTAACCCTATATGGTCTCAAGCGTTTTAATCCTACTTTTTGTGATTTGACACAAATGTTACATAGTATCTAATGCAATGTTTGGGTTGAAGTAGTTGAACAGAACACGCGTTTTGTGTCGTCTTTTTCATTCTTTCACTGTGTAACTGATTAAAGGAGTTTGACGTCAAGCTCCGTCGTCTATTTAAACAGCGGGGGAGCAAAAAGGACTACAAATTCGATTGGCCTCACCTATTTACATCTCATTTACATGATATCACTTCTAATCGCGTTCACTATGGGTATCAAATCGCGTTGAAAATCGCTTCGATAAGGATCGCGTCGCATCGCCTCGCGTTCGCTTCCTCTATGGGGTCCACCTTAGTGTGCGTGCGTTCAAGGTCACTAAGCCTAATATACCCACAGGACTGAAGCGGCTGTCATCCACGAACAACAATCGTGAAGCCGAAAACTTGGTGCTGCATGTGGTGCTAATTTGACAGATCGGTTTTCTTGAAGGCTATGCTATATGCAGCATACACAATATTCGCGGCGGAAGTTGTCATGTTTTGTCGTTAATTTGATTCGAGAGAAACATCTCCCGTGTTGCTAACTTGCTACTTAGTGCAGTGTTTATCACAACGATAAAATTTATCAACCAGGTAGTATACTGTTTTATCTAAATTACTGATACTAGTAGTTTGGTAGAAGAAATATTGTAAAGAAATATAATCCATTGTGAACCAAGCTTAAAATGTTAAAATCGCTACTAGCGCCACACCACAAGTGGCAGGCTTCAAGAACTAACGCTTTCTTCAGTCCTCTGAATATACCCAGTTTCTTATTAGTTTTAGATAAGCGTGCTACAAGTCTTCGTTCCCTCGTTTGTAATGTTTACCGTGGGCTTCTTCTCGTTGTTTGACGTTATCGTATCATTGCTTCACATTTTTATGTCTTTCACTGAAAATCCTTTTTGCGTTTAAGGTTTTATTAGTCCCATCAGTGACAAGGGCTGAAAATAAGCGAAAATAGTTGCAAAAAGTGGATTTTTTTTCTCGTGTTCATTAGATAATCGCAGCCTGATACGGTTTCCGTTCGATGCTGATAGTTTGACGAGTGGAAATTGCGTTGTGAGAGCTACAATCGCTTTGCTAGGGACGATGAGAAAAGTTGCTAATGTCTGAAGGAGTTTGCCTTGGTCTCCAGCAGCTGTTCTTTTGTTATTTTTTGTTGAAAACTTCGAGGAGTGCCCGGTCCTCCGTTTCCTGTTAATAAAATGGACATCGTCGGATTAGTCAAACGGTCCTACTCGGATTACGGAACGATACTGAAAGATTCATGGTACACAATAATCGCGGAAGAGCTGAGGAACAACGTAAAGTATTACCAGTATAATATTATGCATGGCTTCTTCTTACTAGTGGTGGTGTATTGGCAGTATTATTATATTTTTTATTGAATTTAATTGTTCAACTGAACTTTTAGTCTCCACCCTTATTTACATTCTGTTCGGTTTCGTTACAGTTCGCTTGGTCATTGAGTTTGTTGTTACTGCTGATTACGACGGTCATTGGACTGTACTGCTGGAGGCGAATTTATCTTAAAAGTGAGTGGACTGATTAAGTGTTGTTTTATTTGGTGTGCTTATTTAAATTGTTTAAATTTTTGCAGAACTCAGGGACAAAGCAGCTCGGTTGCTGTTCCAAAGTCATGATCCTTCCCAGTTGCGTTTCCGAAAGCGGGATAAAATGCTGTTTTATGGTCGAAGGATGCTGCGTAAGATGAAATCCATCTCTGGCCAGGCATACAGTGGCCAGGGCAGAAAACGAAAAGCAGTAATGCGTTTTGCCAAGCGAATTCTTCAAATACGTCGTGAAAATGATCCAATTCAGCTGCAGGTGGTTGAGCCACCGGCTGAGTATTTGGAGGAAGCAGCAGAAGGGAATGATAAAGTCCCTCCCGACGCTTTGTACATGTTGCAAAGCATTAGAATTTTCGGCCATTTTGAGAAGCCGGTTTTTTTGAAGATTTGTAAACATACTGAAATCATCAATTTGATCGCCGGCGAGTCGCTGATAAAGGTTGGCGATCCGGATGACAGCGTGTTTATTGTGCAATCGGGGCAGGTTAATGTGTTTCTGAACAATCCGGATGGCAGTTCTATTGCACTGAAAGTTGTTCGCAAGGGCGAATCTGTGACATCGTTGTTGAGCTTCATCGATGTGCTTGTTGTAAGTATTTTTACTTTAGGGTTTAAAAATTGAGATCTCAACGATTTGAGTATCATCCCTGCAGGGTAACACTAGCCAGTATAAAACGGTTACAGCAAGAGCCATGGAAAATTCCCAAGTTATACGTTTGCCAATGTTTGCCTTCAAGGAAGTGTTCGACGAGAGTCCCGATTTACTGGTCAGGGTCATACAAGTGATTATGATTCGGTTACAACGCGTCACAATTACGGCTTTACACAACTATCTGGGACTGAGCACTGAATACATACAGGTAAGTCTGAATAAACAAATAAATAAAAAAATCTTCAATGCATTTGAACAAAGATTAATCAGGCCAACATTTTAAAAAAGCAAATACTTGTAAACAGTCTGCTATGTTGCCCCTTACAACTGGCATTTTCAATAGTCATAAGTTAAATTTTTAATTTTATATTTAATATCCTAATTACTTTTCGCTTTACTTTTTTTTCTTTGAATCACTAAGTAAAAGTTAAATGAAAAAGTTCGGAGAAATCAGCGTATGAAGTCTTTGTATTATTAAAGGTGACTTCACAATTCATATTTCGACAAAGATTTTTCATTAGGGCCTAACTGACAAACGTAAACAATGGCTTATTCCGCAAATTTCTCGTCATTGAAAACTCGTCTAATCAATCCACCACGGTCATTTCGAAGAGGAAGAGTTCACCTATCCGATAGAATTGGAGGCTTACATGAGTAGCCTTTGTGCCTCGAGAAATTTACGAAAGAAGCCATTGTTTACGTTTGTCAATTAGGCCCTAATGAAAAATCTTTGTCGATTTAATTGGATTAGCTTAGATATTCGGAAGAAGGCAGAGTCAAGTTTATCCTTAAGTTGCTAATTTAAGACTTCTTACACCAAAATGTAGTGTCCGTCACAGCGCAAGAAAGTGGCAGTGCCGATGAAAAATAGCCCCGGTCATCGTCGTGTACCGTCAGATGTACAAGCACCCTCACATTCCCTTGTGGGCCACGCAGTAACGGGTGAAGCCCGGCCGGATATGTTGGCAGATTTATCTGATCATGTCGGCAGTCGACGTGCGTCGGCCCTCCCTAGTGAACCAATGGAGGATACCGTAATGAAATCCATTGCCATTGAAGGATTTTTGAAAGAACTCGGACTGAAAGATGAAGATAGACCATTTGTGGAAGACAATATTGTGATAAAAGAGATTGCTCCGGGAACTACGTTGACGCATCAAGGCAGGAACGACGTATGTATTTCGATAGTTGCAACTTATACGCACAAAAACAAAACCCCAATTTTATTCCAGGACGTTCTGCTGATTTTCGTCATCAGCGGTGGCTTGACAATTGCCCAGTATCCACAAATCAATCTTGGATGCAACAAAAAGCTGGACAAATCAGAAAATCATACTGTTACAATTCATCCTGGTGATGTGGTTGGAGGTCTGGCAGTGCTTACCGGTGAGAGCAGCCTGTATACAATCAAAGCAAAACACTATTCCCGAGTGGGGTTGCTTAGTAAAGAAGTGATTTATAAGTGAGTCTAAGGAAGTTGTAATGGCGTGAATAATTATTTTTGATTCCTTTTTCAGCATAATGCGTGAACGTCCGGCTGTCGTCCTGGATATTGCCGACAGTGTGGTGAAGCGTCTGTCTCCGCTAGTGCGTCAATGTGATTTTGCATTAGATTGGAACTTCCTAGAATCTGGCCGTGCTGTTTATCGTCAGGACGAAAACAGCGATTGCACTTATATCGTCTTAAACGGTCGATTACGTTCGGTCATAACTCACTCGAATGGAAAGAAAGAAATTGTAGGAGAGTACGGCAAAGGAGACTTAATCGGCATTGTTGAGATGATAACGGAAACACCGCGTACAACAACTGTGATGGCGGTGCGTGATTCTGAACTGGCCAAACTGCCTGAAGGTCTTTTCAATGCAATTAAGTTTAAGTATCCGATAGTGGTAACGCAGTTAATAAGTCTACTGAGCCATAGAATTCTGGGATCAATGCAAGCAAGACCAATTACGGGAAGCTCCATAACAGCAGTTCCGTTTGATACGAGTCAACAGATTCAACATCGGTATTCAACTGTGGCCATCGTCCCCATCAGTGAAGATGTTCCCCTCACTGCGTTTACCTATGAGCTTTACCATTCTTTATGTGCTATAGGTTCAACGCTAAGGCTTACGTCAGACGTCGTACGGAAAACTCTTGGTCCTCAGATAATGGACCAATCTAACGAATACCGGCTCACTAGTTGGCTTGGTCAACAGGAAGACCGCCACAACATTGCACTGTATCAGTGTGATTTAACTTTTGGTCCGTGGACGCAACGTTGCTTGAGACAAGCTGATGTGATAGTGATTGTTGGTTTGGGTGATAGGCCACCGACCATTGGAAAACTCGAAAAAGAGATCGATAGACTTGCGATACGCACTGCTAAAGAATTGGTTCTTCTACATCATGAAGGCGCTGCACGTCCAACAAACACCACGAGCTGGTTGAATATGCGAGCCTGGGTTACACGCCATCATCACATACAGTGTCCGAAGAGAATGTTCACGAGAAGAAGTCAATACCGAATTGTAAGACGAAAGATGTTTAAATTTGTACTAAGTTGGTTAATTAACCTAAACATATTTTGCAGAATGATTTGTACAGTAAGGTGTTAATGTCAGAGCCAAACATTCACTCTGATTTCTCTCGGTTGGCGAGGTGGTTGACGGGCAATTCCGTCGGTTTGGTACTAGGTGGAGGTGGAGCCCGTGGTGCTGCTCATGTAGGTATGTTCAAGGCCATACAGGAGGCAGGCATTCCTATCGACATGGTTGGAGGTGTAAGTATTGGTGCGTTCATGGGGGCACTCTGGTGTTCGGAGAAAAACGTAACAACCGTTACTCAGAAAGCTCGGGAGTGGTGTAAGGTGAGTGTAATGATAGGCGTAATCAAACATTTACGAGATATCCATTAGATTTGGCTTTTTTGTTGTTAAGTTAATGCTTCCATTAGAAATTATCCTATTAATTTTTATTTGAAATTATCCTATTAATTTTGATTCCCATAATATTGAATACATTCATACACGAGAACTATAAGGAACTTCTCGAGCTTACATCATTGTGCCTAGGAGATAGCGATAGGGCAATATATATATAGCCTTAAAATGTAAAAAAAAAGGTTTTCGGAAACTGTTCGTAGTAGATAGCAATCAACTGCATAGTTTTCTACTCTAGTAGTCCTCTTCGTTCCTCGCCTCGTCCGGCATTTCCCAAGGTGATTACCTTCTTGGGCCGCTGATTTTTTTCTTGTATTTCAACGATGTCAACCTGTTGCTGAAATCTCATCGGCTAAGCTTTGCTGACGACCTTAAGGACATACGGGATCAAGTCCCCATCACTTCGAAGTTTTCTGAGCATAAACCTCAAATACTAATAGGACTTCAGGCGTAAAATTTTCAAGAATAGTTTGCTCCACTGGAGCATCCATTGGTTAGCAATTTGAGCGTTGTTTGTTTTGTTTTGTTTGTGATTTTTAGACTCAAAAATCGCGAAGTGATAATTAACCTAACCTATAAATCATATGGAAAAAGGACTCCCTCCAGTTTCACCATAAAATCTACACTCGCGTGGATTCGCTACGAGACGCCTTACAGCTGCCAGAAGATTTAAAGAAAGTACAAATGTGGTGCAAGGTGAACTGTATGCTCTTGAATCCGGGAAAGTGTACCGTTGGCATTTTTTCTAGGAAAAAGTCTCCTATTATCTTCGGTTATTCCTTGTTTGGAACTACTCTGCAAAGAGACAACCAAGTAAAGGACCTTGGTGTGATACTCGACGATAAACTCACGTACAAACCTCACATGTCCTACATCATATCTAATGCTTCCCTAAATCTCGGCTTGGTGAGGTCCACCTTGGAATATGCTTCCCCGGTCTGGAACCCTCTTTTCCAAAATGGCGTCGAACGTATTGAATCAATTCAACGACGTTTTATCAGATACGCTCTTCGTAGACTGCCTTGGAGGTACCCTTTCAACCTTCCGAACACTTTTGAACACTCTTCAAATTCGTCGTGAAGCCGGGAAGGCACTTATCGTCTCGGATTTGCTGTCTGATCGAATAAACTGCCCTTCACTGCTCGCCGATATTCCACTAAAGGCTCGTAGCCGTATCTTACGAAACACCTCCCTCCTTAGAGTTCCACACAGGGGAACCGTCTACGGGGCGAACTCTGGAATGATTGCTTTGCAACGTGCCTTTAATTGTGTGTCATCTGTTTTCGATTTTAATATGTCGCGAAACTATACAAGAAGACATTTTTGGTTAGCGTTAGGATAGTTTTTTTCTATCATTTGGACACCAAATTAGTCTGTTGATAATTAAATCCAATTAATAAATAAATGAAGCATCGATGAACGACATAAGGTTTATGCAGTGTTCGCAAAACAACCACAACAAAGAGCTTAGCCGAAACACGTCCCATAGGTTCGAGAAGCACCCATGGTTTTTGCCAGAGCTCAATGCAGGTCTCTCGTTCTTGGGTGATAACGTAGATGACCAGATAAAACGAAATATGGTGGAAAACCTAGAGAAACAGAGTAGTGGAAAAAAATTTGACTAGGATTTAAAAAAAATCGGTAGAAGTGTGTTTTTCAGGGAAAAATGGGGAGGTTTGGGGGGGGAGGCGACCAAAAACAAAACAAAAAGGGGACCGAAGCGGGGGGGAGAGGAGATAACTGGGCGGAGCGCGGTTTGGTGGAAAGGGGGGGGGGGAAAAACCCCAAAAAACAAAAAAAAAGGAAAATTCAGGGGATATATATTTGTGTTTTGGGGGGTTGTGTTTAAAAAATATGATTTATTGATTATTACGAATAAACTTAGTTTTTAAAAAAAAAAAAAAAAAAAAATTTTTTCCCGGGGAAACGACGCATGGCGGGCGTGGTGGTTTTTTTGGGGGGTGCGGCGGGAAAAATAAACAGAACATTCAATTATATATTTTTTTTTTAGGTTATAGGACAGAACCGGGGGGACGGTAAGGGCGCGGACGCGGCAAACATAACAAAAAAAAAAAAATATGTGTTTTTTTTTTTTGTTTTGGGGGTGCGCACGGGGGTGTGTTGGGGGGGGGGAAACGGAAGGGGGGGGGGGGGGGGGGGGGGGGTTTTTTTCGGGGGGGGGGGGGGAAAAAGAGGGAAAAAGTCAGGGGGGAAAAAAAAAAATAAATTTTTGTTTGGTGTGGGGGGGGGGACCCGGGGGAGAGGAGGGGGGAAAGAGGGGGGGTTGGGGGGGGGGGGGGGAGGGGGGGGAGGGGGGGGGGGGGGGGGTGGTGAGAGGAAAATATAATAATTGTGGTTTGTTATTTTTTTTATTTTATTGTTTTGGATTAGTATTTTTTTCTTTTTTTTATTGGTTGTTGTTGCACTGGTACCGCAAGTTTCGTCATCCAACTTGCTCGTAGCTCTCATACGGAACGCATTTAAATACATGGAAAGATTGTAAACATAATAAAGATGTTGATTAGTGATAACATATAAAATACGCTTACTTATAATGTGTTTGTGTGAAGCTCAAAAGATGGATTCAACAAATAATTCTTTACTTTCGTTTATTATCGGTTCGAAAAATTTAGCAGGGTTCTAGGTACACTTTCATCGGGGAGGCCTCAATTTGAATCACTTGTTTCATAGCCTTCGAAGTTTCCTTCCGGGTCGTCATCATCCGGAAAGCCAGTGAAGTCCGATTCATAATCTCCCTCTGTTGGTTCTTCGTTTATATACGTTTTCATGTGATCCGCAAACGCTCGAAATCTTTCTCGGTCTTTCGCCAATTCGCGAAGATATGTTTCCGACAGATTAGTGCATCTTATGTCCTGTTCCATGCAAGTCTTCCAATTATTACATGGACGTCCTCGTTTGAGAGGTCCTGGGATGTGGTAGTCCGCAGCAAGCTTCAATATTTAACCTTCTTCCATCCGTAATAGATGAGCCCAGTAGAGTAGTCGTGCCATGCGTATTTTTCTGACGATAGTGTGACCTTCCAAAACGGCTTCAACGTTGAATGTGCTTATATCAGTTTCATTTAGTTGTCCTGAGTCACTTCTTGAAGCTGTATATAGTCCAGCGACTATCACCTGTTCCATGTCACGCAGCCGGTTCCTGTTGTGTTTTGTTAATGTGGACACTTTTAGGGCATATAATACGATTGGGCTTATAACTGAATTATAGATCCTGAGTGATGTTTCCCATCGGAGTCTGCAGGCTCTGACAAAGGCATTTTTTTTTTTTTTAGACGGGATGGAAAATCTGCAACCAGACACCTGAAGAACTCAGGGTGTGGGGATGAGGGTGCCAACTCCTCGACCCACTAAAAACCCACCCGTGCCTTTAGCCCTGGTCCCTCCCCGGAACCACCTTTCGGTATTACTTCGGGGAGGGGGCTATTGTGCTTGTTAAGCACCCACTATGTCTAACTACTTAGGGCTTTAGTAGTTAGGTGGTCCCTACGACCTGCCTTTGGTCGTTTCGCCATTTTTGTTGGAGATCAAGGACGATCTGGGAGGCTGCTACGCATACCGCGTCCCAGACGTCCCGGTCTTGACACATCCTCTGGACCAAGTTATCCGGAGTCGTGTCGCGACCGCATACGGCCATCATGCCGGATCTCGCGCCGTCGAAGCGAGGACATGCGAAAAACACATGTTCTGCAGTTTCTTCGACTCCCGCGCACTCACTGCATGCGGAGGACTGTGCATGCCCATATTTATGCAGGTATTGTCTAAAACAGCCGTGGCCAGACAATATCTGCGTTAAGTGGAAGTTCACTTCACCGTGTCGCCTACCGACCCACCCGGTTAATTCCGGGATTAGTCGGTGGGTCCACCGACCTTTGGTGGAGTTGTTCCATTCCCTCTGCCACTTAACCATGGATGCGGCTCTAGTGGTCTTTCGGATACCTCTTGTTCCACGTTGCTCGAAGCACTCTACGTCCTCTTTTATGACGATGCCTATTGGCATCATCCCCGCTAGGACGCAGACCGCGTCGCGTGATACCGTTCGGTATGCACTCACCACTCTTAGGCACATAAGCCTGTGTGTACTCTCGAGCTTATTTGCGTAGCTCTTGGTACTCAAGGCGGTGATCCATGCCGGCCCGCCGTACCTAAGTATGGACAGGGCGACACTGGCCAGGAGTTTACGCTTACTCCCTTGCACCGCCGAGCTATTCGACATCATGCGGGATAATGCCGATATAGCCATAGAGGCTTTCTTGCAAGCGTAATCGACGTGACTGACAAAGGACAGCTTGTCGTCGATCATAACCCCAAGATACCTCAAGAACCTCTTCGATTCTACTGTGCAGTTACCTGCACTAATCGTCGCATGTTGCTCCGATTTCCGATTGTTCACCACCGTGACCTCGGTCTTATGGTGGGCTAGCTCCAATTGCCTGGAGCTCATCCATCTCTCCACAATGCCAATGGAGTGTGAGGCCGTTAACTCGACCTCCTCGATGGATTCACCACATATCTCCAGGGTGATATCGTCTGCGAACCCGACGATCTTTACCCCGCTCGGGAACTCAAGCCGCAGTACCTCGTCGTACATCGTGTTCCATAACACCGGACCCAGGATCGAACCTTGCGGGACGCCTGCGGTGATCTGCACACGTTTCTGGCCTGCCTCTGTATTATATACCAGTACGCGATTCTGGAAGTAGCTTCCGAGAATCTTGTACAGGTACCCAGGAACCTGAAGGCGTTGGAGCGAGTCGGCGATAGCCGCCCAACTGGCGCTATTGAACGCATTCCTCACGTCAAGGGTGACCACCGCACAGTATCGTACTCCTCGCCTCTTGCGCTGGATTGCCACCTCGGCCGTCTTGGTGACGGACAGGATGGCATCCACCGTCGACTTCCCTTTACGGAAGCCAAACTGATTACTTGACAGACCGCGTATACCCTCCGTGTATGTTGTCAGTCTGTTGAGGATTACCCTCTCGAGCACCTTACCCGCTGTATCCAACAGACATATTGGTCTATATGCCGATGGATCTCCTGGTGGCTTCCCTGTCTTTGGTAGCAACACAAGGGTCTGAATTTTCCAGGCGTCCGGGAAGACGCCCTCGTCCAGACACTTTTGCATCACCACCCTGAACATTCCGGGATCCAGCAAGATAGCCGTCTTGATGGCCAGGTTCGGAATACCATCCGGTCCCGGCGCTTTGTTCACCTTTAGCGACTTTGCTATCGCAATGAGTTCATCATTCGTCACCGTCGCCTCGTCGCCGACCCCCGTTGTGCCGTTGTCGGTGCCCACGTGGTCACGGGTGTTCGGCTGAGCCGTCCACCCTTCCGTCGCTATGACAGCGTTAAGGTCTGGGATACTGGAACGCTGGTCATGGGACACGTCTACGGCGGCGGGGGGCCATGGACTTGGGTCGTGGCTCGGAAAGAGTCCCCCAACGATCACCTGCAGCAGCTCTGGTGAACGCTCGGTTGGAGCCGCCGATCCTCTGGTTTTGGCCATTACAACCCGGTAGGCGTCACCCCACGGATTTGTATTGGCCTTCTGACACAGACCCTCGAAGCAGGCTCGCTTGCTGGCCTTTATCTCCCTCTTTAGTGCGGCCTTCGCGGCGACTAGCGCCCCTCTACGCTCGATTCTATCGGCGTCTGACCGCGCTCTTTGCACCCTCCGTCTTGCGTGGAGGCATGTTCTTCGGAGGTCGGCGATCGACTCCGTCCACCAATACACCGGCGATCTTCCATTCCTCGGTTTGACTTCCCTCGGCATGGTCGCATCGCACGCTCGTGTAAGTGTCATAACGAGTCGTTCGCCGCAAGGTTCCTGGGTTTCGCGTAAGTTTCGTTCCCCTCTCAAGCGCCTCTTTAAAAGTCTCTACATCAAAGTAGGACGGCGTCCGCCTGCGGGGGGAAAGGTGGATGCTCCTCCTTCCAAACGCTGCCTTGTATTGTGGACGATACAATAACGAACCGCCAAGTGGTCGCTATAGATGTAGCCATCATCCACCCTCCAATTATTAAGCAGCCCAGGACTGCTAAATGTTATATCGATGATCGATTCCGCTCCGTTTCTATGGTAGGTACTCCTGGTACCCACGTTGGCTAGGTCTACATTGAGCCTAGCCAAGGCCTCCAGAAGAATCTGGCCCCTAGGGTTGGTAAGGCGACTCCCCCACTCGAGCGCCCAAGCGTTGAAGTTCCCCGCTATTACCAATGGGTTCAGGCCAGTTAGCTCTGTTGTCATCCGATCGAGCATATTGGAAAACTGTTCGATCGACCACCTTGGCGGTGCGTAGCAGCTGCAGAAGAACACTCCATTCACTTTTACAACCACGAAGCCTTCGTTTGTGTTGGACACAACCTCCTGAACCGGGTGCTTGCCCGTCGTCCATAATGCCGCCATATTAGACCTGTCCGCAAACCAGTTCCCGTTGCCGGATGGGATGCGGTATGGGTCGGAAATTATGGCGATATCCGATGCCAATTCGCGAACTGTCTGACACAGCAGTTGCTGGGCTGCCTCACAATGGTTCAGGTTTAGTTGGGTTACCTGCATTACGGTTGGCTCGTTGGTATACCCTTAGCGGCCGGGCACTTGCCCCCCCCCCCCCCCGCCCCCATGACGTGCTTATCGTCCGGTTTCCCGGCGCACATCAAGCATTTGGGGGACCTTTGCAATCCCGCGCCTTGTGGCTAGTGCTGCCACACCTTCTGCACATGTTGCTCCTATCTGGGCCTTTGCATTCCCAGGACATGTGCCCGCTCTCTAGGCATCTGAAACATGCCTTCGGCGGCTGGTGCAGGCTTAGTGGGCATATTGACCATCCCACCTTCACCTTCGCCACTTTCAACGCCGCGTCTGCGTCGACTACCCTCAGGGTTGCCACCTGGGTCCCGAGTGGACCCTTCCTCAGACGTATGTCTGCGGCGGCAACCTCGACCTTGCACTGTTCCTTCAGTGCAGTGGAGATCTCGTCTGCCTCGGTGATCTCATCCAGGTTTTTACACTGGATCGTCACCTGCGAGACGAGGGCGCGCACCTCCACACCCTCACCTAAAGCCTGTTTTGCCAGGTCTCTATACGCCGGGCCCTTAAGCGTTGTCGCTTTTTTAAGCTCCAGGAGCATTTCGCCGGTGCGGGTACGGCGTATACTCCGCACGTCGGCGCCTAGGCCTGCCAGTTTAGCGTCCCCGCGCATCGCTTTCAAGACCTCGGAGTACTTTGACGCCTCGGTCTTAACGATGAGGGCCTCTCCGCGGTTACGCTTGCGGGCCACCTGTCGCTTATCTTTTTCTTTTTTGGTTTTATTTCTCTTTTTCCTCACCCACGCTATGGGTGTGTGCGTGTGCGTGTGTGTGTGTGTGTGTGTGTGTGTGTGTGTGTGTGTGTGTGTGTGTGTGTGTGTGTGTGTGTGTGTGTGTGTGTGTGTTACAAATCATGTCACATCGGTTTCTCAGCCATTTGTGAACCGATTTCAGTTCTGTTGACGGAAAATAAAAGCTGCAACATTCTCATAGAACGCTATTGATTTTCATTCGGACAATTCATATATATATATATATATATATATATATATATATATATATATATATATATATATATATATATATATATATATATATATATATATATATATATATATATATATATATATATATATATATATATATATATATATATATATATATATATATATATATATATATATATATATATATCAAAACCGGACAATACCACTCGTAACAATCGATACCGCTTGCATTCTATTGTGTCGCATCTAGTGCGCTGTATAAAGGGTGATACGGTCAAAATTTGGTCAAGGGAAAACGCGTGTAAATCGGTGAAATCGTTTATTTAAAAAATCAAATTAAATTTCTTTTTCAAGTTCAATTAGTATAAAATTCAGGAAAAATATTCAGTTAGGCTTCCGCTTTTCCAAATCCGAATTGCCGGGCCTTACGCTTGACCCCTGCCATCAGATTTTGTACAGCCACCTTGTCCACCTTCTTCGCCGCAGAAAGCCAGTTTGCCTTGAACTGCTGCTCGTCCTTAGCAGTTTTTTTGGTCTTCTTTAGGTTCCCAGTATTTCTCAATTGGGCGGAGCTCTGGCGTGTTGGGAGGGTTCTTGTCCTTGGGAACCACCTGCACGTTGTTGGCGGCGTACCACTCCATGGCCTTTTTACCGTAATGGCAAGATGCCAAATCCGGCCAAAACAGTACGGAACAACCGTGTTTCTTCAGGAAAGGCAGCAGACGTTTATTCAAACACTCTTTCACGTAAATTTCTTGGTTGACAGTCCCGGAAGCTATGAAAATGCTGCTTTTCAAGCCACAGGTACAGATGGCTTGCCAAACCAGATATTTCTTTGCGAACTTTGACAGTTTCGTGTGCTTGAAAATATCTGCTACCTTTCCCCTTCCTTTTGCCGTATAAAACTCCTGTCCCGGAAGCTGCTTGTAGTCGGCTTTGACGTAGGTTTCGTCGTCCATTACCACGCAGTCAAACTTCGTCAGCATCGTCGTGTACAGCCTCCGGGATCGCGCTTTGGCCGTCGTATTTTGTTTATCATCGCGATTTGGAGTCACTACCTTCTTGTAAGTCGATAGTCCGGCTCGTTTTTTGGCTCGATGCACGGTTGTAGACGATACACCCAGCTTATTTGCGGCATCTCGGAGAGATAGGTTAGGGTTTCGCTTGAAACTACCGGCAACTCTCTTTGTCGTCTCAGCGGCTTCCGGTTTTCGATTTCCCCCCGATCCAGACTTCCTGGCTGTCGACAAACGTTCCCCAAACACTTTAATTACATTTGTAACGGTTGATTTGGCAACTTTTAGCGATTTTGCCAACTTTGCGTGCGAGTAGCTCGGATTTTCGCGATGCGCGAGCAAAATTTTGATACGCTGCTCTTCTTGCTTGGACGGCATTTTGACAACTGAAGAGTGAATTCCAAAATCAAAATAGGAGCAACATTCTACACACACACACCTTCAAAATGAGGGGTGTTCAGGTTTTTTAAATGCAAAATTGAAAGAAATACGTCAAGTTGATATTGACCAAATTTTGACCGTATCGCCCTTTAGTCCGTTCATACACGCCAACTTTCAGTGCGATACTGCCCTTAGTTTTGTTTTGCCAGCTGATTGTTGTTGACATGTTTGTCAGCATGTTGTATATGGATAAAAACAATTTTCGTTCTCTCAAAAACATCATTTTTTGAGAGGTAAAACGGCGAAGGAAACAAAGGAAAAGTTGGATTCTTGGAAGTTAGTTTTAAAACCGAAGTCAACATCTTTCCGGCCCATTGAGCCTCCCTGGGCCGCTTCGGAGCACTCGTGCCGGCTTCAGTCCATTGCCGGGCACTCATTCTGTTTGCTGGTGTGTAATAGTGGATTCAGGTTCCATCAACTGTTACCAATCGACGCCAAAAGTCCTTCCGATTCCGCATCAGCAAATTTAAACACTGTTTCGAAGTGCTCTCGCGTTCGTGTTCTTGGTCAGGAGTGAGCATGCGCGGCACCCAGCGGTAGGATAACTTTTTCATATGCAGAATCTCGCCCAAAATATGGCGTCTGCGCTCAGTACTAATCTCTGTGGCATTTGCTAGCTCACGCACCTTCACTTTTCGGTCAGCCAAAACCATTTCATGAACTTTTTTGATATTGTCCTCTGTAACCGCATCGGAAGGCCTGCCGCTGCGGACTTGATTGAGACGAAATAAAAAAAAGTGGGACATGGGTATTTGCGGCGAAACTCTTAGGTGTGGCCCATTGATGTCTTCTGCAATGTTTCTACATTTTTTGAGTAGTATATTTTTGTGTTAAGAAATTTGAGTTAAGAGGTGTAAAGACTGTATTCGATGAAATTTGGACACACAAAATAGGTCACCAAAAATTTTCCTTGAGCCCGATTCTTTTCAAACTTTCTGGAAATAAATTACTACTAAATGGTTAAGTTTTGACATCATTGGTTTATTGAACTTCTTCTCCCAACCCAAATGCCCGCACCTTTGCCTTGACCCCTTTCATCAAATTTTGGGCAATGATAGGACCGACTTGCTTACTTACTTTTAACCACACTTTCTTTAGTTCAAGTTCATTTTCTATCAGTTTTGGAGTTTTAACGAGCTGTGCCTTCATGATTGCCCAAAATTTTGCAATTGGGCGAAGTTCCGGAGTGTTTGGAGGGTTGACGTCTTTTAGTACAAAAACTACATTATTATCTTTGTACCAGTCTAAGACGGGCCGGGCATAGTGGCAAGATGACAAATCCGGCCAAAACAGTGTCGGGCCATCGTGAGATCTCAAGAAGGGCAGAAGTCGTTTTTGGAGGCATTCGTCCTTGTAGATTTCTCCGTTGACGGTCCCAGAGGTGATGAAGGGCTGACTCATTTTGCCACATCCGCAGATCGCTTGCCAGACAAGGATTTTTTTGGCGAATTTCGACAGTTTCTTCTTCCGTACACTCTCCGGAACGGCCAAGTTAGAGGTGGCGACGTAGTGTTCCTGTCCTGGCATTTGTTTGGTGTCGGCTTTAATGTAGGTCTCATCGTCCATCACAATGCAGAACGGTTTTGTGAGCCACTCCCTGTACAGTTTTCTTGCACGAGTTTTGGCCACCGAGTTCTGTTTATCGCTCCGGTTCGGTGCCTTCTGGACCTTGTACACATGTAATCCAGAACGTTTCATTGTTTTCTGCACAAAACAAACTGAAACTTTCGCCTTTTTCGCAACATCCCTGATCGAAATGTTGGGATAACGCTTAAATTGGTTCAATACCATCCTGGCCTTCTCCGGATTTGATGTGCCACGTTTTTTGCCACTACCATTTTTCCGCTTGGTTGTCTTACGGTCCTTGAACGTTTTGATCACATGAGATACGGTTGAATGTGCGATTTCGAGCTGTTTTCCGATCCATCGATGAGAAGCGTTTGGGTTTTCGAAGTGAGTGCCCAAAATTTGTTGGCGCACTATTTCTTCATTCGAAGCCATCACTGAAATCACTCGACCGATTTTCACGAAACTCATTACACAATTGACACAACACAATGAAATACATTCAGTTAAAATTTCAATAATTTTTACCCGCACGCTAAAAAGTTACGAACAATTGCGTGTGTCCAAATTTCATCGAATACAGTCTTTATACACCTAGATAAATTAAACAAACTTTTTTGTTTATGGTTCAAATCGATGACCATGCATTAAAATATTGTAAATAAGGTTATTCATGAGGCTTTGTTGAAGACAAAAATTTTTTTTTTCTCAATGGGGAAAAATTTTGGGGGTAAAAAAGGAAAAAAAAAACAAAAAAAAAAAATAAATAGTTATTATATTTTTGTTATTCTTTCCTTTTTTAATTTTTTTAAAAAAATAAAATAAAAAAAAAATTGAAGCCAATGGGCCACACTTAATAGTTTCGCCGGAAATACCCATGTCCCATCTTTTTTATTTCGTCCCACTGTGCGCTGTAATCTGACGGAGCATTTGCCCCATAATACCTATCCAACTTTTCTTTTGTTTCCTTCGCCGTTTTGCCGAACGAAAATCGTTTTTATTCATATTCAACATGATGTCAAACCCGCCAACAACAATCAGCTGGCAAAACAAAACTAAGGGCAGTATCGCACTGAAATTTGGCGTGTAAGCCTAAATATGAACGGCCCTATAACCTTTTTTGCAGAAGCATCGCATTTTGGCGGTCAAGGAGGTTCCTTTTCACCCCACCTAGTATTTTTCATGGTTTTGATTGTCTCAAGACCAAAGAACCTCCTCGTTTTTTTTTCTCGAATCGTTAGACTTATTTACATCACAAATAAAAAAATTGGCAAAGTATGCATTTTAGTTTTAGAACTATATTTTATCAAAAATGTTTTGAGTTTTTGCTGACTCTCCTACCACGTGTTTCGATTATTTAATTTTATTTGCAATCATGCGTCCTCATCAATCTAAAGTGATTTTCATTGGGTTCATTTAGGTTTTTGAGAGTTACAAACTCAGTTTTTTTTACTGATATCGGTAAATTTGTACTGAGTCTTCGAACAGCTGAAAAAGTCAGTAAACTTTGAATCATCAGCACATGATATGCGAGGAACATTATTAAAATGTAATATTTTTCTATCAATAAATAATGTTAGAAAGAAGCATTCAGTGTGTATTTTGAGAGAATTTATGTTTTCTTCAATTTTTGAGAATTGTTTTTAAGTGTACCAAACCTTTCAACTGTTTGAAATTTTAACGAACAGATTGAGTATGTACGAGGTGGTCATTAAACTACATGTTCTCAGATTATTATGATTTAAAGACACCCTCCCCCTTCTACATTTTTTTAAATTTATATGAAGCATGTGTTCTGGCCAATCTCCCCCTCTACCCTTTCCAAAAAGACAACGTGGTTTATGGACGGTCCACAAAAGTTAAATTCAAAAATATGAATAATGATCCTGCATCGTTTTATAGAGATTTTCTCAGTTTTAAATCTATCTATCTATATATATAAAAATGAATTTCTGTCTGTTTGTCTGTTTGACCCTTATAGACTCGGAAACTACGAAACCGATCGGCTTGGAAATTTGTATGCAGAGGTTTTTATGGGAGGGAAAGTTGCTTATTGTCGTTCAAGACCCCTCCCTTTGTCTGGAAGAGGGGGCTCCCATACAAATGAATCACATTTTTTTGCAAAACTCGAGAACTAATCACGCCAATGGAATTAAATTTGGCATGTGGAAATTTTTGAAAGCAAGAAATGTTTGTATGGCATGGAAGTTTGTAAGGGGGGCTCTCATACAAATGACAAGCATGGGAACATTCATTCACTCGCATGAGCACCACCGATATAAAATAGCAACCCTCGGTTGCTAACAGAATACTGAAGGAGTGTGATGTTTCCTATCAAACGATTCTACACGAATCCTCGAAAACGAAAACTGTAGAAAGAATAAACGGGGAAAACAGAATCACACGAAACAAATTTTCATCTTTACCTTAAGGCTTCTCGAAACTGCAGCGTTTTTTTTGCCACCGCCGCAGCGAAATCGCGGCGAAAAAATCGCCGCGATGAGATTACATGGCGGCTTATGGGAGCGCACAAACCGACGCGGTTAAAAAACGCATCGCGATTTTTTCGCCGCGATATCGCTGCGGCCGCGGCCAAAAAAGGTACAGTTTGGGGAGGCCTTTACCTGAATGAATGCGTTGCCACTGAACACAAACAATTTGAATACACTGAACGAGAATAATTTGACTCAGTGAATGCAATCAGCTGGAACGATCATAGCAGAGATACGGATTAATATGACGCTTACTGTTTTTATGTTGCCTTTGATTACTTAACATCATGTTAGATCATTATTTGACATGTTAAATCATGTTTATGGTATGATTTAAAGAAATGAAATTGATTTAATCAATCTCGCTCAGCTGAATCAAACTAAATGTAAACGTTACTGATTCAGCGGGTAAAAAATAGGCACTGAGAAATCGTCCACACTGCTACAATCCGATTCATTCGGTATACGATCAGCTGCCAGTTTTGCTCAATTCTTTTTTCTACGAATAGAATGAAAGCAGAATAGTAATGAACAGAATCGGAATAACTTACACGTGGTACGGCTCACTTCTGAACGTTGATGCGTTTGAGTGAGAAATGATTGCAAAGTGAACTGATTTTCCCATGCTTGACAAATGAAACACAAATTTCTGAATAACTCAAGAACTAATCATGCAAATGGAACAAAATTTGACATGTGAAGGTTTTTTAAGGCAAAAAAATGTTTCTATGGTCGTTTGAGACCCCTCTTCTCTCTGGAAGGGGGTCACCCATACAAATAAAACATAAATTTCTAACTCGAGAACTAATTAAGCAAATGGAACCAAATTTGGCATGTAGAGGTTTTTTAAGGCAAGAAATATTTGTATGGTAAATTGACACCCCATCGCAGAAAATAAATTTCTGCATATATAGAGATTAATCAAGCAAACGGAACAAAATTGGCATGTTGAGGTTTTTAAATGCAAAATATGTTTGTGTGGTGGTTGAAGACCCCTCCTTCTTCTGAAAGGGGGAGGGGGGCTCTCATACAAATTAAACACAAATTTATGCATAACTCGAGAATTAATCAAGCAAATGGAACCAAATTTGACATGTGGGGGTTTTTGAGGTAGGATTTCTATGTATATAAAAATGAATTTCTGTCTGTCTGTCTGTCTGTCTGTCTGTCTGTCTGACCCTTATGGACTCGCAAATGACTGAACCGATCGGCGTGAATATTTGTACAGTGGTTCTAGGAGCAAGGAAAGATTCTTATGATAATTTGAGACTCTACGCTAGTTTGACCAGCTTCGCATTTATGCATCATACATCATCATGCTACAGTTTTCAACGTTTAAAAGTGCCTAAACCAAATGGACAGCTTGTAACGATCACTTGCAGATGCGATTTGGGATCATTACCCTGGTATTCTCAAATGTAGCACATAGTAAAACGTTTCTTGTCTTCTATGACTAAACGTTATGGAATGGACTAAACTAGTGGAAACTCATCGGGAATGATCTCTCATATGCATCCGTCGAACCATTCTGAACGGCCGTTGGGAGAATATCACCATGAAAAGCTCACATGCGCATATCATGTTACCAATTATTAATGCTTCTCTCCTTTCTCCAATTCCCTATTCCATGGCCGCGAGCAGTGCCATATGACACATTGTGAGTCTCGATATGCGCTACTGAAATCAGCTCTTCAAAAGCAGAAACACCGAGACGACCCTACAGCAAAAGGAGGTTGAAGCAGTATGTGGGGAACGGTATATAACCCTTACCAATTTTACCAGCCAAATTTTCTAACACAAGCTTCAAGGTAAGATGATTTCAAATTCTAGGTAAGAAAGTCATATTATTTCTCTAAATTTTGCATATATTTATATAACATCATATGCTGGGATAAAGGGAGGGACCATCAGAGCACCCGATGGAAACGATTTGGATAGCAAGAGTGGGACTGCCAACTTCCTGTTGTTAACACTTCGTGAATAAATGGCTCTTCTCCCCATCTAGTGGGACTTTTTACTAGGCGGGAGCTCGGTTTTGTTGTGGTTTCTACGAACTTGTTTCTGGAAGAAGATTCTCTTTAGACCCCTGTAGCTCTGGGTTGCGCGTAAGTGTATCTGCTTACGGGCCCACAATACGTTTTTTGCCCTTCCTACGGGGACATGATGAAACATTCACCACAATGCAACCTTGATCAAACCGTTTAATTAAAACAGTTCACTGCTATAGGCAGTTGCCTTGCTACATTAGATGGAAGTTCACATCATCATTAACTCAAGAATCAAGAAAACGGGATCAAATTTTTGCATGTGGGGTTTTTTGAAGGCAAGACATGTTTTTATAGTGGTTCAAGACCCCACCCCCCTCTGAAAGGGTGGGCTCTCATAAGAATGAAACACAAATTTCAACCAAACATGAGAATCATCCAGGTAACTGAGACAAAAAATGTGTTTTTCTCTGGTCAAAAGCATGTGCTGATAGAGGTTTGAACCCCTTCTTAGTCAAGAAAAAACTCATTCCAAAAAACAACCATAAACGCGCCAGGTCTATTAAATTTTCGTTAATTTAGTTGCAAGCGAAGTAGCGCTTTAGTAGCCGTTCAGTTATGAATGTTTAAAAGAAATGCATCTTTTAAAGTCAATTTTTCGGACTACCCTAAAGCGGAACTGGTAACCTCAATGGACCCTAACGCGGAACGGGTTACCTCAAAATGTTTCAAATATTTTCCGATAAGGAATAAAACTAACAATATTTATGAAATTCTGAGAGATCGTTTACCATACCATACCATACCATACCAATAAGAACAAGGTCAATGTGGCCTATACTGTACACAAAAGTTGTCCTTATTGTAATCGTTCTAACGCTATACCTCGCCAGCCTCGCTGTCTGCGGAGGGTCCGCCGGTCGCCTTCTACTTGATCGATCCACCTTGCTCGTTTCGCGCCTCTGCGTCTTGTACCCGTTGGTTCGTTTTCGGGAAAAATTTTCACGGGGCTGTCGTCCGACATTCTTACGACATGCCCAGCCCATCGTAGTCGACCGATTTTTGCGATGTGTACGATGGGAGGTTTTCCCAGCAACTGATGCAATTCGTGGTTCATTCGCCTCCTCCACGTTCCGTCTTCCATCTGCACTCCACCGTAGATCGTACGCAGCACCTTCCGTTCAAAGACCCCAAGGGCGTGTTGGTCCTCCACTAGCAATGTCCATGTTTCCCGTAGAAAACTACCGGTCTAGTTAATGTCTTGTAGATGGTCAACTTTGTAGTTCGGCGACCTTTATTCGATCTTAGCGTCCTTTGGAGTCCAAAGTAGGCATGATTGCCAGCTATAATGCGCCTTTGTATTTCTCTGCTGGTGTCGCTATCGGCGGTCACCAATGAGCCCAGATACACGCATTTGTCCACTACCTCGATTTCATCACCGTCGATCTGAGCTCGTGGTAGGAGGCTAACATTGTCTTCTCGTGAGCCTTTTCCTTTCATGTATTTTGTTTTCAACGCATTAATCACAAGCCCAATCCTACCAGCTTCAGCCTTAAGTCTGATGTACGTTTCCGCCATCGTCTCAAAATGCTACGATATCAACGTCGTCAGCGAAGCCAAATAGTTGGACAGACTTCCTGAAGATCGTGCCACTCGTGTCTATCCCAGCTCTTCGAATCACACCCTCCAATGCAATGTTAAACAACAAACACGACAATCCATCACCTTGCCGTAACCCTCTCCGAGATTCGAAGGGACTCGAGAGTGTCCCTGATACTCGGATGACACACATCACTCGATCCATCGTTGCTTTGATCAGCCGAGTCAGTTTTTCCGGAAATCCATATTCGTGCATGATCTGCTGGTCTCCATCGATTGTATCATAAGCTGATTTGAAATCGATGAAAAGATGATGTGTGGGCACGTTGTATTCGCGACATTTCACAGCACTTGCCGAATCGCGAAGATCTGGTCCGTAATAGCATGGGCCCCCATGAAACCCGCTTGGTATTGCCCCATGAACTCCTGTGCAATTGGTGACAGGCGGTGGCATAAAATTTAGGAGAGAAACTTGTAGACGGCGCTCAGTAGCGTGATCGCACGATAATTGCAGCAATCCAGCTTGTCGCCCTTTTTATAGATGGGACACACTATTCCTTCCATCCAATCCTCCGGTAAACATTCCTCCTCCAAATCTTGGTAATTACCCTGCACAGCGCTCTGGCCAGTGCTTCATCAGCGTATTTTAATAGCTCGCTTGGGAGTTGGTCAACACCCGCAGTTTTTTTAATTTTTAAACCGCCTAATTTCCTCCTCAACTTCCTAAAGGTTTGGGGTTGGGGTCCTGTCATCTTCTGCGCGTATTCCTAGATTTATTACCGTGCCACTTTCGTTCGCTGTAACATTACCGTTCTGGTGCTCGTCGAAGTACTGCTTCCACCTTTCAATCACCTCACACTCTCCTGTGAGAAGGCTACCATCTCTGCATATATCGGCTTGTGGTACGTAACCTTTGCGTGAGCTGTTCAACTTCTCGTAGAATTTGCGTGTGTCGTTAGCACGGTACAGTGCTTCCATTTCTTCGCGGTCTCGATCTTCCCTCTGGCGCTTTTTTCTTCGAAAAATAGAACTTAGCCTGCTCCGTGCTTGTCTATACCGATCCACATTCGCTCTCATACGGTGTGGCAGCATTCTCGCCCGTGCTGCATTGTTCTCCTCTACTAACTGCTTGCATTCACCATCAAACCAGTCATTTTTTTGATTCGGTTCAGAAGTACCTAGTGTCACTATTGCAGTGCTACCAATGGCGGTTCGAATACCTCTCCAGCCATCCTCAAGAGTAGCTGCGTCAACGGTGCTCTTCCGTTGGTAGGGCTGCTTCTAGCTGTTGCGTGTATTTCTGGGCAACTCCGGTTTCCCGTAGTAGCTCAATGTTAGGTCGTGGCGTCCGAATTCGACGCGTGTTGTACACCGTCGAGAGTTTTGAGCGCATACATACTGCAACTAGGTAGTGGTCCGAGTCTATAGTTAGTGCGAACGTTGATGATATCGGAGAATAATTTCCCGTTGATTAGAACATGGTCGATTTGATCGTTGGTCAGGTGATCTCCAAGTGGCTTTGTGGATGTCTTGACGGGGGAAGAAGGTACTTCGGACTACTAAACCACGGGAGGCCGCAAATTTCAAGCATCGTTGGCCATTATCGTTCGATACGTTATGCAGGCTGTTATGCCCTATTACCGATTTGTACATTGCCTCCCGTCCTACCTGAGCGTTCATGTCACCAATGACGGCTTTTACGTCCCGCTGCGGGCAGCCATCATACACTTGCTCTAGCTGCGCGTAGAACGCTTCTTTTTCGTCATCGGGTCTCCCTTCTTGTGGGCAGTGTATCGACCCTTGATCCTCAGCTGGCACATTCTCGCATTGATCGGAAACCATCCAATCACGCGTTGACGCTTTTTGCCCAGCACTACAAAGCCGGTGCCCAGCTCGTTTGTGGTACCACAGCTCTGGTAAAAAGTAGCCGCTCGATGCCCGCTTTTCCATACCTTCTGTCCTGTCCAGCAAACCTCCTGCAGTGCTACGACTTCGAAGTTACGTGGTTGAAGTTCGTCGTAGATTATCCTATCGCAGCACGGGAAGCAGAGCGATTTGCAGTTCCATGTTCCGAGTTTCCAATCGTAGTCCTTATTTCGTCGCCTAGGTCTTTGCCGATTGTTCCGGTCCGTATTAACTTCTGTATTATTTGTAACATTGATTTTTTTTAAGGGCGGCTTGTTGGGCCTTCCCCAACCCCCTGTCTCGCCGGAGGACCATCGTGCACAGCACTGTTTAGAGTCCCACGCTGGCACGAGGACGATGATCAGCCGCTCCTAACATGGCGAACAGACGCTCAGATAGACTGCACCCTTTGAAGAGGGCAGCCCCCCTTCCCTGTCAGCATAATAAGATGACCAAGGTCCCACCGGAGTTGGTTACCCGATCTTTCCTATGGTTAACGCTCATACCCCAGTCGAAAGAACCAACGGGGAGGTAGGGATAGGAGTTACTGGACAAGAGACTAAGGATCGTAGTAGGGTCTATTTTATACCTGCAGGTACGACGAAGTACCAATGGTAGGATTGTCCAGTTCTTTTCCAACCAAGAAGGGGCGTTTATTTTTTTTCAATAGTATCGCTGTTGTTGGTAAAGAAGGAATTAATTTTGCTTATTGGGTGTGTGTTTATTTTATAAGATGAGGGGGTGAAAAAAAAAAAGGGAAGAAGGAAGGAAAAAAATGAGGGGTGGGGGGGAAAAAACGTGGCAGCCAACGCAGAACCGTATCGAGTTCCTCCGGATAACGGTAACTGGGTGACATAAACAGCCAGGATGTCTGCGATACAGGTTATGGGTAGATGGTTTTGTGATCACACAAAGGTCTTGCCAAAATCCACATATGTAGCTGCTACGCTCCACCTAGATGGACGTTTGAGAAGTTCCAACGAATGCTAGATGCTGTCACTGCATTGGCCGATTACCGGTAGTCATTGGAGGGGACTTCAACGCTTGAGCAGTCAAGTTGGGAGGCAGCTATACGAGCTACAGCTATGGCCGAGAATCCATAATCGATGTCACTTTTAAGTAGCCCGTCGCTGATGGCAAATTTTATTTGGATATTCTGTGAGGGATGTTCCCACAGTGACCATCGCGCGTGGCTGTGAGGAGGCTTAAAACTTTCGAGTTGAAATGGAAGACGACTCAAGCAACACAAAACCACTGTAACTAGCTGCAGCAACTTGATTGTGAATTTATTGTCACGTCAGAGTTCTTAAATCGGTTCGCAACAAGTGTGCTTCTAGGGGCAGGCCTTTGTTATGTGCGTGAACATTAATGAAATGTTGCTATTTTGGGAAATTGTTTCTCCTTTTAGTCAGAAGTTGGTCAGAGACAATGATTTGGTGAGGCATGAGATTGCATAATTTTTTTTGCTTCCTATCAATAAGAGCTGAGAAAAAGTGCAAGATCCGATGACTATGGCTTAGAATAAATCCTATTGATGCACACTGGGTAAGATTGGACCTATTGTTGGTCAAAAATCCATACTTTTTTGCATGTATTATAGAAGAGTCCTTGAAAAAAAATATGTTCAGATTAGCATACTGAGAATAAGCTTTTAAAATGTCTTTGAAAAAAAATGGCCGTAATGTTGAGTTTTGTTTATCGTTAAAAATTATAGTCCATCAATTAGATGGTAAAATATTTTATAATCGTAGCAAATCAACACAAGAACACACTCAGGAAAAGGCTATTCACAAAATCTAAGTGACATACAACGAAACTCTCATCTGACGATTAGAAATGTCAGAAGTAGATTGAATTGTGCTGATAATATCTTCTCATGACTTTGCATGACTACCACATAGAGGGTTGCAATCTGTAAGAGAACACTGGTACAAATAAGAGTTTGCAGACCGTTAACTGATAAAACTTCCTGTTTATGTGCAACAAATGTATCATTCTGCCCCAGTGTGCGATGTTCAAGAAGGATATCAACGAGAGATGGACGAAAAAGAAGAGTAACAGTATAAACGCATAACCTGTAAACTGGTAGGCAAGGAGGTGTAAAACACTCCGCTGGAACAAAATCACCATCCTCTATAAGTTTTAGCATTTATATGATGACAAGAATAATAACTAGACAATTCAAGCAACTGAAGCTATAAAATTTTATGAACTTTCAAATAATTGGAAAAATAAGAAAATTTAAAATTATACTTCACTTGTTCAATTTAAAAAAAAAAATATAAAACCTGAAACACTTTTTACGAATACTTATGCTTTGACTGAAAGGCCTATTTCGCCTGCGACTTACAAACTTCTTCAGTGTCGACTGCTCACATCTCAAATAAAATGCTCAATTCTAATCTGAGAATGCATGATTTTTCTTTCGTTTGATGGAGTGGGCTTAGTGAGCTTCGTGGTGAAATGGTTAGCGGCGTCCCCGTCGTTCAAGCGATTGCCATGAAGTGAAGGTTCGAAAAAAAAAATCCATTTATACCTTAAGCTTGTGTCCTGGAGTAACCAAATAATTTGTGCACACCTGTTATTATTCGTTTAGCAAATAAGTTCTCAGTTGTTTGTGAATAAATTCGTTTCCCTATTATAGGAAATACTATTATCATATTACTCCCACGTCTTATTCTTCAAGCTTGAAAAATCTGTTAATCAAATGAAATGTATCTTTTTGATTTTAGGCCTTTGTAAGCATGTTAAAAACTTAACTAAATTTCATATCCACAATATTGCAGTGTTTATTTCTCACTTCGAAGCATGGACAACATGCCTAAAGCTAAAATTTGCTGTGAAGCTATGAATTCTTTAGTAGAAGATTCAAGAAAAAATTCGATTCAAGAATAAATCAAATATTTTAAATCATTTGAAACATACTATCCATTTGATTTATATAGTTTTGATATACATTTTATTAAATATCTACACACTTAGAAATTATGAATTTTATACGAGACTTAATTCATGTATGTAAAAAGTCGGGAAACGTAAACAAAGATTTCGTGTAAAAATAAGTCTCTTGAAACTGACACATACGCAAGTCGACAAAAGATGAGTTCGAATGAATTTATTTTCTCATCTCTTTCAACTCATTCTTATGGGATAAAGGACGCTTGCATGTGCAGGGCACAGCAATTTACATGACATTTTGGTAGTATGTAGGGTTGAGACGTTTGTTATTTTTTGATCATATTATCTGAAGAATTATTCCGAGCTGCCTAAGCAACAGATTTTCATGATATGTATTGTGATTTGTCTTTACGATAGGCGCATTATACCTACCTTCCCCCTAATCTAATGGCAGTGTGCTACACTGCACGTCAGCTTAGCAATGATTATGAGCGTTTGATTTTTCAGCCGGTAAGTGTGATGTTAGAGCTGGAGCTGCGAGCACGCGATTGTTTGCGCACACGTTTATGACAGTGCTAGGTATTCATTACCAACATAACTAGGACGAGGAGGGGGAGGGGGCGGGCTGATTTTTTTGTTCTATTGGAATTTGAAGTTGGTTATAAAAAAGTCTGTACTTACCTCTACCTCCGGAGGATGACTGAGTTGTGGTTTTCGGTTTCTGCTGCGAGTTGATGCTTCTGAATGCTAACTCTTAGAGGCTAGTGAGGATTCACTGACAGAGTGATGGCATGGTTTTCGAAGAAAGAAAATCGGAGATCATTTATGGAAACAGTTTATCCCAAACTCTCCAAACCACTTAAAGATTGTGATGGTTCAGTTATCTGAGTAAGCGTTATTTAATGTTAAAGTATTATCTTCTGCTATTTGGTGCTCATTGCTTCTGGAGAGAAATGTTAAGTTGTTTCAATTTTCAATCCGTCCAATTAAAGTCAATTATTATAAATTGGTATCTCATCAAAGGGACGTTCCACATTCACTAGACTGTTCCAAATTTTAAAACGTTGCTGCAAGGTGATCTAACAATTTCCAATAAGGTTCTATTTTCCTTTCCTAAAACATTAGCCCATTTAGATAGAAACTGGGTCTAAATCATTTGAAGCTATATGGAAATTTGTATCGGAAACCGAAATTTTAGGTATGCATAGTCCGAAACCGGTCGACAAAGAGGTAAATTCAACCCCTTTTTTCCGTTTTGCAAGAACAGTGTTATTGCCAAGTGTTATGTCCTGCCTCGCGTCGCGTCTTGTGAGTTGAATTTAAGTTCTTAGAAGAAAGTCGAATGGACATATCGTCGAAAGGAAGTTTAGTCGAAAATAAGAATCTATGGAATTTGATCGAAGGACATTTATTCGAATGTCATTATGCCAAATGACATTTAGAGCGTTTCCAGCCGAAATAACCTACCGACCAACTTCAAGTGTCTCCGATTTAATTGAAAATTTATACACACGTTTTACCCACGAAAGTAAGTTTTTTCCACTGATGCAAAAAATGTTGGACTCAAGAGTCAGTTTTAAAAAGGGCGTAATCATTTTGAATAGCACTTCAATTAATAATTTGTAGCTCGAAAACCTTTGGTTGTACAAAAAAACTGTCTAAGAACAAGTTGTGGCCCTATGTGTAAAAGTGGTGAAAAAAAAATACATTGAAAAAAAAATTTTCGGAAAAAAAATCGTAAATTAACATTAAAATTTAAATATCTCAAAAAACGATTTTTTGATTTTTTTTATTTTTTGACTGTAAAAACTTGAAGTTATTACGCAAATTTAAGCGAAGACTCCAGGATGGACAATTGTCAGAAAAAACAGCTTCTAGAACATCAACTTTTGGTGTATTTCTTAGAATTTGAATATTTGCGAGAATAAACGTATTCTGATGATATAATCTGATTTCTGGAGTAGTTTTGAAAAATTTCAGCGCACCATGATAATCTTCGTAGGAGCATCTGTTCTCAAGATATTTCCGATTTAATTTTATCATATCTGAATACTATTCGAAAATACGACCTTTTCATAAATTATTCGCGTTTCTCCAGTAACCACAAAACGTTTTTCGAAATTTTTGTTAAGTTTTCTACAACTCTTTTTTTGACAGCAAGACGATTGGATGAACGGTTCAAAAATATGGGGTAAAATGGTTCAAACAGTATTTTTTAAATTTTCGTTTAGCATATGCCTATTTGCTTCTTATTGTATACTTTATAATTTTTAAGAAAAAGAAAGAAAGAAAATATATAAAAGATGAGAGGTGATGTATGAGGGGTATTGATGAAATGAAATGAAAAATGTATACTTTATACATTGTGTGTAAAAACTCGAAACTCTAAGGTTAGTTTTGGAGAAAACTTCAGGGTGGAGAGATCTGAAGTGAAAAAAGTGTCTCTAAGGTCAACTTTTAAAGCAGTTTTAAAATCTCAACTATTTGCCAAAATAAACGTGTTTCGATGTTGCAGTGTATTTCCAGCAGAAAATACCGCCTTTTCAAAAATTATTCACGGTTCTCCAGCATCATAAAAATAACTTTTTCGAAATATGCGTTTAGTTTCCCACAACTCACTTTTCTATAAACAGCATAAGAAATAGGGAAAAATAATTGAAAAAAACTTTTCTTATATTTAAGTTTACTTGTATTTCCAATTTATTATGCGCATACTAGAGTACATATCAGCGCCAACATTAGATTAGGACGTATCTATTGTTGTAAACAATGGCTTTCGTAGTCATTTTCTCTCGAACGAAAGGTCACAAATACAAATTAAGCACTCTTTAAGGAAGGAGGAGCTTTATCTCTATCCGCTGATATATTTAATTTGAAGAAATTGTATTCAACTTCCGATAAATTCTCAGACAATGTTCTTGTTTACAAAAACAGATTCGCAAAAATATCTAATCTAATGTTGGCGCTGATATATTGTTTCTACATTTAGATTAGTTAAGAGAAGTTCCCTTTCATTTTACATGTTTATATATACTATGAATGCTTGATGCTACATCATTTGAGAACAATTTTGCCTCTATCTGATGAGCTGAACGCGGACCGAAAGAGTGATATTTTTGTGTACCAGTAATCATTTAAGTTTGCTGAAAGATATTGCTACATTCTGTAACTCCCTGTTCATAGTCTTCATAAGATACATAACAAAATGACATTTTCGTTAAGCATTCATTATTTTTCTGATTGGCCCAATCATATAATTCTTTTGCATTTGTTATTATTTGTTATTTGTTTAAACCGTCAGTAATATTCAAATATTTTCTCCGAGGATTAGTGAACCTGCTTCAGTTTTGATAAAACGTTGATTCCAGCTATATCTTTGCTAAACAACAAATAAAATTGATATTATGCGCTCTGGAAAATTCCTGTTGCAAGCTTTCTTGAGAAGAAGATGTGATGGATGTAGCCAAAGGTATTTCCTCCATAGCGTACCTTGATGTAGATGGTTGAAGCTCCGGAACGGGATTGTGTGGTTGCTCATCGATATCATACTCAGTTTCGGCGTGTTTAACTTTTTTAAATGTAATCGACACGAATCACAGATTGATAAAGACGTATCCAACGGAATTCGGCAGTTCATTAATATTAGCCATTGAATAATGTTTTCGTTTAATTTACGAAGCTTTACCTAGCACCGTGTTTTTGGAAATGGTTTGCAACACTTCACCTTAACGAATTCCATTTTGAAATTATTATCAAACACTCAAAACAAATTTATTACTGATGCCTTCCGAGAAGTGGAACGAATATATATACCAAGTACAGGTAGTTTTAGATTTCTAGGTATACTCTCGGCAATACCCAGCAGCGGGCTACCCAACGGACGAGTTTTTCAAGCTACTGAGAGCCTTTGATGCTACCTAAAATTCAGGCAGGCGGTAAGTTGGTCCAACATTTGAACAAAACAGATTATAAACTGTAGAGGACCCATAGCGCTGACGTCGTTGGCAAAATATCTTTTCCTGGTTTTTATGTTGTGTATATGTTACAGTTATGTACCCTGCATGTACGCGTGTGACAAGACGAACAGTAGCGCTATGCATCCTCTATAGTTTATAATCTGTTTTATTTGAACCGTTGATTCAATCATCTTGCGATCCAAGAGAGAGTAAAATTGATAATACATTTCGAAAAACCCACTCTTGTTGTTGGAGAATCGATAAAACTTATGAAAAGGTCGTATTTTCGAAATTATTCGATGTGTATGTATGTATGTAAGGTAGCCACCATCCCTTCTAAGACCTTGTCATGTATGCAGCTCCACTTAATAGCAGGATCAAATTGAGTTACCGGTTTGCATTCACAGTAACGCTGTATGAAGGGCCAAAAACGGTGGGGCGGACCCGTAAGCAGAGACACTTACGCGAAACCCGCGGGAACATAAGAATCTCCTTCCAACGATACGATCCAACAAATCGGATAACCCAATTCGCAATACTTATTAAGCTTTCTACGGGATGGCTTGTTAAGAAGGGCGCGTCACTCTCACTGAAATTGTTGGAGTAGAATTCACAGCACCACAATCGAATCGGTAGGATAAAGAAAATGATACTGTTTGTTCCCTCCTAGACGCCGGTTGTCATACCACTCCATTGTCCAATTCCAGCTTGAGTGATACCCTGATGCTCCCTCCCTTCCCAATATATATTTAATGTCATATAGTAATGTATAAAATATAGTGAATAAATATTATAATTATAATAAATATAGCGAATGAATATTATAATGACAAATAATATAGTGAATGAATATAAGAATGAAAATAAAAATTCCATTTGTGGACCCAACCTACCTCTTGTTGCATTATTAAATCCTCGTAAATTGAAATTTAAAGTGATCGTAAGTGAAGTGATAGTAAAGTGATAGCAGCAATTCACTAAAATCTCGGTTTGATGTATCCTGAAAAAGTTTGTTACATCTATTGAAATTTAATAATTTTATTTTACTCATATTTACTGGTCACTATTTGCTGCTTGATGCTGATCTTATAACCTCATATATGAAGTAAAATCAATAAAACCACAATTATCAAATATAATAACATTGTGAGTAATGATAAAGTAATGACAAGGATTGAACTGTAAAATTAGACACAAGCTAAATGAATACAACGCTGTATGAATCATATCCGCTCGAATTTGGTATAATGTTCATTTGCAAGACGGTAATGAAAAATACATTCAATAATAATTTCAAAAGCCTATCACCGACTCCGTTGCCACCTTCTGACATCTAAAGGATTGTTACTGAAAGTTAAATAAAAATTAGATATTTATCAATATCCTCCTAGTCCTGTAAATGCTAAAACAGTATAGATCATTCCAAAAATCAAAGATGAAATTTCAATAAAAGACATGTTGTAATATTTTTTCTTCATACTGTTCTAGTAACATTTCAAAGATAGCAATTGGAGTAATCGAAGAGTCCAGTTTGATGATATCTGAAATAAATGGCTTATTTAATAATAATACCACCAAACAAAATATTTAAATATAATCCTTTACTGCTTAGAAGCACATGCCAGTCTTCTATGAATTTTGTGAAAATATTTTTTTTTTTCGTCTTTTATAATTTCATGAAAAATAAATTGAGCCTTTTATGCTTGTCATGTTGCTCCAGGGTCTTACATGGTTTTGGAATGCAAAGATGATTCTAAAGCGTGCTGAAATTATTATTAAAATGAGAATGGAAAATATACATTATGATTTAAAGGTACACGATCTTCAATCGCACCCCCTCACTTCGCTATTGTCAGATTGACAACATTGCCCAGGCTACGCCAACCAGCGTCTCCATGTTTCAGCTGGCAGTCTTTTGTGATCATATGACTCGTGGAGGCGTGAGGTAGGAACTTGTGAGGACCGGAGGTGGGTTGCACCCTCCTTCGAAGTTGTCAACTCACCATTTGAAGCCCAGGTCGTATTTTCGAAATTATTCGATTATGATAAAATTAAATCGGTAATATCTCGAGAACGGATGCTCTTACGAAGGTCATAACAAGGAGCTTAATTTTTTTTAAATACTTCAAAAATTAGATTATTTTATCAGAATACGTTTATTCCCGCTAATATTTATATTTTGAGAAATGCACGGAAAGTTGATGTTCTAGAAACTTGTTTTCCTGAGATTTCTTCATCGTGGAGTTTTCATTTAAGTTTGCGTAATGACCTCAAGTTTTTACAGTCAAAAGATAAAAAAATAAGAAAATAGTTTTTTGAGATATTTAAATTTTCATGTTAATTGTCAATTTTTTTACCGATATTTTTTTTCTCAGTGTATATTTTTTTCACAACCTTCATACATAGGATCACATTTTGTTTTTAGATAGTTTTTCGAGCTATAAATTATTAATTGAAGTGCTATTCAAAATGCTTACACCCTTTTTAAAACTGACTTTTGAGTCACAATAGCGCAATGTTAGCGCGGAAAATGCTCTGTCTCCTAAGCCAAATGCGTATGCAAAGTTTCATTCAAATAAAAAAATATTGAAAATAATTTTCCACATTTCCAGGTCATTTCGGCTGGAAACGCTCTTTAGTCGAATGAAATTTGCTCGAATGACATTTCGTCGTATGATATTTGGCTGAATGACAGTTGGCCAAACGTACATACAATCAAAGAGTCAAAAATTGTCAGGTTTCTTATCAAGTTTAATATGTTTACTGGAAACTTCTTAAATTGAAAAGTGAAGATTTTCAAAAAAAAAATCCATACCAGTTTAGACCTTTTTTATTTTCTTAAACATTATCATATTAACAAACAATTGGATATGCTACATTTATTCTGATGGTACTCGTCTTCAGATGGCGAGGCCTTTTTGATAGTATGGGCTGGTGGAAAATCGACACAGGAATTTATTTACATTTAATCGAAAAAAACAAAGGATGTGCGCTTTGCCAAATATTTTATTTTTATATAACTTTCCCATTACTGATAATAATATAATGTAGACATTTTTTTTGTGATATGAACAATATTTTAAGAGAAATCGAAGAATGTCAGAAAATCTCTGATTTAACTTTCACCACCATCGATTGACTTTGACGACTTCTTCCCCATTGTAATTAGGTTAATATAAATTATCGACTGTATTTTGGCGTGAGATGATGTGAGGCAGAAATTTGTCGTTTTACTTAATGCATCGACACACTGTGTTTTTTTCTTTACTTTAAATTACACTTATGAATTTGTAAAAACATAAAAACGTCAACTGGTAGACTTTCGTACGAAGGTCTGTATCCGCAATAATCCGGACACCTCAAAACATGAATAAAACATAAATTTCGCATTATATTTCCGTCGTAGTTGTTATTTCAGATTCATGGGATGTGTGTTAACAATTCGTGAAGACAAAACATAGTTATTCGGTATTTGCATAACATTTTCGAACTTTGCGCTTAACTCCGTCCATTAGGGTTTGTACAGACTCTTCAGAACTCGTAGAAGCCGTCTTTGTCCAAATTTGCTGGAAGTGTGACATCGATTTGATTCCTTGCTTCTTTCCAGAAAGCTTTCGCTTCATCAGAGCCCAATATCTCTCAATTGGTCGTAGCTCTGGGCAATTTGGCGGGTTTGAGGTTTTTGGTACAATGTTCACTTGATTTGCTTGGTACCACTCCATCACAGTTTTAGCATAGTGGCATGATGCCAAATTGGGCCAGAACAAAGGTTTTTCTTTGTGGCTTTTGATGAAGGGTAGCAATCGCATCTGCAGACACTCTTTCTGATAGATCTCCTTGTTGATTGTGCCTGTAGTGACGAAAAATTTACTCTTTTTGCCACACTTACAAATTGCTTGCCACACAAGGTATTTTTTGGGAAATTTCGATGCCTTCTTCGTTCTGAAATGCTCAGCTGTAGCATTTCTGGTCATAGCAGAATAAAAAGCCAGCCCTGGAAGCTGCTTGAAATCCTCCAGGACATAAGTTTCATCGTCCATAACAACGCATGAAAACTTCGTCAAATATTCGCAGTACAAACGTCGAGCCCGTGATTTTGTGCCAAGTTCTGTTTGTCGTTGCGATTTGAAACTGTTTTTACTTTATACGACTTAAGTCTCACACGTTGTTTTGATTTTTGGACAAAACCAGGCGACATCCCTATTTTACGAGCCACCGTTCGAATGGAGAGATTTGGGTTTTTCGTTAATATCCTTTTCACCTTTCGGTCCATGACAGGATCAGCGCGTCCAATGTTTTTGTCACTTCTCGGTTTCCTCTCCACCGTCAAACGTTCCGAAAATGATTTGAGCACATCGTGAACAGTGGATTTAGGCAATTCCAATGTTTTTGCAAGGTCCCGTATTGACAAGTCCGGATTTGCTGTACGCCCGTACAAAATTCGCTGGCGCACTTGTTTTTCTTTCGTCGCCATCTTGAATACTAAACATGAAATGTAAACATCAATCATAGTCTTTTTCATCATAGACTCGCAGCTATACCACAGTGAAATTTTTCATTCCTACGTGCAATATTTCAAAAGTTACAATGATTTGAAGGTGTCCGGATTAATGTGGATACAGGCCTTAATGAAAACTTTTGGGACTTGAAGCAATGAATTATTATGAAAGAAACAACATTTTCAATTGATTTTATCGTTCTATATACAAGCTTTTCTCCATGTTTGACCCAAGTTTTGAGCAGGAATATAAATTCAATGATTAAGCCTAGATAATTCAAAGAAAAAGTTGTTGAAGAGAATCGATCAATGTAGACAGGCCCTCATCAAATGTTACGTGAGAATTTTACTTTTCAACAAAATGTCGTTCTACCAAATGTCATTCAATCAAATGTAATTTAACAAAATATTACTAAGCCCTGTATTGTCTACACACTACCAAAATGTCATGTAAATTTCTGTCCCCTGAGACTGACACATGTACTTTAGCACATAAGAATTAGTTGAAAGAGATGAGAAAACAAATTCAAACAAACACATCTTTTGTCAAATTGCGTTTTTGAAAATTTTGACTCAATTCAAGTCCGTAATCCACACTTTTAGAAATTATGAATTTTATACGAGACGTAATTCAGGTTTGTAAAAATTCGGGGAAAGTAAAGAAATATTTCGTGTAAAATTATGTCTCCTGAAACTGACACATACGCAATTCTATGAAAGATGTGTTTGATTGAATTTATTTTCTCCTCTCTTTCAACTCACTCTTATGTGCTAAAGGACGCTTGCATGTGTCGGTCTCAGAGGACAGAAAGTACATGACATTTTGGTAGTGTGCAGGAAATATAATGGATTTGAGAAACAGTTGAAGCTCGTCAAAAGGGTTGAATACTGTTATGTCTCTGTGTGACATTTATATCGATAAAATCAATATTAAAATCTGAATTGCCAATAAGGAATAAATGTAGTTTTTATTTTTATGAGAATAGTTTGGACATGGTATATATCACCAGGATCTTAAGGTATAGTATATGAGCAGTTCTAGGCGAAACTGGCCATAAAATGTCGAAATTTGACACGAGCCGCTTGGATTTGGACGAAATTTCGCAAACATATTCCGTAAATCAGAATACGTATTTTGAGATTAGAATATATTGTTTAGACTCAAGAGGAACTTTTGAGAAGGGCTTATGTGTTTATTTTGATACAACAGTTTTCGGAAAACAGTAACTCGGAAATCATTCGTTTTAGAGAAAAATGGCCTGAGGAAAAATGGTTGGGAATCAAAATGTCCATGCAAAAAAATATACCCTGAAAAAAAATTAGAATTTTAGAATTTTTAGAAGAAAAAATCATAATTGAAACTTAAAAATCAAATTCCTAAAAAAAGCTATTATGATTTTTTTTAATTTTCAAGGGACATATATGGACAAAAAAGTCATTGTTTTTGAGGTTAAAACATGTTAACCAAGTTTTCTTAATAGCCGCTTTTGGAAGATTTTCATAAAAATAATTTTTGTTTATCAAAAGTACTTCTCAATGTTTCTTAAGTTTTAGCCACTCAAGCAATTAAATTCAAAATATCTCGAAAACGGTTACCTTTAAGGAGATCGTTATTGAAATAATTTCGATTAGAAATTTGATGTTTAATCAAATTTTGGCATTGAAAAGTACTGTTGATAAACATTAACTAATATTATGAATATCTTCCAAAAGTTGCTATTACGAAAACTGTTATACAATTTTTTTGTCCATGTTGTTCTTACCTCAAATCAATTTTTAAATTTCGATGATAAAATTTGAACAAAAAAGCCATTGATTCTGAGGTATGAGCAACATGGACAAAAAAAATGTTAAAAATAGCATATTCTGGGAACTTGAATTTTAAGTTTTCGTTATGATTTTTACATGAAACAAATTTTTTTTCTGTGTATAGTTTTTCATGGACATTTTGATTCCCTACCATTTTTTCACAGGCTTTTTCTTTCTCAAACGAACGATTTCCGAGTTATTGTTTTCCTAAAACTGTTGTATCAAAACACATAAGCCCTTCTCAAAAGTTACTCTCGTATCAAAACGACCGTTCCTCATGCCAAAACATTTATACTGTTATTCCAAACACGTTTGCAAAGTTTCGGCAAAATCTAAAATACTAAGGTTTTGTCATTTATTGATTTGGAGTGGAACCGCTCTATAATGCTCACTTGTATATCTCCCGCTGCCTAAGAAACACATGTTGTTATAACGAAGCTGAAAGTACTGTTGACAAGTAATCAAGTAATGTTAATATAACGGTTTTTAAAAATATGACGAAAAAAGTCCAAAAAATTAGGCCAAAAAAAAATTGCTCACTCAAAAATATATCATCGCCAAGCGTGGGATTCAAATACTAAACCCTGGATTGATAGTTTCTTTGCTACGACTACTCCGGTCGTTTAAAAGTCAACTCCTAATAACAATGATGTGCTGATGTGCTTGGCAGTGAAATCACACTTTTAAACTACAAATTCTGCGAAATGTCAAAAAACCTACTTTTCTTAACATCTTGAATGGTGTAAAGTATTTGCAACTATTTATAATACCTTCTATCATCCATGTTTCATTCATGTTTGTAAAAACGTTTTTGAAAACAACCTTGTACGGTATATTACTAGCAGTAGTAATAAAAAAAGTACTTTCAGGTCAAGTGTTTGTCTGAGTTGGCTGATTTGCTCATGTTTAAATAAAATAAGAAACATTTAAACCGCTCAAAATGTGACATGTTTTACAAATAATTTAAAACACATTTATAAAACAAGCTATCATCACTGGTTCTTTAAATGAAGTTTTTTGTATTACTTGGAGTGTGTAGTGAGGAAATTCTGAACATCTGTCAACTAAAGTTCTTGACCTACCGAGCAAATTGAAGAAAGACTTCGCCTATGTCGCCAAGATCACGAGAAATTCCAAATTACCGTCTTACCGCACCGGCTGGGCATATTTACTCCATATGATTCTGTTAGATTGATTTTGATTCATCAAAAAATGATTAGCGATGAAATGAAAGGAAATTAAATTTCCTGGATTTCAATATGGTTATACTACACTGTCTTGTGATCAATATTTAGAAGGGTCAAAGGTGCGTTTTTGAAATTATCTATAAAAATTGTCCATGAAGCAAAGGGTGGCTATATTCTTCCGTCATACTCTATAAGTCTATGTTGGATTGAATCAGCTTCATGCAAGTGTTTGAATGATTCTGTTTGGCTTATCTTTTTATAGATATCAGCTAATAAATTAAATGCCTTCTAACACCTTTTCCAGCCAACGCTTTCAAATGTCATTTTTGTATCACACAACCATCACATTGGAGCACCTAACAAACTCGCTAAATAAAGGCATGTATTCATTTACACTGTCTGGTAATTACCTAATATTCGGATAAGGACTGAAAAAAAAATTCAACTTTTTACACAACCGAACAGTAACATAAAAATCGTTACAAAAAACTTTTAAAAATTATGTACAAGTTTCTGCGGGTTTTAATAGTGCTGGAAAACATCCAAGGGTTGCACAAGTGATTCACACCATGCAAAATCTCACTTGGGGACATACGTTTTTTTTTCTACGATTATTCATGTTTTTTTCTGTAAACTGTTTCCATAAAGCAATCATACCAATTATTACAAATCCACTCGAAAACAAAGCAAAATATAAACACACTTCTATTTCTTACACATAGATTTTTCCCCTAACAGTGGGCTCCAACTTTCACAGATGTTGATTCAATTTCCGCAGCGTATTGCCTGGAACAAAAGCACAGAAAAACATAAATGCACTCTTCACATAAAAAAAAGCCAAATTCATTTCACTCGAACTGCTCCAAAATTTTCTTCACAATTCCTCGAACACACACATGCATAACACCAAAGCCGTCACATTTTCTCTGCCCCAAATATTCCATTTAGCTTAACGGCGAAAGTGCATCGAGCCGTGATTAGCGCAATCGCACCCACCGTTACACTGCACGGCTTTAATTTTCGCGATGGTTAATTCCTTTAATCGATTACAAATCGCAAACAAGACAGCCTGAAACAGCAAACCGCACGCAAAACATGAACAGCTAACCGAACAGCGAAATTTAAAAAAAAAAAACAAATCATATGTTGAAAGGTCCACTTGCTCCAACCCGCGCGCGTCCAATCACTCCGACAGGTGCCACTGCGAAAGGTACCGACTGGTAAATGGGTATCGTAAAAATTTGAATGGTACAATCAAAACAAAATCGGACCAGTATCGACGACGCGCGACCACTATTATTATAGAGGTACCCTTATACTGGTCGAGCCCGAGAGTGGCGGTGATGTTTATTCATGCTGTCACTGAATACTACTGGACGCTTTGCGATGCGCCGAAGAATGAAAGCGCCAGCAAGTGAAACCAAAAGCAGCAGCAGAAAAAAATGTGGTGTAGTGGTTCAAGTGGGCAGTAATTGAAGACACTCGGCCAGTTGCCGGCGCAGTGCGGTTGGCCCATCGTGAAGCAAAAGAACAGCAACAGCAATAGCAGTCTAGCGAGATGGTCGAAGCCGAAGTCATAAAACAGGCGCAAGTCGGACATTGGACGAGTTCCCAACCACCCACCCCCTCTGTTTTTATCGTGTGACCGACCCGATACGCTGGAAGTGGCCTCCGAAGACGACGACAGCGGACGACGGTATGATCCAGAGGATGGTCGCTGGACATTGAACGCGTGTGGTGGTAATGTGGCTTATTGTTTTTCGAGAGAAGAATGATAATGCTCGAGCGGAAGCAAGAGGGCAGGTTATCCATCGAGATTTTCTATGATTGAACGGCGGAAGCTGGGAGGCTGTGAATTTAAATCTTAAATGTCAAGATGTTTTCAAGCGGCGATGCTTTTCGCATTACAATCTATCAATCAATCATATTTATTTTCCACAATAAAGTAATTATTATACAATAAAGTATGCATTCGATAAAAATGGCACACATATATTTAGTCACGAAAATTAAACCGATTATCGGATTTTTTTTTGAAATTTTCAGAAATGTAAAACTACTTTTGATTTATGATTTCCAAAATTTGTTTTATTCAATTTCATCTCCCATCTCGAATGCTCGCGCCTCCTTTTTAACTCCACCCATCATATTTTGTACAACCGATTTTCACAGTGCTTTTGTTTTATTTTTTACCCACATTTTTTTCAACTCCAGCTCTGTTTCGATTGTTTTGGGATGTTTGCGAAGTTCGATACGCTTTTGGATTCAATTGCATGTGTAGCTATACTCGTATTTGAGATAAGGTTCCCTGTTATTACGTTGCAATTAATTTTTGCTTCGACTATTTCTTAATCTTATAAAAATATATGAATGTAACTTAATTGCAATATTAGGTCTTGAAAAATGCATTATATTTGTTTTTATGATTGCATACTTTCAGGACCAAAGGACTTCTATTATTTATATTTTTCCTAAAAGTTTAGAACTTCTTTAACGCATGAAAAAGGTGGTGATAGTCAGTTTTCGATCTATTTTTTTTTCTTGAATCGCTATATTGTTGCTGACTATCCTACCACACGTCTCCTTTATTTAAAGTAACTTGCTAACAATGCGTCCTCATCAACACAAAGCGATTGCTGAACCCAGTGCGAGCGTTTCCACGCTTGCAACTAAATGAATGAAATTAAATAAAATTTGAAAAATGGTGCGTTCATGATTGTTTTAGGAATGAGTTCTGTTAAAATATTTTCGTTATTTTAATGTGTGACTTCAATTATAATTTTTTTTTCTGTTTATATTTTTGTTTGTATTTTTTATTTAATTTCCAAACCATGGTAGTTTCTACCATGGTTTTTCTTACTGTGTAGAAACAATTTTCTGTTCCATAACGTTAGATTAACTTTTTGTGCATAATGTAGCAATGGGAGTAGCTCAAGCATCCCCCTTTCTTGGCTAAAAAGGGGATCAGACATCTATCAGAACATGCTTCTTACCCGAGAAATCCTTCAATAACGATGAACGAAACTGCTTATAATACCTCGACTTGTCCCGAATTCTCGAATGAAACCGACCTGCAATATTTAACGGTATACTATCAAAATATGAGAGGCATTCGTACTGAAACAAACGAGCTCTTTCTGAAGCTCTCTCCCTGTGAATACGAAGTTATTATACTCACTGTGACGTGGCTTCGTTCTGATATCGCTAGTTCAGAGTTTGCTGCCAGCAAACTTCGGTGTGATCGAAGTGCAGCTTCTAGCAACCTTCAGCGAGGGGGTGGAGTTTAAATTGCGGTTAAAGAAAGCCTCAACTGTACGTCGGTAGACCTTGTTGACTGTGGCAGTATTGAGCAAATCGCTGTGCGTATCAAACTAGACAAGGCCACGGTCTTTGTGTGCGGAATCTATTTTCGACCGAACTCGTCTCCGGAATTGTACTCAGTGCATTCCGCAGCAGTCCAGCAAATCTGTGAAAGTGCGTCGGATTCTGATAATATTGTCATCGTTGGAGATTACAACCTACCTCAGTTGGTGTGGTCCTACGATGAAGAGATCAACAGCTTGCTGCCGTCCAACGCATCGACTGAACAGGAAATCGCTCTGGTTGAATCAATGATTGTTTTCGGACTACATCAGATCAACAGGCTGCTAAACTCGAATGGTCGTACACTTGACTTGGCATTTGTTAACGAACCAAACGATGTTGAACTTATCGAACCTCCGTCATCCCTCCTCCGAATTGACAACCATCACAAGCCATTCGTTCTTCGCATTGACGTGAATGCCTCCTACGTGCAACCAGCTAACGACTCGAAAATTTCCGGAACTGAATAACGCTCTCATGGACGTCAATTGGATTGAAATGTTACGTGCAAAAGATACGGATGAAACGGTACGTATGTTTTATGACAAATTGTACATCATGGAGGAATATGTTCCACGTCAAACAAGTAGGCCTCATTCGTTTAAGCAACCGTGGTGGACAACTGAGCTACAGCATCTCCGTAACATTATTGTGTGAAAAGCTCGTAAACGCTATTTTCGATCACGGACTACGGTGAACCGGATCAATCTACAGTCGCACAGTGATCGGAAAAGCCTTTTTTCACGGCGAAATTAATAACTCCTAAGGCCTACGTTTCCAAATCATGGTGTCTTCTACAAAGTTGTACTTAAACAAGTTGTCAATCTTGTGGTGATAATTTCGTGATTTCAAATTTTACCGCTAGATCAGCGCTGTTGCTAACTTTTGAACGAAATACAATAGAAGGGTGATGTCCAAAGCAAGTTTGTAGGGAATATAATTTCAAGCAGCTTTGCTCAAAACACAATTTTTCTAGCTCTTCATTCGACCATGATAGAGCTATTTTTCTACTCTAAAAATTGAGTTTTTTTTATTATAACTTTTTTGTTTCTCATTTTGAGAAAAAGTTATTTTCTGTCAAAATATAGAAAACGTTATAGCGCACATTTTTGCCTATAAAAGTTTTTTGCTTTAGAGATCACCCTTCTATTGTGTTTCGTTCAAATGTAATCAATAGCGCCGCCCCAGCGGTAAAGTTTGAAACTACGAAATTATCACCACAAGATTGACAACTTGTTTAAGTACAACTTTGTAGAAGACACCATGATTCGGAAACGTAAGCCTTAGGAGTTATTAATTTCGCCGTGAAAAAAGGCTTTTCCGATCACTGTGAGTCGCTCGAAACCCATTACGCCAAATTGCTATATAAGACGATTGGAGCAGACTACGAAGCAGAACCCGTCATCCTTTTGGTCGTATATCGAAGCCGTAAGCAATCTAACCGGATCCCTACCGACATGACTTTTAAAGAAACTTCGGCCGATTCACCTCACGAGCCAGCTAATCTGTTTGCCGATTTATTCGAAAATGTAAAAACTCAAAAGTCACCAACTATTTCCGCTGGCAGTCTTAAATCCTGTCCTGCTGTCAATTTGAATTGTTCTGCTCTAGTTGTGAGCCAACATGAAGCCTTGGAAAAGTTGGATGTGTCGAAAGGGTCGGGCACAGACAAGATACCGCCGTTGTTTTTAAGAGAATGTGCTGACTCACTGCAGATGCCTTTGACGACTATTTTTAACAGGTCACTCAGTGAAGGTACTTTTCCCGAAGCGTGGAAGTTAGCCTCAATCACTCCGATTTTCAAAGCTGGTAACAAACATGCTGTTGAAAATTACAGAGGTATTTTGAGTTTATGCTGTTTGGCCAAGGTGTTTGAACAATTGGTTCACAAAGCTCTTTACGCTGTATCTCGACCGCTAATTTCTGAATTTCAACATGGTTTTGTTAAGAAGCAATCCACGACAACGAATCTGATGTCTTACGTAAATTTCCTATCAACGGAAAGTCAGAATCGTCACCAAGTTGATGCCATATACTTCGATTTTTCAAAAGCGTTCGACAAGGTTCCTCACGCCCTTGCAATTGACAAGCGGAAGTATCTGGGCTTTCCTGTTTGGATCACAAAGTGGTGCGCTCTTACTTATCTGGTCGAAGCGCTTTCGTCAAATTAAACGGTAGTCGGTCACGCGTCTTCTCCGTCACGTCAGGTGTACCGCAAGGAAGCGTTTGGGACCACTGATTTTTATATTGTTCGTGAATGACTTGTGCTTTCGGCTGAAATCACGCTTTCTCCTCTACGCTGACGATCTAAAAATCTACCAGTTTATATCATCGCATCTCGACAGTTGCGCTCTTCAGGCTGACATCGACGAGATTTTGTTGTGGTGTACTGAGAATGGAATGGAACTGAACATCAAAAAGTGAAATGTTATTTCGTTCACCCACCGGCAATCCCGAACAGAGTTTGATTACTCCATCAGCTCAGAAGCTATAGAGCGTGTTCAAGCAATTCGTGACCGAGGGGTTACTGTAGATACAAAACGCCGGTTCAATGAGCATATTAGCACCACTACCGCAAAAGCCTTTGCAGCACTGGGATTTATTCGTCGCAGTACAAGTGGTTTCACCTATATATATGCTCTCAAGGCGCTGTACTGTTCGATAGTTCGTAGCACCATGAAGTATGCTGTTAGCGTGTGGTCGCCGTATCACCCATTTCAAATCATCCGGATGGCAAGTGTTCAACGCAATTTTGTACGGTATGCTCTTCGTCAACTTCCATGGAATGACCCAGCAAATCTACCTGACTATCCGAGTCGTTGTAGACTGATCGATTTAGAAACCTTAATGCACAGACGTACTAACCTACAGAGGTTATTTGTTTTTGACATGGTCGAAGGTGGTGTAGATTGCCCGGCGCTGTTGCAAAACATCAATTTTTATGCACCTTCTCGCCAGCTTCGTGACCGTAGTTTACTCGTAGTCAGTCGCCATAGAACTACGTATGGGCAAAACAACCCTTTCGATAACTGTGTTAGATCGTTAAACAATGTGAGTGCTCTTTTTGATTTTAATATGTCTAAATGTGTCTTCAAGAATAGAATTCGAAACCTAGGTTAGGTACAAATTCTGTTGAGTTTTTTTTAATTCAAGACGAAAAACAATAAATAAAAAAATCCACATTTTGTGTTTTAGTTGCCTGGATAGTTCTCATGTTCGGTTGAAATTTGTGTTTTATTCATATGAGAGACCCCCTCCATCCAGAGGGGGGATGGGTCTCAAACCACCATAGAAACATTTTTTGCCTCCAAAAACTCCCATATGCCAAATTTGGTTCCATTTGCTTGATTCTCGAGTTATGCAGTAATTTCTGCATCATTTGTATGAGAACCCCCCCCCCCCCCCCCACCCCTTCAAGAATCAAACCAGCATAGAATCATTGATAAGAACCATTCCCGGCCCCAAAAACCTCTGCATATAAATTTTCACGCTGAACGGTTCAGTAGTTTCCGGGTCTAGAAGGGACAGACAGACAGACAGACAGACAGACATTTTTATATTTTCGCTGTTTTTGCGAAAAACTAAATTTTCGAATCAAATCTATATAGAGGCTTTAAGTTAGTCTTGAAAATTTTATTTTGATTCTTTCATATTATTCCGGCACACAGGAATGCCGTGAAGTCATGTTGCGTGTACGCAACGCTGGCGCATCGCCCAACAAATTGACATGTTCAGAAAGAATGGAACAGAAATAAAGAAGATTGGAGACTTATCCAGAACACGCATAATGATTCCCAGATAAGTCTGAAAAGCATGTGTCTACATATTCAAGCGTTTTATCGGTGTGTGTTTTGCAATATTAAGGGGAAGAAAGGTCCAGGGTATACCTTCCGACAACGAACTCCCGAACCGAAACGCGGACGAGCTGACGAATACGTTAGTAAAGCAATAACACCATGCCGAGGAAACTGGAGCCGAGGTACAAGCGGCGCCCAGCTTACTGGTGCAATGAGCAACTCAGCATCCTTCGCTCTAGTTGTCTCAGAGCCAGAAGACGTGTCCAGAGAGCTAAAACCAAAGCAGACAGAGAGGTACATAGGGTGGTGTTCCGAGTGGCCAGGACCGAATTAAAACGAGAGATAAGACTGAGCAAGAAAAACTGCTACAAGGAGCTGTGCCGAGCCACTGATGTTGACCCCTGGGGCGACGCGTACCTTATTGTCATGGCGATGATCAAAGGCCCATCAATGGCTGCAGAGCTATGCCCAGCAAAACTGAAGGTTATTGAAGATGGACTTTTTCCGACGTACGATCCAACGACGTGGCCACGAACACCATACGGCGAGGAAGAGAGAAGCAATGTTGAGGGCTTGCAAGTCTCGAATGAGGAGCTCGTGGCAGTAGCGAAAGGGTTTAAGGTGAGGAAGGCACCCGGACCGGATGGAATCCTTAACGTGGCTCTGAAAGTGGTGATCAAGCATTCCCGGAAATGTTCAGGGATGTGCTACAGAAATGTCTAGAGGAAGGCCATTTCCCGGACAGGTGAAATATCAGAGAAATATTTGCGGAGTTCGAAAGCTAGTGAGAGCGGAGTCGATGACTAAATGGCAACGAGAATGGGACACGGGGGTGAACAGTCGATGAACGCACCTGCTCATACCAGATTTGTCGATCTGGATGAAAAGGAAGCACGGAGAGGTAGACTTGTGCCTTGCGCAGTTCCTGTCTGGCCATGGTTGCTTCAGGCAATATTTGCATCGATTCGGACACGCAGCGTCACCCTTTGTCCAGAGTGCGCAGATGTCCAAGAGACACCGGAGCACGTGGTCTTTGACTGCCCACGATTTGAACCATTGCAAACCGAGATGCTTGCCATCAGTGGGCAGATACCAGCCCAGTTAACGTCATCTATAGAATGTGTCGAGACGAAAGTGTTTGGAATGTGATCAACGGAGCCATTTTGCAAATCATGTCGGCTCTACAGCGAAAATGGCGGGAGAATCAAGAAGCGAGTGGTTGTGTTGAGTAGCGGATATTTCTGTTGTGAATTGAAAAAGCTGCACAAACCCGAATATCTATATCTGCTCTGTAAGGAAACACACCGCACTCAAGTAAACTCTGAACACGCAAAAATCCGTATATAACGATTAAATTTTCTACCATTGCCAGAACTTAAAAAAAAGTAAATTTTACAGAAGAAATAATATATGCTTTTATCTTCGAGCAAAGTAAACATCAATTCTCAAAATCTGTGCGCACTTTTTGAAGTGTTAAAAATTTGTATGAAATCTGTATTTATACTCAAAAATCTGCTATATGTATGCACAGATTCTTAGCTTAAAAAACTTAAAATAATCTGTACAATTACAGAAGAATCTTTATATCCGGCAACACTGCTCCGGTATATTTGGGCGCACGACCAAGACCTCAGCGTCGCTGTCAATCACATACACTGAAAGTTAATTTTAGTTTATATTACGAAATCGAAGGTAGAACTAACGAATCTGTTCGTTGTATTCAGCAACGAAACTGATTTGTTCTTTTTATAAGATATATTCGTAATTAATGGCACAGAGCAACTGTAAAAAGCACGAAGCATTTGTTGACACAGAAACAACATTCGTGCATTGTACGAAAACAACACAAAGAGCTACGAATATTTTGCTACCAATTTAAAAGAAACGTCTCTCTGATGGTTGCCTGAATGACTGAGAAATCTACTATTTCGACTCAAAGTGGAGTTGTCCAGCGCCTTTTTTAATGTTTCTGACATGGGATTCGATTCTGTATTTTTGGAAAGAGCTGATACTGCATCCTCGGTTGATCTCACTATGCCATGGTGACTCGTGAGGTGATAATTGAATAATGAAATATGAAGTTATAACTCTCGACAGCGTTTCAATTTGTATTTTGGGATAAATAAATTATTCCCGCCCATCCCAGCAGCAACATCAGCGAAGCAGCGACTGGCTGGTCTTCACGAAATCTATTTCGTGCATTATACAAAAAGGTGGAATGACAGCATTGCACTAGATAAAAAGCAATATGAATGCTACATACAATATACGAGACATTTGTTCTATGTAAAAAATCCATGATTACGAAGCGAGTGAACGCTAAAGGGTGATACGGTCAAAATTTGGTCAAGGGAAAACGCGTGTAAATCGGTGAAATCGTTTATTTAAAAAATCAAATTAAATTTCTTTTTCAAGTTCAATTAGTATAAAATTCAGGAAAAATATTCAGTTAGGCTTCCGCTTTTCCAAATCCGAATTGCCGGGCCTTACGCTTGACCCCTGCCATCAGATTTTGTACAGCCACCTTGTCCACCTTCTTCGCCGCAGAAAGCCAGTTTGCCTTGAACTGCTGCTCGTCCTTAGCAGTTTTTTTGGTCTTCTTTAGGTTCCGCTTGACAATAGCCCAGTATTTCTCAATTGGGCGGAGCTCTGGCGTGTTGGGAGGGTTCTTGTCCTTGGGAACCACCTGCACGTTGTTGGCGGCGTACCACTCCATGGCCTTTTTACCGTAATGGCAAGATGCCAAATCCGGCCAAAACAGTACGGAACAACCGTGTTTCTTCAGGAAAGGCAGCAGACGTTTATTCAAACACTCTTTCACGTAAATTTCTTGGTTGACAGTCCCGGAAGCTATGAAAATGCTGCTTTTCAAGCCACAGGTACAGATGGCTTGCCAAACCAGATATTTCTTTGCAAACTTTGACAGTTTCGTGTGTTTGAAAATATCTGCTACCTTTCCCCTTCCTTTTGCCGTATTAAACTCCTGTCCCGGAAGCTGCTTGTAGTCGGCTTTGACGTAGGTTTCGTCGTCCATTACCACGCAGTCAAACTTCGTCAGCATCGTCGTGTACAGCCTCCGGGATCGCGCTTTGGCCGTCGTATTTTGTTTATCATCGCGATTTGGAGTCACTACCTTCTTGTAAGTCGATAGTCCGGCTCGTTTTTTGGCTCGATGCACGGTTGTAGACGGTACACCCAGCTTATTTGCGGCATCTCGGAGAGATAGGTTAGGGTTTCGCTTCCTGGCTGTCGACAAACGTTCCCCAAACACTTTAATTACATTTGTAACGGTTGATTTGGCAACTTTTAGCGATTTTGCCAACTTTGCGTGCGAGTAGCTCGGATTTTCGCGATGCGCGAGCAAAATTTTGATACGCTGCTCTTCTTGCTTGGACGGCATTTTGACAACTGAAGAGTGAATTCAAAAATCAAAATAGGACAAACATCCTACACACACACACACAATAAAAAGGGGGGGGGTTTTGGTGTATATAAAAAAAAAAAAAAAAAACAAATTGAATATATTCTAAATATATTGTCTCCCCCGCCTTTTTTTATTATAAAAATTAAATTTATAGATGCACCATAGTTCACATGATTTTGACAATTTTGGACATCTGACAACTGAAATCGACAAAGATTTTTCATTAGGGCCTAACAGACAAACGTTAAAAATTGCTCTAGCAATTGCCTCTTCGTTGAATTTGTCGACCTTGGAAACTTGCCTCATTAATCTACCACAGCGATTTCGAAGAACAAGAGTCCTACTATTCGATAGAATTGGAAGCTTACATGGGCAGATTTTGTATAACGAGAAATTTACGGAAGAATCCATTGTTTGCGTTTGTCAGTTAGGCCCTAATGAAATATCTTTGTTGAAATATGGCCCATCAAAACAAATCGATCAATGCCAAGGCCCGACAGGCATGGCAGAACAAATCAACTAACTCTGTCACACTTGCTTCGTATCTTATAATGACGTAAAGATACGCACATATGAAAGTGATGAATGTTTGAAAGAGCAGGTTGATGCATCCATCCTAACCATATATCCATCACATTGATACTGAAATCCATGTAAGCTACAGCGAAATCCTTAATGATTACCCCCTGCTCACGACAACAACACCATCAGAGAAATATAAATACACATTATGGCTAGTAACTGTAAATTGATTAGAAAATAAGAAGAATGATTAGTAATTTCCATTTAATTCCAACTACCTTTATTGCTTATCTTGACAGATACGCGTATTTCGTCTACAATGTGCAGACTTCTTCAGTGTCGTGTACTAATACTCGACTAAGTTGATCGTGTAATTTGAGACGACAACCAGGCCTACTTTAGTTAGGACACCCTGGCCTAAGTTCATTGCATATATACTTTACTATATTTTATGTTACTGTAAAAACGGGTTGGATGGATTGATAAGCAATATCGCATATATCTATCCAAAGTATTCTTCTAAAACAAGACTGAACAAATGGTCAAAATGCAAGCCATCGAGCAAGAGGATGCCCCAAATGGGGCAAAAAAAAACCCACCCTCCATCTACAAACTGTAAGCAACGGGTATTCCCACTCTCCTCATCCAATCCGCTTCATTTCCGAACGCCCGATTATATGAATTTATAACTCCATACTGCTTACAAGCACCTGCCAGTCTTCTATGCAAACAGCAGTTGAAGTTCGAAAGTACAATTTTAACGTAAATGTTATGCTGAAATCCTGATTGAGCCTACAATGCTTGTCATGTTGCTCCATGCTCAAAAGATAAATGGTTTTGAAATGCAAAGATGAACCCAAAGCCCGCTGTAATCATCAATTAAATTAAAATGAAAAATGTACAATGACCAGGTACACGATCTGCCTTCACACTCCATCTTTTCGATATTGTAAAATTGGCAACTTTGCCCATGCTATGACAACCAGCGTCTCCATGTTTCAGCTGGCAATCTTTAGTGATCGCATGACTTGTAGAAGTCACACCCCACTTTCACGATGTCAACTCACCATTTGAAGCATACCAAAAATATAAAATTCATACACAAAACTATTCTAAAAAAAAATGGGAATGAGGCACAAAAGAATAATATGAAAAGAGCGCTCACCCGGATTTCCAATACATTCCGTTGTTATGGTTATAACATCGAGCAACCAGAGCAGGTCCGTGTGCCCTCCAGATTACATCCTGTTCTCGAGGAGTTCGATAATTTTTAATTGCATGGGTAAAACGAATGAAATTTTGAGTAATATTCGTTAAGAGTGTAATGTTTACATTTGCAAAATTTCGTCACAATCTGTCAAATAATTATCGAACTGGGTTCCAAGCAAGAAGTGCTTCGGTCGTGGAAAATCCAGACCCGTCCCACAGGTGGATCGCGAAACAGTTGAGAATCGACAATTCGACCGTGTCCCGTAAGGTAAAATCGTTCAAGGAAACTCAAACGGCCCAGCGGTGAGCTGGCAACGAAAAGAAAGCGAAGACGACCGACCCCGTGAACGCAAGGAAATTGAAGGATTATTTCAAGCGCAATTCGAACCATTCGATTCGTTACGTGGCCCAGAAGGTCAATTCTTCCGTCTGGTTCGTCCAGCAGACAATGAAACGGGCCGGACGTCATGTCTTCAAGGTAAGGTAGGCGCCTATCCGAATCGATGAACAGAATACGGTGGCCAAATCCCGTGCCAGGAAGCTGTACCGCGAGTGGTTGGTGCAGCCGAAATGCATCGTAATGGACGACGAGACGTACATTAAAGCGGATGCCAAGCAGATCCACGGCTCAGAGTTTTTCGTCGGCAAGTCTTACCTGGATATTCTGGAGAAGTTTCGGAAGACGAAGGTCGACAAATTTGCTAAAAAGTTGGTGTGGCAGACGATCTGTGGGTGCGGACAATTCAACAAGCCGTACATAATGATTTGGCCATCAACGGCCAAATATATAAAGAAGAATGCATCCAGAAGCGGCTGCTTTCCTTGCCCTTCTTCCGGTCTTACGAAGGTGAGACTCTATTTTGGCCGGATCTGGCATCGTGCCATTCACAAAACCGATGATGCAGTAGTGCGAAGCCAACGATGTTGTTTTTGTGCCGAAGGAGGCCAATCCGCCAAACTCGCCAGAACTTTGCCTAATAGAAAAATTTTGGGCAATTATGAAGGGCAAGCTCCGGTCTTGTAGGTCTTCTAAAACGACAAGGATTTAAAAAAAAAGAGTGGATGGAAGTGTGTAAGAAGGATGACGCAAGAGTAGCACCAGATTTGACAGGTAGCGTTAAGTCCAAGGTGCGGTCATTTAGCCTAGGAGAGGAGGTAGAACATATGTACCAACTTTGCAAAAATATAGTAAGTATATGAGAGTTTCAAAATATCCGACTTAAAATGATTTTTTGCTGATCTGTTGCCTTTTTTTTCGAGTACAATATTTATAAGAAGAAAATCACACGAATAATACACGTTGACTTACATTAATTTCATTAACTAAGTGCGCCTTCATCCCGATGGGTGAAATTGCTGTAGCCAGGTACAACCACCCACATTCAGATAGTGATGCCACTTTGAAAAGTGTGAAATCATTTTACAGAAATGAGCAGCACTTCAAAGTTGAATAACATTCTGATTGTATTCTCAAATTAAGCAAGATTTGTTTCAGATGCTCCATGAAAGAGTGCCATGTTTTAACAATGTTCCTTCGAGGTTTAGGGCTCAACTTTAAAGTTATTTTTTTTTTAAATAAAGGCTGCGAATAATACTTTTCCCATAAACCTTGCGAAAAATCAAGTCGATAGCCGATATGCTAAGCGATTTTTTAATAATCTGAAATTTTTCAGCGAAGGTTTTTGGAATATTTCCAACCATAGTTCACTATGTACGTTCTCAAATTCAATTTTGTATTGAAAATTGACACAGCCTACTGCACCGTTGCTCGGCTTCTCCATTGTGTTCAGTTATAGAAGATAAAAAAAAACTATTGGCCTGAATCAGTTCCGTGGTGGTTTATTCAGGAATTTAGGACATTTCTGGGTGGGTTTCTATGTTCGGGAGTAACATCACTCTGCCCTCGCTACACAACTGCCGAACGTGTAGATGTTCTCTCCAACTATCATTACACCACTACGACCGATAGCGACAGCGATCACGGGAGATCGTTATGCGTGAGAAGGGTCATCTGGCTGGTCAAGCTTGGGATAGCTAGTCAGCCAGCCTCGAGAAAGATGGTAGCAGAGCTACAATGGGAAGGAATGTTCTGTGTTAATTAGATGTGATGTAATAAATGTACATGTGTAAATACGTATTCAGTAAATATTATGAATAAACTGTTGATTGTATATTCGACGTCGGTGGTGTAGTGGTAAACGTGACAGTTCTTGCCACCCCAGTGGGTCTGGGTTCAATCTCAGTCGACGTCGGTGGTTTTTCTGAGGCGAAAAAATCTGGTCACGTCTTCCTTAAGAAGTAAAGCCGTTGGTCCCGGCTCATATTCATGAGTCGATAGGTAGGGTCCAGGTGGTGGAGTCGTCTTCCTGGTGTCGGTGATTGTCACCAAGTGAGAAAACAGGCCGACGGAAAAGAAAAAAAAAATTATGTGCTGTGTGATAGACGGACGAATGTGTGATGTGTGTGGTAATTATTGGATGGAACTTCTAAAACTAACCTCGAATTAACAAAATACCGTCTGCAATCGGTAAGGCACCTATAGCATCCCATCATACAACGGCAGTGTAAGTAATTACCACCCAACGGCAACTCAACGCAACGTATTCTGTGACCGAACAGCCCCTAAAATATTTAAAGAGGCAAAGTTCAGAGCAAATTGGAAACAATATATTCTTGTCATGCAATACAAGCCAACCCATCAGCCGACTCAGATTCTCTCAAAATTTTATGTAACCACCCTGTTCGAGCGACATTTCTGGACGTACCTCTTCCGACTGAGATGTGCCCCTGCAGCAGCTCATGTATCAGCTACTGTCACCTTTTGATTGTGGTCACTATCTGTGTATTTGCTACATCTACCATTGTATCGTAAAACTGATTATAATTGAAGTCGAACAATAAATTGTATTGAATTAACGTTGAAGCTATCCGCACGTGTTTTTTGACTCGCTTTTCCGATCGCGATTTTTCGTTAAGTTCCGTTCAAATTTGGGCTCTGGTCGTTCCACACCCTTAATGCAGCTTCCAAATCGGAAATGAAGTAGGTTAATGCACTTATAACGACCATTTTTAACGAATCGATAAATCTGTCTGCTGTTTACAAAGAAAGTGAAATGATCCTCTGCGCCAGCCAGATGTGAATAATACCGACCCCGAATATCCTGATCAATTGTTGACCAATACTGCTGACACTCAAATATGTGAATACCTTCGAATCACTCTTGAACGGTGGCCAACGATGGTGACATAGTCACGGTTGGCCATGAGAAATTTATGTTCCGAACGAAAAGCCACACCGATTTGGACGTGCTTCTCTGAAGTATGATGCAGAGTAGGTTCATTGGAGTTGTTTTTTTTTTTAGTTCAAACACGATCGGATATGAAGTGATTCAAGAATATTAACTATTGCGCAACAAACAGTGTTTGAATTTTGCTAAGCGTAGTTGAGCGTTCTGCTGGAAAATACAGGAAATTTACATCTTCTGAAGGCACAGTCACTTGATCGTAAATTGTTTTCCATTAGCTGAAATTTCAAAAGTCATTCGTTTTTTTTATGACCCGGTTCCAGCGTCGCATCCAGTGAGTATGTAAAGTGGGTCACGGGAAGTTCACGGGACTAGCACCTAGGCTAGTTAGCATTTAGTCGGGAGCCCGAAACTCGTTAAACGATGTTTTCCGTTCGCGTGTCATTGAAGGTACATTACCATGCGGACCGTACTTGCTGACGAAGTAAAGTGAACCAGCAATTACCTGATTCGATGATATAAATGTAGCAGTGCGCATCTCTAGGTAGGCTTTTAGAGATCTTATTTTAATTGCCCCAACGAATGTACTCGCGTGCTGAACCACATCCTTTGCGAGTTTTTTTTTCCTTCTATTAGAGTAAATATCTGTAGTCATCACGAAACTGAAACCATCAATCTTAATTAGAATGGTTGAAGTGAGTTCGATGAGGATTGAATCACATTTTGGAGAAAAAAAAATGCATACTGTTTTTCCCGAATGTTTGTTGTTTTCGAGTTTTTTTTTTTATTATTACATAAAGTGCAAACCAATCCCCAGAACCCTTGAAGAGATATTTTTTCTGTCATAGTTCAGTATGAGTATCAACGGAAAGAGCTGGAATTATTTAAAACTTTGCATTATTTTTTTTACAGATGTAAGTCTATGCAGATTCCGTGATTTTCCGAATTATGTAACTGACATGTTTCAGAAAATAATACACCAGCTATTCATATTTTCAATTCATGTTTTGTGGTTTATTTACTTTCGTTACAAATAGGAGTTATCTATTATTTCATTCAAAACATTCATCTTCCTTTTCGACGACTGCAGTTAGATGCTTCTGGAAACTGCACATGTACGTTTTACCATGTTTCGATCCATAGATGTCATCATCGCTTTGATTTCAGCTTTGAGCAACGCACAGAATAATTCAAAGGATAGATATCGGGACTGCTAGGGAAGGAAGGCATTATTTCTGCCAAAACTCCGGAACATATCCCGCAAGCCATTTTTTAGTTTTCACAGTATTATGAGCAGATGCTCCGTCTTGTTGGTGGTGTGGAAAGAACACCAGAAATTACACAAAATGACACAAGTCGTAAAGAGAATTCTTTCAAAACGGATTGCTGCAAGACGTCATCAAGAAATTCTGGTTCTTCCAAAAGATGCTGATACCAAGTAACGTTGCCAAACCATCCAGCTTTATTAAGTTTTAACGAAATTTTATATAAGCCACTAGAAATCAATTTGGTTTTATTATGACACCAAGGGATGCCAATAGTTTTCATATTTTAGTCAGGTTAATGAGAACCTACACAGCTTGTTAACAACGACTTAAAGCCTTGTTTTCTCAAATTTCTTTTGCTCCTATTAAAAGTTTTATTTTAACTTTATGAACTCGTAAAATGCTGTTCTAAAATGCCGTTTTGGGACTATATTATATTGTCTTATTATGATCAGTTTAAAAAACCTTTTAAAACCATTCATCCCATTATCCCGTATCGTCACGCACTCTGTAGATCTATAATAGTGTGATGTGACTAGTTGAGTCATTTTTGGCTTGTATCATACTTCCTGTAGGGAGTCAAGAGGCCTAGCATGTATAACTTACTAACAAATTACTATTATTGAACCGTCAAGATTCTAAGACTCTGATCACTCTTTTACTTATCAACAGTCAATTTTAATAGTAAAGTGTCAATTTAAATTTTCCTTATTTTCCAACTCCAATTTTTAAAGTGTTTAAAAGAAAAAGTCAAAACGTTGAGCAGTTCAACTTACGACAGTCCTTTTCACCGAAGTACCCCAGGATTCGGTGCCACTGTCAAATTGATGACCGACATCATTCTCGCAGCAACAAGAACAGCTGAAGGTGAAAACCCCAAACCGTAACCTGAGCTCGCTGCTGCAACCGAGGGTCAACGAATGTTTTTTTTTTATCACCGTGGCGAGGAAAACTTGCACTTCACTACGGATGATAACTATTATTGTGTATGTGTGTGTATGTGTGTATTATACAATCCAACGCCCACCGTCCGGCAGTGTTTTTATGGAAGAAAAATGTTTGAAGTTAAACGAACTGTTGTCGACTCGACAAACATTTTTAGCCCGGGAGTTGGAACGTGATAGCTCTGTTGGGTTTCAGTGACCCATTTCAAATTGCCTGGTTACTCACGTCCATTCCGAGGTCACTTTCGCTCACAACAAGCCCCGCATAGACACAGTACGAACATCAAATGGATATAGGTACTATGCATACACTTCCATCGTCAAATCTTATTGTTTTGAGGATGGCACGTATTTAGCAGTGTTGTTCAAATTTAGTTATAATCAGATAGATCTCACCGGAAATTGTTGCTGATGTACAGTTTCCATTTGGACGGCTTTCCTGTGATGCTAAAGGATGCATTTATGTCTCTACAGAAGTAGCACTCCGCTATTCGGCAAATATTTTAGCATCATCCTTTTCGAATGGAACAGCCCAAATACAATTAGTACCTCGCGCACAATTGCAAATCAGGTTAAAACAGAATTACAGGTTCAAAAAAAAACACCTGAAAAATCACAATCGTTGTGCAACGAAAGAAAAAAAAACTTCACAGCTCTCCATCTGTACACCAAGTGGTGAGTGCATCTGAAATGATTTGCCAGCCACTCGCGCGCGCATGCGCGTTAGCTTCATTATTTGCTTCTGACCAGCAAATGGCCGTTTTCTACATCATACTGGTTTTCTTTTTTCTCTCTACACACTCTGTCAATAATCAAATTCCCCGCTATGAGGCTTATATCGACTTCTTAACTGCTTATAATCATCAATTCACTCGCGACAAAGCGGACTAATACACTAATTTAATCAAACGGAAATCTCGGCAAAAAGCATACGGTACAACATTTTAAGAGCGAATGTGTTGTGGCTTCGACTATTTTCAATATCCTAAGATGCCCAACAACTACTCGCAAGCAAGGTAGTGAAAGTCCAGCCCAAATTATGGACGCAAAAAGACTTCGCTGTCTTGCTCGTGCCTTCAAAAACAAGGATTCACTGAGATGCCGCAAAAAAGTGCAACTGTTTTCACCAGTACCAGCAAAACATTGAAAAGAGTCGGAATAATTTTTTAACGCATTCTGTGGTAATTCGATTCGGGGGATCTCCTAGACGTGTACGAACTGAATACTAATACTTTCATTTACGGAACAAATCCTGCGTCATTTCTGACAACCAGCTGCAATGGCTGAGGGAAAGGAGCAGTAGCCCAGAGCAGTTAATTTGCATCAACCACCGGCGAGCACCAACCAACATCGAAGGCGGAGGTAATTTTGTTCCCCAACGTGACGTGACGGAGACGTGGCGTGACGGAGACGTGACGCACACTTTCGGAGGATCAAAGATGACGTCATATGCCTTAGGTATACATCGGTTGGGGTGGATCAAAATGGGATCGAGTAGCTGCACCTACTTGGTCTGGTCTAGCCGAGCTAGGCATTACGTTTCCAGAAAATAACAACTACTAGTTTTTGGAGGCCAGTATGATGACGTCTTCAGCTTCGGCATACATCCAAGGAGGCCAATCATATGGTTCGTCGATCAGCAGATCGTATGAAGCAAACGTTTTTGAACTGAGGGTCGATGTTAAAATGGATCCGTAATTTCAAATTCCAAGCGTGTCTTCACTAGCGCATAGAAGATTATCGCTAATAGTTCTGATCTTGATCTGTAACAGAAACGATAAATGTGTTAACCTCAAACGGAATAGATTTTGGCGATTCTAACGATTCTAATGATCGTAACGAATAACACGAATGACGACGTCATTATCTTTATCAGAACAAGTTTTTTTTCTTCGCTGTACAGGGTGCGGCAGAAAATAACGCGAAAATTTTCGAGTGCAGTTTTCTTTATAAAGTCCTTTTAAACAAATTTATTCAATGTGTCCTCCATTTTTATTAATAATATCCTCAAGCCGACGCCGGAAGCCGGAGCATGCCTTTCGGATGTAGTCCTCCGACATTGACTGTCATGTGCGTGTTATGGTTGACTTCAGGGTTTTCACACTAGAGTGTGATGTTTGCAGGCTCGTGCTTCAACATATGCCCAAATCGAATAATCCAACGGATTAAGATCTGGACTGCTAGGGGGCCACAAATCCTTCGTTCAAAACTTCATGTTATCGTTCAACCATTGTTGGGTTCGATTGGACGTGCGATACGGCGCTCCATCCTGCTCTAGAACATCGTTTTGGTCCTCGGAGAAGTTGGTTTTCATCCACGGAAGCACTTGGTCCTTTAAAATACCGATATACACTTCGGTATTGATTTTAACTCCAGCATCAATGAAAACAGGCGGCATTTTCAAACCGTTGGACGCCACCAAGCCAAACATCCGGATGTTTGGTTTGAAATTTTTATTTCACTTTTTCCGAAACGTTCTCCATTTTCTGCGGAGAAATGAACCGGTCCGTGTGGCTGTTGGCCACAGCATCGATGCTGAAAAGCTTTTCGTCGGAGAATAGGACTATCAATATACTTAGGACCATCCTGTAGGGACTTTTTTATGCGGTAAACTGTTGCCAAATGGCACCCTACCACCTTGGCAATCTCTTTCGGCTTCTTCTGGGCGAGCAACAAACTGGTGATCACTTCTTTCGTGAACATGTTGACGAATTTGCAATAAAACAAATAGAATGTTTGGATGCAGCACTTGAAAGTGAACATAAACAAATACACTTTCGACAGAAATTAGTCAGCAGCTACACGAATTAACCCAATACTCAAGTTTGAACATGTTCGCATTATTTTCTGCCGCACCCTGTATGTCCGAAGATATAAGCAATAGAAAACAAGAAATATAAGGAAAATAAGGATTTTTTTCAGGCTGAACGTCCAATGGTTAGTTCAATTGGCACACAAATTATCTGGAGGAATAAGGGATTCAAATCCAAAAATGGACTAAGAGTTTTTTTTTTAGTACCTTGAGTATCGAGATTTTCAGCCCTGTGCTGGTTCATGTCCCGTAGTAGTCACTCAAATACCATTTTGGGTATTTTCGTAACTTGACCGGGGGTGAGATTCGAACTCGGGACTTTGGCGTGAGAGGTATGGATGTTAACCACTACGCCGGGGTCGCCCCTTTGACTACAAGTTGCCTGTACACTTCAAGTAGTACGACCCATACACTAACAAACATAAATTTGCAACTTGTTTTGAGCTTAAGGTGAATTGCTGCTCCGCGTATTTTTTCCTATCTTTTATCTCTGTGTCTCGCAAACTAACCTCGCTTTTTCAAGTTGATAAATCTCGATTGTTAGTGAATGAACATCGAATCGAAATCTATCAGATTGCTCACAGCAAGTAAGTTTACAAACTGATGTGATTAAATATTCAATATCTAGTACAGATTCTAAGTTATATCAATTCTAAATTTTAAGGTAATGGCTGCCGTCGAGAATGCTTCAGCGTAAGCCCTTAGTGAATGAAGTTTAAATTTACACACTGTCTTTAATTCCCCAATGCATACAAGAAGTTAAATTAAAAATAACTTGAATTTTCTACAGAACTTAAAAATGACTTCATATGTTATGGCGGAACGAGGAAAAAAATCAGGTTTATTGAAAAAAAAAAAATTTCAGAGATTTTCAGGTTCGGGCTGGTTTATCTCCCGTCGTAGTCACTCAAACACCTCTTTGGATGTTTTTCGCAACTTGTCCGTGGGTGAGATTTGAACTCGTGACTTTGGCGTGAGAGGTATGGATGCTAACCGCTACGCCGCTCCTGAAAAATTATTGTTAAGACTGTATTCGATGAAATTTGGACACACAATATAGGTCACCAAAAATTTTCCTTGAGCCCGATTCTTTTCAAACTTTCTGGAAATAAAGTACTACTAAATGGTTAAGTTTTGACATCATTGGTTTATTGAACCTCTTCTCCCAACCCAAATGCCCGCACCTTTGCCTTGACCCCTTTCATCAAATTTTGGGCAATGATAGGACCGACTTGCTTTCTTACTTTTAACCACACTTTCTTTAGTTCAAGTTCATTTTCTATCAGTTTTGGAGTTTTATCGTGCTTTGCCTTCATGATTGCCCAACATTTTCAATTTGGCGAAGTTCCGGAGTTTTTGGAGGGTTGACGTCTTTTGGTACAAAAACTACATTATTATCTTTGTACCAGTCTAAGACGAGCCGGGCATAGTGGCAAGATGCCAAATGCGGCCAAAACAATGTCGGGCCATCGTGAGATCTCAAGAAGGGCAGAAGTCGTGTTTGGAGGCATTCGTCCTTATAGATTTGTCCGTTGACGGTCCCAGAGGTGATGAAGGGCTGACTCATTTTGCCACATCCGCAGATCGCTTTCCAGACAAGGAATTTTTTGGCGAATTTCGACAGTTTCTTCTTCCGTACACTCTCCGGAATGGCCAACTTAGAGGTGGCGACGTAGTGTTCCTGTCCTGGCATTTGTTTGGTGTCGGCTTTAATGTAGGTCTCATCGTCCATCACAATTTGTGATGGTTTTGTGAGCCACTCCCTGTACAGTTTTCTTGCACGAGTTTTGGCCACCGAGTTCTGTTTATCGCTCCGGTTCGGTGCCTTCTGGACCTTGCACACATGTAATCCAGAACGTTTCATTGTTTTCTGCACAAAACAAACTGAAACTTTCGCCTTTTTCGCAACATCCCTGATCGAAATGTTGGGATAACGCTTAAATTGGTTCATGTGTCACGTTTTTTGCCACTACCATTTTTCCGCTTGGTTGTCTTACGGTCCTTGAACGTTTTGATCACATGGGATACGGTTGAATGTGCGATTCCGAGCTGTTTTCCGATCCATCGATGAGAAGCGTTTGGGTTTTCGAAGTGAGTGCCCAAAATTTGTTGGCGCACTATTTCTTCATTCGAAGCCATCACTGAAATCACTCGACCGATTTTCACGAAACTCATTACACAATTGACACAACACAATGAAATACATTCAGTTAAAATTCCAATAATTTTTACCCACACGCTAAAAAGTTACGAACAAGTGCGTGTGTCCAAATTTCATCGAATACAGTCTTTACCAACTTTAACATACAAAAAAAAAGTATTAAATTGACCCAATAGTGTTTGCAAATAGTAAACGAATAAAGGGTGGAACTGTAAAAAATTGGTCAAACGTGATTAAGTGCACAGAGATTAGTTTGTTATATAAATGATCAATCTTTATTTCTTTTAGAAGTTCATTGTCTTCAAAACACAGGAAAATTAATTGATTATTCTTCCGATTTTACAAATGCAAACTGTTGGACTTTACGTATCACGCCATCCATCAAGTTTTGTACCGCTGTTATATCCACCTTATTTGATGCTGAACGCCAATTTGCCTTGAACTGTTTCTCACTTCCAACAGTTTTTTCTTAGTTTTCTTGAGGTTTCTTTTTACGATTGCCCAATATTTTTCAATTGGGCGCAGCTCCAGCGAGTCTGGAGGGTTCTTCTACCATTCCTGGCCATTTTTCCGTAGTGGCAAAAAGCGAGGGCTGGCAAAAACAGTACGGAACAACTAAGTTTCTTCAGGAAAGGCAATAAGCGATTTTGCAAGCATTCCTTTACATAAATATCTTGGTTCACAGTGCCAGTTGTCACGAAACAACTTTGACTTTTTTTTTCTGCTTAAACTTATCTAGAATCTTTCCTTTTCCGATAGCCGTGTGAAATTCTTGACCTTAGAGCTGCTTGAAATCAGCCTGGACATATGTTTCATCGTCCATTGCGACACAATCTAACTCGGTCAACAAACTCGTGTACAACTTAAGCGCTCTTCCTTTGGCTGTTGTGTTTTCCCTACCATTTCGATTTGGTGTCACCTTAACCTTACATGTTGACAGTCCGGATCGTTTCCTTGCTGATATTCCATATCTCTGATGGAAAGGTTGGGATTGCGTTTGAAAATGCTCGCCACTTTTCTTCCGGTCGCTGCGGCTTCCTGGTTTCGGTTTCCTCCTGATCCCGGCTTCTTGGCAGTCGTCAGACGTTCTCCGAACACTTTTATAACACTCATCACGTTTGGTTTGGCAATATTTGGTGATTTTTCCAATTCGGCGTGGGAATAATTTGGATTTTGCTTATGCGCGTGCAAAATTTTGATACGCTGCACTTCTTGCTTCGACGCCATTTTGACAAGTGAATAGAAAATGGCAAAAACAAAATAGAGTCAACATTTCGTACCTATAAAATGAGGGGTGTTCGATTAAAAAACCGTCATATTTGAGTCGACCAAGTTTTGGCCGTTCCACCCTCTATCGCATATCTACCAGAGGACAACTTACTGCAAATTGACAAACACGTCATATCAAACAAAGTAATTGAAATATTATTAATGCTCGATGAATGTTAATCATTATGCAAACCAACAAAAGCAATGTCGAAATTTGAATAGGGCTGCACTACCCTAAATTGACATAACTCTCCTCTACACACATTTAAAAAGTCGTATTTGAGTACCCTGAGAGCGATACATGACAGCAACGAGAAATGCAATTTAATCAAACAAACTTTTTTTTTCGAGGCGCCCACGTTTCTGGGAAGGCACACATTTACGTGAAATCTCTACCAATTTTCGTCAAATATAAATGTCTCGAGTGAAATTATAAACATGTAGCGTGAAGATACAAAAAAAATAAAGGATGCACTTGTTTTTATATCTTACGATAAACGTCCAACTTCCGTGCCTGAATCAATCTACAATCCTGACCGGCACTCAATCATCCAACAAAGGCTCATTTTCAGCAAAGTGAAAATGAGCCAATCAACACACACTTCACACTTTAACCTTTCCACGCCGGAGCCACTCGATCTCAATGCTGAGATACCGTGAAGCTCATAAATCTCATAAATCGTAACCGTTTTGACCATTCTTGGGGCTGCTGTTCGTTAAGATCTCGGGTTGGGGTTGTGTCTTGCATCAACCAGTCGGGGCTGAATTCCGCCAAGACGTGGCTGGGCTGGAAATGGGGGTCAATCTTATTTCGTCGAATGACCATTTAGTGGAGCGGTTTAGTTTTCGTATTAAAATGGGCTGCCTCGCTTAGTCGACTTGGCTTCACCGATGAAACGAATCTAGAAAAAGAGGGTTTTTTTTTCGCTTCGCGCGGATTGATTAGTATCGCAGTTATGAGAGCAAATTGGAAGTCATAACTCAGCGAATTGAGCAAGGAATTGATTTTTTATGAGGTACCTTCGGAATTGAATGTTCTCGATGGCTGGCAACGGTGGGAGAATATTATTGATTAATTCTTGAGCGAAATGCCATTAAAATTTTCTTCAAATTACAGGTATTTAATTCAGATCGTTAATTTCAATTGGACCTGCCTGTAGAGTCTCCCTGAGAGATTTTTAATCACTTGTTGAATGATTCACCAGTGCGAGCAAGAGGGCGTAAGTTGTAAATTGCAGTGAGCATTTACGAACAGGCGGTAGCCCTTCGGGCAATACTGAATTTCTGTGTACACAATAAATATCGATGCCATTGAAATACAAACTATCGGTTACTAATTATGCGGGAGCAATGGCAAGAATAATTATTGTGTGCATATGACGTGAATGGCCGTAAGGTTTGCCATGGCGGCGATCAGTGAGTTATAGTAATCATGCTCTCACGTTCCACGCAGATGGTGGGCTGCAATCGAATTCAAAAGTGATCATACTTTATTCCGATCCGCACTCTATGCAATATGGCACGTGATACAAACACTATTAGAGTCAATAAACGAGGAACTCCAGCTCCTGCAGTTCAGATTTCTTTGAAACATTAAACAAACCCAATGGAAGAGTATTTCCACGTGGCAGCCGATACAGTGTGGTCAAGTCCAAGTACAGCTTAACCCGAAGCAGCAATCAGGGGTATCACTGATTTGCTTGATTTTATATAATTAGCCCTAGATCGGCAATTTGCCCCGGTGAGTCGATTTGCACGGATCTGATTGGATTTGAATTCCTCGCCCCCGGTTGATTGATCCCATGCCGTATGGCAAATTTCTGCTAACCAGATTAGACCACCACCGGCCGCGCAAAGGTGCCTGAAATTAGCTTGTTAATTTTAATTTTACGTTATTTTCGCCAGGGCTAGGGAAATGAAGCGGTGCATTGGGGAATTAACAAGTTGATTTGTGATACCGAAGGGTTTCGGGTCAAATAATGGGTGCGTTGTGGAAAACGGAATTACTGGAATCCTGGGATAACGAGACCATTTATTGTATAGTTGCGTCAAATTTTAATTATTTTGATATATATTGATTAGATGGAATTGATGAAACTAAACTTCAAGAGTAGGCTGGTGATGTTAATGCTGGGTCAATCGGCCAAATGCCACTAGACAAAAGGCCATCAGGCCGGATTGTTATGAGGTGGATTGCTTATAAGGTTACGTGGAAATAGCAAGAAAATTGTTATTGTGGTTCTGAATGGTTTCATTAATCGTAATAATGTTATTTTAAGCTAAGAGTTCGTGGAATTTCAAGTTTGTAGCTTGGTTCTGGAAATAAGATAGTAGCAACCAAGGACAGTCAATCATGCTCATTAGGGGGGCTCAACATGATCATTTTTTTTTTTCAGAAAAGCTCTCTTAACGTAGAGCTACGTTTCTCTTTTCTACATCGGGTGTCATTTTAAAACATTGAAAAGTGAGAGCGTGACGCTAAAGTGAAAGGTTTTTGAACGCTTATAACTCTCGATCGACTAAACAGTACGACTTAATTCATACACTAGTTATTCGATCGGAAACACTCTAATGTTTCTTTTGCCTTAAAATTTCAAATAGTTAAGCTTAGTTAAATAGTTCATTTATGTGTTAAAGAGAAAGTTGGGGGGGGGGGGGGGGGGGGTGTTGGGGGGGGGGGTAGGGGGGTAGGGGGGTTTGGGGGGGGGGGGGGGGATGGGGGGAGGGGAGGGGGAAAAAAGAGGGGGGGGGGGGGGGGGGGGGGGGGGGGGGGGGGGGGGGGGGGGGGGGGGAGTAAACAATACGACGGACGCGAGTATGTGTCGATAACAGTCGCGAATATAATTGCTTCAAAAGTGAAGCTACACCGATTTCACATAACCGATTCTTATTGCATCGCGTTCCGGAGTGGCCGTTTAGTTCCTGTACGCGTTATCCAGTTGATATCTGCGCTAATTAGCCGGATTTATTACGTTAAAATTATTGACCGAAGCCAGATTGTGCGGCCTCTATTGATAGTGTTGTGCTGCTATTGGAATTGCTTGTCGCATCATCACGCACACGAGCGCATTTTGGTCTACTGTTATAATCGTCTGGTGTCTCTTCACACACTATGTCCAATCTGCAGCGCACTCCTCCTGCTGTTGGAGGCAACAAGAACAACACTCCATTGACCTACAAGCGAAATCGAATGGACTACGAAAGTTTTGAGAGCACGGTTATGACTGGTAGTGATGCCAATGATTCTCCGATCACGTTGGACAGTATGATGAAGATGATGGTCTACCAATTTGCTGAAACTCGGAAGCTAATTGATTCAGTGCGAACTGAAATTAAAGACGTGAACACCAAAATCGATGCAGTAAAAGCTGATCTGAAGAGCGACATACAATCTGTTAAAGACGAGTGTGCATCGAAATTCCAGCACCACGACATTGTGTTGGAGTCACTGAACAAGAGGATGGACAGCGTGACCCACAAACTTGGGGCCCTGGAAAATCGTAATGAGCTTATCATTAGCGGCGTTCCTTCCAAACCTGGCGAGGATTTAAACTACACACTCGAGGCAATTGGTCAACATCTGGAAGTTAAGGAACCGGCTATTCGAATGGTGGAAACCAGGCGTTTGAAATCTGGCTGCAAATCGACATCGGACGGACTCATTGTGGCTGAGTTTGCGTTGAAGACATCACGGGACGAGTGCTACAGCGCTTATCTGCGAAAACGAGACCTCAAGCTAAGGCATATCGGACTGGATTCGGATCGACGGGTGTACATCAATGAAAGTTTGACGAGTGAAGCACGCAAGTTGAAGTCGGCGGCCTTGCATTTGAAGAAGGCTGGCAAGTTGGCATCGGTGTACACTAAACAGGGAATTCTTCACGTGAAACCTACAACGACCGCACCACCTATTGTGATACAAACCGAGAAAGAGCTGGAGAAATATTCGTAAATATGTATTTTCTTTTAAATTATCGTTCACTTTTGAAGTATTGTTTATGTAGTATTGTCTATAGTTTTTGTAAAGAGAATTGAAGATTGTATGACAGAGAAATTAGTTTTGAAAGCCTCCCTAGTAATGCAGCCCTCTCGAAATTGCTTCCCCTACTATATATAACGCTCCCATCACACAACCACACCTCGACGAACATCCCAAGGGCAGTATTGAATGCCGTTTTGCTCCCTGGGAAACTAAATATTTGTCACGGAAATGCTCAGAGTCTCTGCGCACGTAATTTCAACAAGTTGGATGAGGTTCGGAATGTTTTGTCGGACTCCAAAGTTGAAATAGCGTGCTTTACCGAATCATGGCTAACTTCAAGGCATAGCAATCGCAGTATTGCCATCTCTGGATACACTGCCGTAAGGAATGATAGAAAGTATAGGCTCGGCGGAGGAATTGTTGTATACTATTAAAGAATATCTGAACTGCTCCAGGGTTTTCGGCACGGTGCTAACAGCAGAATCGACTGATTTGACGGAATGTTTAGCGTTGGATTTTCGGGTGGGCGGTGGTTGTCTACAATCCTCCAGATAACGACTGCACATCTTTTCTGATGGAGAAGCTGGCTGATTACGCTAGTCGCTATGAGAGCGTATTTCTGGTAGGCGGCTTGAACACTGACATGCTCCGACCTAGTAGCAAGCGAGTGCTATTTGAATCGATGCTTGTTAGTCATTCGTTGTCATCTGTTAGTGTGGAACCAACATTTTTCCACGGTGTAGGGTGCTCGCAGCTCGATCTCTTACTAAGCAACGACAGTGAGAACGTTTTGCGCTTTGGCCAGGTTAGTTTACCCGGGTTATCCCAGCACGATCTCATTGTTGCATCCGTAGACTATGAATCTCTCGTTAACGGTTACCTACCGCGAGTGAATGTCACGCGCCTGAAACGCGGGGGTGTTTGCGGGGGGGTAGGTGGAAAAAAAAAGGATAGGGGTAAAAAATGGCGGGCAGCGGGCCGGGGTGTTTGTGTGGTGGCGGGAGGGGGGGCGCGGAGAAGAAAGCGGGGTGAAAAATTGGTGGGGGGAGGGGGGGAAAACGGGTTGTATTTCCGAACTGGGGGGGAGGCAGTTTTTTTTTTTTGGGGGTTGGGAAATGTGGGGGGGTGTTTATATAGATCTCTTGTTGTAAAGTCCCTGGGGGGGGGGCGTAAAAAAAAGTTACCCGATGTACTTGGTTTTGACAAACCGGGTTGTTTGGGGTGGGGGGAGGGGGAAGGGTTTTTTGGGAAATTCCGGGGGGTGGGGGTGGGGGGGGGGGGTGGTGTTTTGTGTTTTGGACGGTGGTGGTTTTGGTTGGGGGGGGGGGGGGGCGGGGGTGTCCGCTCACGGACACTTGAAGATGTGATTGGCGATCCTTGGCTCGAAGGATCCCAATCGATTGGCCAACTTCTCCCTGGTGAGAAGTTCCACGGGAACAGGAACGAAGCGACAACGACAGCGACGAGAAAACTCAACTCTTGGAGCCTTGAAAAAGGCTGGTTGTTTCGGCTTTGGAGAAAGAAATGAGCACGGTTGGATAACTTTCCAAGTATGATTTTATTTTCGATGTTAGCGGTATAACAAACCAAAAAATACTGATGATACGAACGATATGCAATTCCTTTATATAGCTCTCTTCTCACTTCCTTATGCACGCTGATTGGTTCACGCTATGGAGGGGCAACCACGGCAGATAGGACGTCATTCGTGATGATCACGCTCAATGCTGCTGAAATTGTCGTGCTCAAGCGCCAGTGGCGTAGCCAGGAAGGGTCAAAGCTTGCTTTTTGGTAGGGTTTAGGGTTTTAGTGGCACAACACATATAATATTTCGGGAGACCGATTACCCGCGGTCGACTCGGGGTTAGTAAGTGTCGTAAAGACCAAGGATGTGGTTAATAACAAAAAACAACAAATTATGTTCGCATTGTGCGCGAACATTCACCCCCCCCCCCCCGGCGAAGAAGAGTTTGGACGAGAACAGACACATTTGGGTCAAAGGGTAGGGGCGCCAATTTAGATATGGGACGACGAAGTATTCCATTACTGGTTTGGATATCTGCAACTCTAACAACAGAATCAGATCCCGGAAATACACTAACAATACGACCCAGCTTCCAAGATTGAGGCGGAAGATTTTCTTCCTTTAACAAAACAACCGTTCCTGGTTCTATGTTCTTTGATCTCTTTGTCCATTTCAATCTGGTTTGGAGAGTATTTAAATATTCCCGAGACCATCTTTTCCAGAAATCATCTCGCAGGCGTTGTACTAGTTGCCAGCGCGATAAACGGTTAATGTTCGTATCTTCCAATGTTGGTTCTGGGATAGCAGTAAGTTCACGACCAATTAGAAAGTGGCCGGGTGTTAAAGCTTCCAGCTCATTTGGGTCTGAAGAAGACGGAAATAGGAGACGTGAATTGAGAATCGCCTCGATTTGTGTTAATACGGTGTAGTATTCCTCGAATGTCAAACTAGCTCCACGGAGAATCTTTTTGAGGTGGGTCTTGGTACTTTTAACACCGGCTTCCCACAAACCCCCAAAGTTGGGAGCACGAGGAGGAATAAAAGTCCATCTGATTTCACGGACCTGGCAAAACTCATTCAGTTTTCCATGCAACTGATCACTCTTGAACAGTAGAAACAAATCGTGCAGATCAGATTTTGCTCCAACAAAATTTGAACCGTTGTCTGAAAATACTTCATCAACTAGACCGCGTCGGGCAACAAACCGGTGAAGTGCTGCTACGAAGGCTGAAGCAGACAGGTCCGAGACTAATTCAAGGTGGATAGCCTTTGTAGTCATGCATACAAAAACACAAATATAAGCCTTCACAAGAATAGACTTTCTACCATTTTGGCGGATAAAGATAGGGCCAGCAAAATCAAGACCAGATTTGGAGAATGGTGGAGCAGGGACTACCCGAACTTCTGGTAGGTCACCCATGAGAGGCTGCATCAATTTGGGACTGTTACGAAAACAAATTATACAAGCTCGGATTACCTTCTTAATAACCGATCGTGCATTCAAAAGCCAAAATCTTTGTCGGGTGAATGCGATCAGACCAGAAGGACCTATGTGCAACATTTCCTTGTGCATGGTTCTTACCAAAGATTCGATAATAGGATTTTTATCTGGAAGTATGATTTGGTGTTTGTTTTCGTATGGTAGCTGGGAGTGGCGTAATCTTCCACCAACTCTCAAGATGCCATCTTTTAGAATGACATTCAAACTTCCAAGACGACGCAAGGGTTCACCTGAAACAAGACGAGCAATTTCGTCAGAAAACTCGGTTTTTTGCACGTATTTTACAATAACATTCATGGATTCGCGCATTTCTTGTACTGTGAGATATTTCGAAGTAATACGCTGAGACTTAGGGGACCTCGCATTTGTAACGAATCTACGGATGTATCCAATCACTCGTTGCAATTTTCGAAACGAACTGAAAGCAGTCATTACTGGAAGACTGTCTGGAATAACTATAGCAGCAGAAGTAGTAACTGGTTTCAACTCCGGTACTTTATCATCAGGAATTGGTGCGGGTTCATCAATCTGATAATAATGCCTTCGCAAAAAATGTGGTCCGTACCACCAGAGATCATTTGAGGCAAGTAATTGAGGCGATTGGCCACGGCTGACAAAATCAGCTGGGTTTCTATCAGATTGAATGTAATTCCATTTGCCATCAGTAGAATTTTCGATGATCTCTGCAACTCGATTACGAACGAATGAATTCAATTGAACTAAAGGTTTCTTTAACCACGCAAGAACTATCTGACTGTCTGACCAAAAGCTAACTGACTGAAATTCCATTTTAACAGCTGGAACAACCTTCATAAATAATCGAGTAAGCAATAATGCAGCGCATAACTCTGATCGAGGGATGGTCAGTCCTTTGATAGGTGTAACTTTGGATTTACTGCAGACGAGTGACATTTTTACACCATCATTGGTAACAGCACGGATGTATAAACAAGCCCCATACGCATAACTAGATGCGTCTGCAAAACCATGGATCTCATAGTATATTACATCAGAAGCACCAAAATGTCTGGGTATCTTGATTTGGTACATGTAGTTCAACATGTCACGAAACAAGTTCCAAGTTTGAAGCAATTTACCATCCAAAACGTCATCCCAGTTGAGTCTGCTCATCCAGATTTGCTGCATAAACACCTTTGCAATTACGACAACAGGCGAAACCAAACCAAGCGGATCAAATATCTTTGCGATCTGAGACAGAACGTTACGTTTAGTTGGTAGTGCATTGGCAAAATTAGGAAGTTTCAAATGAAAACGGTAGACATCTTCCAAAGGATCCCACAGAAGACCAAGTGTTTTGATAGCTTGATTTATATCTGCATCTTTGAACGTCAAAAACTGTTCTCTATCACTCTCTGGGACCGATTCCAAAATATACGGGTGATTTGAACACCATTTATGTATTGGAAACCCTCCACGGTTGAGTAGCTCTGTGACCTCGACGCGACATTGAATAGCCTTCTCTATGGTATCAGCTCCTGATAAGACATCGTCTACATAAAAATCTTCTAAAACAATCTTTGCGGCGATAGGAAAATGCTCCCCTTCGTCGACAGCGAGTTGTTGAAGAGTCCTTGTGGCTAGGAATGGTGCTGAGGACGTACCGTACGTCACAGTCGTAAGTTCCAACACCTGCAATGAATCGTTGGGATCTTTCCTCCAAAATATACGAAGCAACGGCGTATGGGCCCTGTCTACTCGTATCTGTCGATACATTTTGCTTACGTCAGCGGAAAAGACATAAAAATGCATACGGAAACGCGACTGATCGAAAGGAGATCATCCTGCACCACCGGTCCAATCATCAAACAATCATTCAGTGAGGGTCCATTACGCTTTGATGAAGCATCAAACACAACTCTGAGCTTCGTTGACGAGCTTGTAGGTTTGAACACCGCATGGTGAGGAAGATAATGTTTGAGTAGATTTGGAGGATCCTGAGACTCGTCAATTGGAACACAATGACCAAGACTAACATATTCATTAATAAAATCTTGATACTGCTTTTTCAGCTCAGGGTTTTTCTGGAACCGTTGTTCCAATATGTAAAATCGACGAAGAGCAATCGAGCGGTTATTTTCCATTTGATGTACCGAATCTTTCAGTGGCAGTTGAACAATGTATCGGCCATCTTGGTCTCGACGGGTGGTCGAGCAAAAAATTTCTTCGCACCGTTGTTCCTCATTAGTATGAGGGTTACAAGGGTCCACGGATTCAACAGACCAAAACTTCTCCATGGACTCAGCAAGACTCTGCAAACCAACGGTGTAACAGTGCTGTTCAACTGGTGAAGAATCAACATCTTCGATGGAACCAGCAATAACCCATCCCAAACGAGTTTCCTGAAGGATTGGGAGATTATCATCTATTTTATACTGTCCGGGCATCAACAGTTTAAAAAACAGTTGAATGCCTATAAGCAAGTCGATTTCTCCTGGTTTATGGAAATCTGGGTCTGCTAGTGGGAGACCAGGAGGGATTTTCCAATGGTTGATATTGATTGGTACCGATGGCATTAAAGCAGCAACCTTGCTTGTAACAAGACACTGTAGTTCCCCACGAAAGTCAGAGCTACACGATCTAATTTCAAGATTAACCATCTCGGAGAGAGAGGACCGCTGATTATTTGCTCCGACAACTTCAACGTTGGTAGCGAAGCGGGGCAAATTCAATGACTCAACCAACCTACTCGATACAAGGTGTGCCTGGGAACCACAATCCAAAAATGCTCGGCAGGGAATCAGCCTTTTATTCACATCCAGCACCATAACTTCCGCAGTCATCAGTAGACTGTTACACAAACGCGAAGATTGTTTCAACGAACAAGAAATTGCATTACTTGAATGTGGTTCCTGAGAGACATACTGGGAATGCGATTTGGGAATGGCTTCTGTTGGTGTGGACGACGACTCAGACTGAGAAGAGCACGAAAAGGTGAGTCTTGAATTGGACTGAGGCACAAACTTATCAGGGTGAAGAAGAGTATGGTGTTTACCACGACATTTAGCACAGGTATGGACAGAGGGACACGATCGACACACATGGCCTATCCTTAGGCAGTTGAAGCAAGCTTTGATACTTCTTACCTTGGCTTGGCGTTGAGCAAAATCCAACGACAGAAATTGTTCACACTGGAAGCTCGGATGAGCGCCGGTTCCACACAGGTTACATGTTGATTCCTTCTTCGTCAAAGGAAAGGCCTTGACTGACGATGTATCCCTTATCCAGTTTCCAGAATCCTTGACCGGTACCGATGATTTTGGCTTGACGACTGGCTTGACCAATGACGACTCCCATCGTTCCAAAACAGCACAACGCTTCTGAAGGAAATCAATCGTGTCTTTGTACTTGGGCAACTCCTTGTGCGGTATGGATGCTTCCCACTGCAACCTCGTGACCTTGTCCAACGAACTAGCCAGCAGGTTGACAACAAACCGCTCCGAAACACCTACCATTTCCTCATTCATCATGCTGAGTCCATCGACGTGTCGGGTCACGTCATCGACAAGATCCCTCAGGTCCTTAGCGTTTTCACAGTTGAGCTTCTTCAAGTTCAAAAGGCCATTGACATGAATGTCGACAATCACCCTTTTATTCTCGAAGCGTTCTTCGAGCACATTCCATGCATGAGCATAATTATTCTCGCATAGAGTTCGAGAATCAATCATCCCTGCAGCAGCACCGACCAATGCTCTATCGAGATGGTAGAGCTTTATTGCATCAGAGTCGGCTGATGCCCGCATGACATCAAGGAACATGGCCTTGAAGCGTGGCCAGTTCTCGGGTTTTCCGTCGAAGGTAGGAATAGGTACCTTCAACGGCTGCTGCTGAACAACTATGCGAGGCGTTCGATCTTGATGATGGTTCTCAGCTACGTTCCGATGTGCCTCCTCGGTGATAGTCAACGACTGCTGCAGGGTTTCCAGCAACACACAGGCGTCAGTGTGCTGGTTTTCAAATGCTTCGTACATACGTTCTTGCTCCTCCATACCTTCCTCTTGGCAGAGAGCCATGATTTGATGGTGAAAATTGCGATAATCGTTGAAGTAGAGGTCCAACTTCCGGGAGTACACCGCCAGAATTTCCTTGGAGGGTACGACGGTGCCAGCTCCTGATGCTTCCTCTACAGCATTACGTATCCGAGTGACCTGCGCCTTCGCTTGGCCACGCAACGAAACTAAAGTCTTCATGTCTGCCATTCCGACCTTTGGTTTCTCCTTCCTTGACGGTGAATGCTCGAGAGGCATTGGAACACTCGCGCGCGAATAAATTTCGTGAGAAAAATATCGGACTTCACTCACAATTTTAGTTTGTGTTTCAAGGTACACTCGCGCGCGAATAACTTTCGTGAGAAAATAATCGGACTGTTTACTTCACTTTCACTAACACTTGTCCTCTGTAAGGCACAGCATATTCAGTCTATTCTCGTCACGATACAGCAGGCGCAGGAACCGCTATGCGACCCCTCGCACAGCAGGAAACAGGAATGAACGTGTTCGGACACGTTCAGAAATCAGCCACGGCACACACGACGACTTCACTACAACTCGATTTCGCGAACAGGAACCTCGAAAACAAAGAACACTTCTCTCCAAAAAGCCACAAAAAAATCAAATAATCAACTCTGTCGGCTGTCGTATCGCTTTTTACTGGTGCTGGAATTTCTGTGCGACCTTTCGCACAGAAACGAACAGGAGCGAACGTGTCCAGACACGTCCGAAACACACAAACGGTGCTGGAGTAGATGTTCACAATCGATCGATCTGCGACACATCTGCTGTTGATGCTACAACTGGGGAGTGGATCTCTCAGATCCGACTCGATGAGACCAAGAAATGTTCGATCACGAACACTTGCACTTGGCCGACCATCCGGCTCGAAGGACCATAAAATGTCCGCTCACGGACACTTGAAGATGTGATTGGCGATCCTTGGCTCGAAGGATCCCAATCGATTGGCCAACTTCTCCCTGGTGAGAAGTTCCACGGGAACAGGAACGAAGCGACAACGACAGCGACGAGAAAACTCAACTCTTGGAGCCTTGAAAAAGGCTGGTTGTTTCGGCTTTGGAGAAAGAAATGAGCACGGTTGGATAACTTTCCAAGTATGATTTTATTTTCGATGTTAGCGGTATAACAAACCAAAAAATACTGATGATACGAACGATATGCAATTCCTTTATATAGCTCTCTTCTCACTTCCTTATGCACGCTGATTGGTTCACGCTATGGAGGGGCAACCACGGCAGATAGGACGTCATTCGTGATGATCACGCTCAATGCTGCTGAAATTGTCGTGCTCAAGCGCCAGTGGCGTAGCCAGGAAGGGTCAAAGCTTGCTTTTTGGTAGGGTTTAGGGTTTTAGTGGCACAACACATATAATATTTCGGGAGACCGATTACCCGCGGTCGACTCGGGGTTAGTAAGTGTCGTAAAGACCAAGGATGTGGTTAATAACAAAAAACAACAAATTATGTTCGCATTGTGCGCGAACATTTAAAAGATGTTTATCTTACGCTACTGGACAATAAATAAACAAACAAACAAACGAACAAACAAACTATGGGCTCCACAAGCAACTACGGTCAAACAGACTTAGCTCCCGTACGAAGTGCATCCTGTTCAAAACGCTAATAAGACCGGTTGTTCTCTACGGGCATGAGACGTGGACAATGCTTGAAGTGGACCTGAGAGCACTCGGAGTTTTTGAGCGTTAAGTGTTAAGTTTTAGAGTGTTAAGAACCATCTTTGGTATCAGTACAGGGGGACGGACTATGGAGGCGAAGTATGAACCATGAGCTCGTGCAACTCGCCGGCGAACCCAGTATTCATAAGGTGGCAAAAGCCGGGCAACTATCCTGCAAAAATGGTGTTCGACGGGAATCCGGTTGGTACAAGACGACGTGGGGCGCAACGAGCAAGATGGTCAGACCAGGTGGAGCAAGACCTAGGGGGTACAAGGTGCCCAAGGTATTGGAGAGGAGCAGCCACGAATCGGGCATTATGGAGGGATATTGCGTATCAGGCTAGTATTGTGACGTTATGCCATGTAAATAAATAATTAAGGAGTGTATAGAATATAAGCTATCCACATACATTTGCGTTGTACGCATGTATTTGTAATGGTTTTTATGCTCTGAACACTGCATGCAGTGCGTTTGACTGTCAGCTTTCTTTTGTTTACTTGTTTGTGCGGTTCAAATTCTGCGTTTTCAAAATGTCGCGTATTGAAAAGGAAGTGAAAATTAAGGTTCTGGACACATGGCTAAGTGAGAAGGGTATTACTATGCGAAAATTGGCGAAGCGGTTTGGAATTCATCATGCGAGTGTTAAAACCATCATCAATAAGTTTGGGGAACACTATTCTTTGGATGAGCTACCAGGAAGAGGCAGAAAACCCGGTTCTTCCAACCCGAAACTGGAGCAGAAAGTGGTATCGCTAATCATGAAGAACAAATCAATGTCAATACGTGATTTGGCCAAAAAAGCAGGAACGAGTGTCGGAATGATCCAGCGTATCAAGAGGCGAAACCACATGAAGACCTACAAGAAGCAGAAAATCTCGAAACAAAGTGCAGAACAGAAGAAGCGAGCAGCAACAAGGGCCCGGAAATTGTATTCGCGTCTTTTGCAGCGTCCGGATGCATGCGTTTTGATGGACGATGAGACCTATGTAAAGGAGGACTCAAAAACCCTTCCAGGTCCACAATACTTTACTGCCGTCGTTGGGGAGGATGTGAGCGATGCGGACAGGTCGATTCAAGTGGAGAAATTCGGTCGAAAGGTACTGGTATGGCAAGCAATATGTTCCTGTGGTTTGAAGTCAACCATTTTTTACACTACCGGAACTATAAATGCGGAAATCTATCGATCTGAGTGTCTCCAGAAGAGATTGTTGCCTTTATATAAGAAGCATAGTACACTTCCACTGTTTTGGCCGGATTTAGCGTCGGCTCACTATGCCAAAACCACTCTCAATTGGCTTGCAGAAAAGGGTATAGATTGAGAAAAATATCATAGCTTATTTTCGATACACTCCTTATGTGCTTGATTCACTTTTGCTGCAATACAAATCTGAATATGGATAGGTTCAAAATTTGATTTTCCCTATCAGGGTCCTCAAAAACGGGTATGATTAACAAATGTCTAGTTTTTTTTTATAACCGTGTCCGTTCCCTTTATGAGTTTTGCTCCCTACTGCATTCGCGCAACTCTCATAGTTCCAGACTATGCTACTCAGCGCTAGCCTTAGCACACGAAACGAAATAGTTTCAGAGTTGGACATCAGCTCTCAGCTGATAGTTCGACCGACTTTACCTTCCTCAGTCGCCATGGCCCGACAAAGAAAGGCGGATGAAATATTGCTTGCTGGACGAAAACGAAATCTAGCAATGGACTATCCATATACCACGTGGACCGGATTCGACCGATTTCCTTCCACTGCGTGGACAATCCATTCATATAATTTTTCAATTGAATGTATGGATTGTGGACACATGGAAACAACCCTCCAACACACCCCCCCCCCCCCCCCCCCCCAGCTTGCCCATGTGGTTATATGGATGGTCCCCTTCTGTGATGAAATTTCTGGCCAAATTGTTGGGATCCTCAAGAATAGGCAACGCCACCCGTGAAAACTAGAATACTAGAATAATTCCACATAACTTGAGTTGAAGAGTTAAATCAATGTAGGTGTCCTGCTGCCCAAGAAAACCGTAAAGAGATATTATTTCCTAACGCGTACTTTCTCGACGGTCCAGTTAACGACGATCATTTTAATTTTATAACTGAAGAGTATGGTTGACTGACATTTTCACGACCGAATCTGAACTACCATTGCGAAAATAACATAAGGCTTGCTTCATTTAGAATTGGAACAAACTTTTGCTCATATTGTGGCGCTCCTGGTGGACGGATTTGGAAGTTCTTGGCGCCCACGTGTCGGGAATTTTGTCAGCTTTACGTATGTATTTTTGACATTCCGCAAATCGACTGTACTTTGTAAACAATCAACATGGAAGCCGAAAGAAGGGAAAAAATTGTGCACAGTTATTTGGAAAATCCATTGTGGTCTGCATCTAGGCTAGCTAAACAGCTGAAATTGCCCAGAAATACCGTATGGCGCGTTATCAAACGGTATAAGGAAACATTGACGACGATTCGGAAGCCTCAAGCCAATCGTCGGAGTGGAACTGTCGACCGGAAACTGCGTGGTAAGATTTTGAAGACGATTAAGAGGAATCCCAATCTGTCGGACCGTGATTTGGCCAGAAAATTCGATGCTGCCCATAGTACCGTGAGAAGAACTCGACTCCGGGAAGTAATCAAGTCGTATCGAGCTAGCAAACAGCCAAATCGGACCATAAAACAGAATAGTGTGGCCAAAATCCGTGCTCGGAAGCTATACGACCAGGTGCTGACCAAGTTCGACGGGTGTCTTCTGATGGACGATGAAACCTATGTCAAGGCTGACTTCGGGCAAATCCCAGGTCAAAAATTTTACGTGGCAACGGCTCGGGGAAATGTTCCAGCCAAATTTAAATTTGTTTTTGCCGACAAATTTGCACGAAAATTCATGATTTGGCAGGGCATTTGCAGCTGTAGCAAAAAAACGAAAGTTTTCGTTACAAATAAGACAATGACGTCGGAACTATACCAAAAAGAGTGTCTCCAAAAACGAATTTTGCCGTTAATTCGATCCCACGACCATCCCGTAATGTTTTGGCCAGATTTGGCAAGCTGTCATTACAGCAAAGTCGTTCAAGAATGGTATGCAGAGAAAGGGGTCCAGGTTGTTCCGAAAAACCTTAACCCACCCAACTGCCCCCCTATTGAGAAATACTGGGCAATCATGAAGAGGAGACTCAAGGCAAAGGGAAAGGTTGTCAAAGACATCAATCAGATGAAGACCTGGTGGAATAAGATAGCTAAAACGATGGACGAAGAAGGTGTGCGCCGCCTAATGAGCCGTGTTACAGGAAAAATTCGAGAATTCCTTCGAAACCGTGACGAATAATTTAATCCGTATTTTTTCTTAAAAGTATGAATAAAACGCTACATTTTTATAGAAAAAGATCTTGAATTTATTAAAAAAAATAACTGAAATACAGGCAATTGTTTTTGTTCCAATTCTATCTGAAGCAAGCTTTACCTGGTAAATTTTTCTGTTTCCAAGAAAGGATATGTAAGTTTAACTCGCTAGCTTGCTGATCTTTGGGAAAAAAAAATGCATGCCGTGAATTCGGGTAACATTGATCACTAGAGTTTTGATTTTGGAATGATGAACTACCCAGTAACAATTGATTGTAATAATCCTTCAAATATTGGGATGGCTACAAAAAATCAAAATGGTTTAGCTAGAACAAATATAATTAATTATTTGAGACTATTCATGCAGTTGAAAATAATACAATAAGAATTCGTCAATTTGCTGAATCAGGTTGTGTGTGTGTGTGTGTGTGTGTGTGTGTGTGTGTGTGTGTGTGTGTGTGTGTGTGTGTGTGTGTGTGTGTGTGTGTGTGTGTGTGTGTGTGTGTGTGTGTGTGTGTGTGTGTGTGTGTGCTATTCTGTTGTCTGTTGTCGACTCGACTAACAAGCCCGGGAGTTGGAAGGTTATAGCTCTGTTGGGTTCCAGTGACCCATTTCAAAAAATCTTGTTACTCACGTCCATTCCAAGATCACTTTCACTTACAACAAGCCCCGCATAAACACAGTACAAACATCAAATGGATATAGGTGCTGTGCATACACTTCCATCATGAAATCTAATTGTCCTGAGGATGGCACGTATTTAGCAGTATCATTTAAATTTAGTTACAATCTGATGGATCTCACCGGAGATTGTTGCTGATGTACAGTTTCCATTTGAACGGCTTCCTGTGATGCTAAAGGATACAATTATGTCTCCACAGAAGTAGCACTCCGCTATCCAGCAAATATTTTCACATCATCCTTTTCGAATGGAACAGCCCGAATGCAATTAGTACTTCGCGCAAAATTAAAAAAAAAAAGGATAAATGAAAATAAGGAAAAAATAAATTGGGGGGGGGGCCGTTGCCCCCCCCCCTAAGTTTTGATTTTATTTTTAGAATTTTATTATTTGTTTCAATATATTATTATTTATTTTTTATCTCTAGAAGGTTGCAAGGTAACTTGTTGCAATACAGTTGATGTTACTCCAACACTACTCAATTAAGTCACAATCAAGTCACTGTATCCAAATATGACGATTTTGTGTTGCTTGGGATGTTCGTCAGATTGCTCCTTTGCCTAAATAAAAAAGCCAAACTACGCGAAGTTGCCTCGATTTTGTAACAAGTTGTAGCAAAAAAGCGTAAAAAATTGACATCCATGAGAAAAAAGTTGTAATTATATAATAGTTTTTAAATAGTAACGAGTAACAATTTTATTACAATATTTTTCCTTTAACCTAAAACCCAACCTATGTAGCCTAAAGTATCTAAAAACCCCAAGCAGCACACAACAGTCAAAACTGGTTTCAGCAGCTCTATTGTGACTTAATTGAGTCACAGAGCAGTCACCTTTACTGGGTTGAAACAAATGTGCTACTAGGGAAATATCTCTTAATCTGTAATGTTAGCTATTAGATAAGCATTGATTGATTTTTTTCCCCGCTAGCTGAAAGTTGAAGAAGCTATGCTCAATAAAATGTTCAGCTCTTGGTTAATCAAAAAACTGAATATTCAAACCTATGCTATAGCTTTCAGAAGCCAAATAATACTAGATTAAGAAACACAGTTGATAGTTAGAAAAAGTATCAACGAAAAATATTTATTTGAACTATTCATGGCATGGGTCAAACCGCACCGTTACCCCGCTTTCCCCGTTTTAGTGTACTGTAGTTTCGTATTAGCAAGCTAGTCAGGGCGAGAAGTTGCAGTTGTCTTATCCTATTCAAATAATTTATCCGTTTTTATGAGCATGAGCAGGATAATGAGCATAATTGACCGCCCGAAGTTGTTATTCCGTTACTGCCAGTTCAGCTGTTATTACTCAGAAGATCAACAGATGATGCAAACATGCTCAATGTGTAAAACTGATGATCCAAAACTAAGGCAATACCGGCGCTGGCCTCGCTCGAATGCAGGTCAAATAAGGAAAGGGTAGGAATGCGTTAACGTTTATTTGGACGTTTTATTGGAAGCCGAGACCACCGCCGCACTTCCACGAGAAATCACTGGGATTTTGGATGACAAGATTGGGTGGCAGCAGGGTTCGTTTTGGTAAACAATAAGCTGAATTCACGCTTCGTTAGTAAAATATTTAAATACTAGTACCGATTTCTGATTCGGACCGATTACAACAGTAAGGATGCTATTGGGGCCACACACAAAGTGTAATGGTGTTTTTTCATCGGAAAACCAAGGTGATTTTTTATAATGTTGGAAGTCCGATTTGATCTGAGTTAAACCAATAATAAGGATGCTATTGGAGCCACTCACAAAGTGTGATGGTGGTTTTCCGTTAGGAAAACAAGGATAATTTTATGAACGCTTGAGAGACGCTTTGTTGTTCTCTTACTGTGCTCACTCGATCACTCGTTACACCGAATTATAGATAACCGAAACAACACGAAACGCGCCATGCTCGATAGGAAAATAGTGCGTAATAAAGCATCGACACAACCTTTCACAGCCGATGCTCGAACCAAACTCTTTTTTCGTAACTTACAATTTTTACTACTGTATTCTACAATCTAATAACTGTATCAATCAAGTTGAAGTGTCTAATGAACAATCTATGCTAATCCATTAAAAATTGAAATTAAGGGATTTCGTAAAAATAAGAGTCCGTAGATGCATTTTGTGCCTTCTGGTAACTTTATGTTTCTATTGATATCCATGCTCATCGGTTTAATACCAACCGGGAGAGACTTGGCCTTATACAAATGGATTTCATTATCTCCAGTCCGCTCAACCAGTCGCAACGTTTTGTGATAGATTGGACGGATTATTATAATTTGAGATAACTCCATGCAGATGTCTTCCAAGTTTGGCAGATCGACAAGCAATCGGTGGAGAGTTTAGAGGAAGACCGGAAGAATAAGCGATGGTTCTGCGCGTGTTTATAAACAGAAGAACCTTCATAACAAAACGAATCATCGGGTAAAATACATACGGTTTTTTTTTTTTAATTATAAGCAGTCTGAAGCAGTTATTTGATTCATTTTATCCAGAAGTACCATAAATGGACATTCGAAAGTTTTTCAAAAGTAAGTATAATATTTTCCAGCATGTAATTAAAAAAAAAACAAGCAAACAAAACAAAACGAATGTTTTTTCATGCAGCTGAAATAACCACGAATAGAAAAATATGCAAAATGGTTGTATTTCTCCAATTTGAACAACAATTTTAATGTAATTCAATGATACACCGTTTTGGTTTCATACTACTCAGATACACATGATTGCTACATATACCGTGTTTCGACAGAACGTGTTTCAGTTGGATCATATCAGATACATCGGTTCAAATTTCCAAACGCAGATGCAGATGTGTACATAAATTATTTTTAAAATATTGAGGAATAGCTGTTGGAACGCATATGAATTTCTTTTCGTCATTGATGAATAAAATTTCTTAAATTATTTACTAACTACTCGTGTGTTGAGAATGCAAGTAGCAACAATTCAGCACAAAAAACACAGCTTGCTTACATTTGTTACTTACGTCGTTTTAAAAGGTTATGTTTGATGTTCCTGTTTACAAAATATCAGATAAAATAATTATACTAAAGGTGAGCAAAGGGGACACAAACCATAAGCTATAAACCACCAAAACTCAAAATGCATGTTTGTTAAAAGCTAATCACTTATTATTTGAACAACCATTAAAAAAATATAATCTATTCAAACGGTGTGAGCATGGTGAGTAAAAAACGGTGTTTCTTCTGTGTTGCTTTGGGTGAGAGGGTCGCGGATGAAAAGTACATTTTCAGTACAAACTGCAAACAAATTCGGTGGTTATTCTATACAAAAATCCAACATGACCCGTTAAATGTTTGGCATTCAATGTGGTTTGATTTAAAAACATGGGAAAAATCGAAAGTTTTTAAAATCGTTTTTTTTTTATTCCAGAACAAGCCTAGAATTGTTTAATCTTGTTGCAAGAATCGGACGGGTATTGTCAAATACTTTGGGTGAGAGTAGAGAAGATAATCCACCCGCATTCAGGCGTAATGTCACATAAATGGGGCTCCATTCCCGCTCCATCTGTCGGAACATGAAAATGACCCTACTCTACTGGTCCACCGGGCGTTGTATTGTCCGTTAAGTGTCCGTTAATGTTAATTGTTCAGTATGTGCAACCACTGGTTGGAGACGATGTAATTCTCTCTCTCTCTCTCTCTCTCTCTCTCTCTCTCTCTCTCTCTCTCTCTCTCTCTCTCTCTCTCTCTCTCTCTCTCTCTCTCTCTCTCTCTCTCTCTCTCTCTCTCTCTCTCTCTCTCTCTCTCTCTCTCTCTCTAAAAAAAAAACTCGCCCCCCCCCCTATTTGAAATCCTGGCTACGCCTATGCATAGCAAAACTAGGATATCAAAAGACATTTTGAGGATTTTTGGCCATACTGGACAAAAGAGCGGGGGGGGGGGTTTTTGAAATTTTTTAAAGGGATTTTGTTTGGTGGGGGGTTTGGGGGGGGGGGGGGGGGTGGGGGGTTTTAGTATTTTTTTTTTGGGGGGGGGGGGGTTTTTAATTGGGTGACCACTTAAGGATGCCCTGCGGAATCCGAATTCCTCCTGGAAAGTGGCCATATTCAAATCTTTTCCAATACCTGGCTTGCGAGATATCAAACTTCGTGTTTTTTTTCTTATTGTGGTTTTGCGGTTGGAACGGGATTTTCGTTTTTGTTTTTGTTTTGATCGATAGTGTGAATTATGTTTGTGCAAAATTTTGAATAACTCGGGAGCCGATAATATGAGCATCGCGGATCCGGATTCAGCCAGGGTGCAAAAGGATATTGATCCACATTGATCCAAATTGTCTTTGGAGTTTTGCAAAATCATGAAATTTGATAAGTCGCAAGCCAGGTTTTGGAAACGATTTGAATTTGGACACTTTTGCGGAGGAACTCGGATCCCGCAGGGCCACTCCAAGTAGCCAATATGGTCAGACACCCTAAGAATGTCCTCTGAAGACTAAGTAATGCAAAATCATGAAGTTTGATATGTCACAAGCCAGGTTTCGGTAACAATTTGAATATGGCCTCTTTCCCGGAGAAATTCGGTCTCCGCAGGGTCTCCCTAAGTACTCAGTACGGTCAGGAATCCTCAGAATGTCCTTCAAAGCCCTATTTTGACAAAATCATAAAGTTTAATATGTCGCAAGCAAGATTTTGGAAAATATTTGAATATGACCACTTTCCCGGAGGAACTCGGATCCCGTTGGGCCTCCCCAAGTGACCAGTATCGTCAGACACCCTCAGAATGTCCGCAAAAGATAAAGTTTTGCAAAATCATAAAGTTTTATATGTCGTAAGCCAGGTTTTGGAAAATATTTTAATATAGACACTTGTCCGGAGGAACTCGGATCCCACACAGGGTCTCCCAAAGTGACCAGAATGGTCAGAAATCCTCAAAACGTCTTTTCATGAACTAGTTTTGCAAAATCATGAAGTTTTATAAGTCGCAAGGCAGGTTTTGGCAAAAATTTGGCCACTTTTCCGGAGGAATTTGGATTCCGGAGGGTCACCCAAAGTGGCCAGTATGGTCAGACACCCTCAGAATGTCCTCCGAAACCTATTTTTGCAAAATCATAAGATTTGAATTTGGCCACTATTCCGGAGGAACTCGGATCCTGCAAGGCCTCTTCAGGTGGCCAGTATAGTCAGAAATCCTCAAAATGTCTTCTGATGGCCTATTTTTGCAAAATCATGAAGTCAAATATGCCACATGCCATGTTTCGCATCTAAAAATATTTTTGTCCACCATCCCTGAACAGGTACTTACCCCAGTACTCCCACCTTGGAATCGGATACTACGGACATTTTCGTAATACCCAGTTCAGATTAACAGATTTCAAATTTGAAATTTTCTTATTTTCTTTTACGGGTTAATAATCGAAACCCCCCATTATGAGGCGAATCCATATCGACTTCTAAAATGCTTCTTATCATCAATTCACTCGCGACAAATCCGAAAAATACTCTAATTTAATCATTTAAGGTCTGTATCCGCAATAATCCGGACACCTCAAAACATGAATAAAACATAAATTTTGCATTATATTTCCGTCGTAGTTGTTTATTTCAGATTCATGGGATGTGTTTTAACAATTCGTGAAGACAAAACATAGTTATTCGGTATTTGCATAAAATTTTCGAACTATAGGGTTTGTACAGACTCTTCAGAAATCGTAGAAGCCGTCTTTGTCAAAATTTGCTGGAAGTGTTTGATGTCTTTGATTCCTTGCTTCTTTCCAGAAAGCTTCCGCTTCATCAGAGCCCAATATCTCCCGATTGGTCGTAGCTCTGGGCAATTTGGCGGGTTTGAGGTTTTTGGTACAATGTTCACTTGATTTGCTAGGTACTACTCCATCACAGTTTTAGCATAGTGGCATGATGCCAAATCGGGCCAGAACAAAGTTTTTTTTGTGACTTTTGATGAAGGGTAGCAATCGCTTCTGCAGACAATCTTTCTGATAGATCTTCTTGTTGATTGTGCCTGTAGTGACGAAAAATTTACTCTTTTTGCCACACGTGCAAATTGCTTGCCACACAAGGTATTTTTTGGGAAATTTCGATGCCTTCTTCGTTCTGAAATGCCCAGCTGTAGCATTTCTGGCCATAGCAGAATAAAAAGCCAGCCCTGGAAGCTGCTTGAGATCCTCCAGGACATTAGTTTCATCATCCATAACAACGGATGAAAACTTCGTCAAATATTCGCAGTACAAACGTCGAGCCCGTGATTTTGCTGCCAAGTTCTGTTTGTCGTTGCGATTTGGAACTGTTTTTACTTTATACGACTTAAGTCCCAAACGTTGTTTTGATTTTTGCACAAAACCAGGCAACATCCCTATTTTACGAGCCACCATTCGAATGGAGAGATTTGGGTTTTTCGTTAATATCCTTTTCACCTTTCGGTCCATGACAGGATCAGCGCGTCCAATGTTTTTGTCACTTCTCGGTTTCCTCTCCACCGTCAAACGTTCCGAAAATGATTTGAGCACATCGTGAACAGTGGATTTAGGCAAATCCAATGTTTTTGCAAGGTCCCGTATTGACAAGTCGGGATTTGCCGTACGCCCGTACAAAATTCGCTCGCGCACTTGTTTTTCTTTCGTCGCCATCTTGAATACTAAACATGAAATGTAAACATCAATCATAGTTTTTTTCATCATAGACTCTCAGCTATACCACAGTGAAATTTTTCATTCCTACGTGCAATATTTCAAAAGTTACAATGATTTGAAGTTGTCCGGATTAATGTGGATACAGACCTTATTTCACTTAAACCACTGTAACTCGATAAATAATAAACCAAACGTCATGAAATTTTGAAAGTATTCTGTTGAAGGTTGATACATTCGAAAAATCATATGGATATTTAATTAGCGGCGCCACCTGGTAGGCCGGGGACTTATTGACTGATGTTTTACAGTTTTCAAAGTACTTATTCAAATTGCAACCGAAGTAATGCAATATCTATCCGCCTGGTGTTTTGTTAAAAATAGGGTTAGCAAACTCACTGTAGACTGTCGGAAGATAATTAGACTTTCGCTGATCTCGATCTGACCCTTTCCATCAAGGAAGGCACAATTGTCATCCATGACTTGGGCCAGATAACCACGAATCCCTCATCCAGCTTTCACTTTGTCTGGCAACCTGTATTCCCCCCTTACCCTTTGTTAATGATTGTATGTATGTAATGGACGCAATATAATATAAATTTCCACAAAACAGCCACTGGATTGTTACTGCAAAATAAAATTTGGATATGTATTAATACCTTAATATACCTTGAAAAGCTGAAAAGCAGAGTAGATCAATCCTTTCAATGAAGATAAAATTTCAATGAAAAGATACTTGATTTGTTTTATTCTTTTGAGAATCAACAGACTATTCTATAGGTCGAAGAAAGTAGTTTTAGTGATCGAAGAACCTGGTTTGATGATTTCTAAAATAAATGGAATATCTTGTCATAATACCACTAAAAACAAATTGTTGCAACACCGCACAAGTTATCTGGCAACACTGCATAGCGGTGACTTTGAGTGCCGTCGTTATATAGAGAAAGAGAAAGTGAGAGAACAAAAAGTAAGTAAATGATAAATGTAGTAGTAGTGGTAGAGAATAGAATAAACATAAACATAATTCGCCATCGCTTTATCGAATTATCGAAAACAAATCGGTTTCGCTGCGCGGTTGGAGTTTATTTTATAGATTCTTTATTTTTGGTTTACGATCGATTACAAGGAACAAAAACGTTCCTAATCTTATCGCCAGTCCTGTAAGTAGGAAAATAAATTGTTTTAATGTATTCAGTTGAGAATAAGCAATGTAAATACTTACTCTTTGTATAGCTTATCTGCAGGATCGGTGAACGGTGAATTGCGGAAAAGATTTTCCAGAAGCCTAGATGGTTAGGCATGTAGATAAATATTAATATGAACGGTCTTTATAGTGCCGGCAAATTCACCGAGCAACAAATAAAACACCCTAAGTTAGGGTAGTTGGACCAAAACTAGGACGAGAGGCGAACTAGATAAATCCCAAGCAACCGTGAGTTTAAGCTTAAATTATACAGTGATAATTGATCTAAAATTGATTCAATTTATAGATTTATCACGATAGGTGTTCAGGGAAGAAAGTTAAGGAGCCTTTGATAGTGGGCAAGGAAACCACTTAATTGTAAGCCAAAAATAATACATCTAAATGACACTCGAAATGTAAACTAATGTTAATAAATATTTACAGTTTGAGCGTCGCCAATAAAATACGTTGGCTGCTACAAAAAATTGGATTCCATCCGGAACACATATATTTAAATAAAATCCTATAATACTTTTAATCACATGCCAGTTTTTTATGGAATTGTAATAGAATCTATTTAGTAAGAATTCTAATATTCTGAATCGGAATGGTCGATCGATCATACAGTTCAATTTTTTTGAAAAATAAAAACGGCTACACTGCCAACCGCAACCGATCTTATTTTTCATTATGGTTCTCCATTCGTTTGGTATAATCGGTTGCGCATTTCCGTTTGGATCAGAGGGTTGAACCCTGTTTTGGTGTAATTCCACAGCTCAAAAGTCATTTGACAAAGTGCTTATTCGTGGTAAGTTTAAAGTTTAACAATTTTTCACTATTATGTCACTAAATGAATGTTCAAATAGCGAAAATGGATCAAACCAAACGATCTGAATACCCGCTCGCGCTCAGGGAGGGCGTGCTGATATGTTTGGAAGAAAGACGCTCACAAGCTCAAGTTGCACGGGATTTTTGCTTTTCTCGTCAATTAGTGAGCTTCTGGAACAAGAAATACAAGGAAAGAGGCTACGTCGGAAGTTCCCCGAGGCCAGATCGACCAAAAGTTACCACTGAGAGGCGAGATCTTTTGATAGCAATGATGTCGTAAGCTGATCCCAGAAGAACTGCTACGGATATCAACAAGGATTTGGCCGAACACCACGGTATAAAAATTCTCAATCTAACCTTCAAGCGTCCCTTGACTGATGGTGGATTGCATGGTCGTCGGTCGAGTAAGTAACAAATCATTTCTGAGAAAAACAGAAAGGCTAGGGTTGCCTTTGCTTTAGCTCACCAACATTGGACTCAGCAAGATTGGTCGAAAGTACTCTGGAGCGACAAAAGCAAATTCAATTTGTTTTCCTCCGACGGGATTCAGTATGTGCGCAGATTTGTCAACCGCAGAAACGATGTTCGGTACCAAGTTCCGACTGTTAAGCATGGCGGCGGTGATGTGATGGTATGGGGTTGTTTCTCTCAAAAAGTCGTTGGTCCATTGGTACGTATCAACGGCATCATGGACCAACTGATATATCGAAATATATTGAAAAATTACATGTTGCCATTTGCACGAAAGAAAATGCCGAAGAAATGGACTTTCCAACAGTATAACGACCCGAAGCATCGTTCGAAACTGCTGAAGGAATATTTTAATAAAGCAAAAATCAAGGTTATGGAGTTGCCAAGTCAAAGTCCTGATCTGAATCCCATTGAACACTTGCGGGAAGAGCACAAAATACGTGTACGAACCCGAAACTACTCTAATTTGACGACTTTTTACGAGGCCCTCCAGGAGGAATGGAATAAAATACCACCGCACCGTATTACTAATCTTGTGGCATCGATGCCACGCAGATGTCGGGCTGTAATGCAATCACGAGGCTTCGCTACTAAGTACTGATGTCAGCCATCCTGCGATTACTGAAAATGATATCATTTTGTGCAATATGTTGACTTTTCTTTGTTTTTCTCATTTGTCAAATCACTTTTGACCTCGATGAAATATGTTATTTTTTGTTTCAATCACAAATAAACATTGAATGTTGTTGAAATACACTCCACCGTCTTTGTGTTTTATTTATACTTGCACTACTTTGAGATTTTCCGGAAAAAGTTTAAATTGAGTATAATGATAACGTAAATACTCTTTGTCAAATGACTTTTGAGCGCTACTGTTTGTGAAAATCATTCGGAAGTTTTAAAGTAGTTTAAATTTAATTCTTCTTCTTTTTAAATTTTGTGTTGACCATAACACAAGTAGCTCAAAATGGAGTGCCTGCAGATATAATAGAAATGAATGTCATGAATATTGTTGGTACCGTTAAACCTTAATGATGAAATGGAGTTGCATAACTGTTAACTAGTAGAATATCGTTTCAAGCTCAATTTATTTATGAGCTATGATTAAAAATGTTGTCTACCGCTGCATGTTAGGCGGAGTCTAGGAACACATACCCTACTCAGAGAAAAACTAATTCTGTCCAATGTAAAGAAATGGCTTTTTTGGTTAGCATACTGTACCTGGCATGAAGTTTGTAATGCTTTCATTCTTCTGGCACTTTCAATTTGAAGAATAATTTAAAATGATCTAAGTGTGGCCCAGTTAGAATTGGAACATAGACTATTGCGCATGTTTCGGATATACATTTACAAAATAGTATTCTGTTTTAACTAAAATGTTCGACTTTATGTGAAATTTAGAGGGAAAATACAAAAAAAAATAATCATCTCGATTTCAAAGAAATTTGCAGACTATTCCCGGAACACGTTTCATCAACCGGCGAGCATTTTTCTCATCCATCGTTTAGGCAATCTTATTCCACTTGGTTCTCAATTCATTGATGCTTTTGACGGCACTGCCATTTACCTTCAGCTTCCTCTTCATAATAGCCCAAAATCTCTCTATCAGTCAGAGCTGGGGACAATTTGGTGGGTTGAGTTCTTTCGGTATAAACTGAATCCCGTTGGTTTCATACCACTGTAGCACTGTTTTACTGTAATGACAGCTTGCAAAATCTGGCCAAAACATGACAGGTTCATTGTGGGATCTGATGAATGGCAATATTCGCTTTTGGAGACATTCCGTTCTGTACAGCTCTGAATTAAATGTCTTATAAGTGATGAATACAACGTACCCACACATCATCTTTTCATCGATTTCAAATCATCGTCCAGCTATGGCAGATCCTGCACGAATATGGATTTCTGGAAAAACTGACTCGGTTGATCAAAGCAACGATGGATCGAGTGATATGTGTCGTCCGAGTATCAGAGACACTCTCGACTCCCTTCGAATCTCGGAGAGGGTTACGGCAAGGTGATGGATTGTCGTGTTTGTTGTTTAACATTGCATTAGAGGGTGTGATTCGAAGAGCTGGGATAGACACGAGTGGCATGATCTTCAGGAAGTCTGTCCAACTATTTGACTTCACCGACGACGTTGATATCGTAGCACGTAACTTTGAGATGATGGCGGAAACGTACATCAGACTTAAGGCTGAAACTGGTAGGATTGGGCTTGTGATTAATGCGTTGAAAACAAAATACATGAAGGGAAGAGGCTCACGAGAAGACAATGTTAGCCTCCTGGCACAAGTTCAGATCGACGGTGATGAAATCGAGGTAGTAGACGAATTCGTGTATCTGGGCTCATTGGTGACCGCTAATAACGACACCAGCAGAGAAATACAAAGGCGCATTGTGGCTGACAATCGTGCCTACTTTGGACTCCGAAGGTTGACCATCTACAAGACATTAATTAGACCGGTAGTTCTCTACGGCCACGAAACATGGACATTGCTAGTGCAGGACCAACCGCCCTTGGTGTCTTTGAACGGAAGGTGCTGCATACGATCTACGGTGGAGTGCACATGGAAGACGGAACGTGGAGGAGGCGAATGAACTACGTCCATCATCTGGCACTATCATTTGCAATAAAAAATATGTTTTGGAGCTGTACAATAGTACCCAACGATAAATAATGCTTCGCTGTTGAGCTGCAGCTATGGCATCACTGTTGCTTTTGGGAGAGCCCATGTTTCCTCTCTTCTTTGTTAATCATGGCTAAAGCGCACCGGTAGTGTAACGTGAAGCCTGCTGTCTCTTGCATTTGTTTGTTTTTAAACGAAGCATCCCGTTTGTCGTCACAGTCGCTTTGGCTAACATTTGCGTGAGAGTAAATAAAATAAGAAATACACATTGCGAATCTAAAGATCAAACTAAAAGTTTGGTCGTGTACGTCTGTCTCATAACCTGCTAGGAGACGAGTTTGTGGTCGTAGCTATCGACATGTTTTGGTTGATTATTTTCGAGAGCGGGTTGAGGAAATTGACGTTTGCAGCAAATCGTCAACTGGCCTATTTCATTTCGCCTTCGCACACATGCACAGAATCGCACTCATACAATATTGTTAGTTTATGTACAGATTGAGGAGCTGAAGAAAACATTTTTTTTAATCGGAAAGCAATCCGCATGCGTTTAAGAAGTCCCTCCAATTGGGAACTTTATTCCATGACTATGAAATTTTCTGAGCCTAATGCTCGTTGCTGAAGGTATGTTCCGATAGACCAGACGTAAGCAGTGGGATTAATGTCTAAATATTGGCAGTTCTAATTATAGATTACAAACAGCTTCATCAAATGTCTCAGGGGCTGACTAAACTGCTTAAAACCCGTCCCGTACCCTATTTACGTGCATATTTATCTGCAAACACAAACTTGAATTTGGAAGGAACATCTCCCCGAGCCGTAGCCGAGTAAAATTTTTGTCCCGGTAGCTGTTTGAAATCGGCCATTACACAGGTTTCATCACCCATGAGGAGACAGCCATTGAATTTTGCCAACACTTGATCATTCAGTTTTCTGGTTCGGATTCTGGCCACATTGTTCTGCTTTTGATTCCTATTTGGTTGTCTACAAGCACGGTATCACTTGAAGCCTTCCCGGAGATGAATCCGTTGCACGGTACTGCGTGCGGCGCGAAACTTTTTGGCCAAATCGCGGTCTGAGATGTTGGGGTTTGCCTTAATGTTCTTGATGACTTTGTTCCGCAGTTGACGGTTGACAGTACCCGCTCGACGCTTGCTTTGAGGCTAGCGATCTGTCGTTTCTCTGTACTTTTTCAAAACACGCCACACGGTATTTCGGGGAAAACCCATCACTTTAGCAAGTTTTGGCCCAGACCACGAAGGGTATTCCAAAAGATTGCGCACAATTATTTTTCTTCTTTCTTCTTCCATTTTGTATTTCTCGGAAACACGGTCGAACTACACCGCGCAAAACAACTTACGATGTTGTTATTGTTATAGGGAACATATAAGAGTCATAGTTTACAAATCCGACCACTAGGGTCGCTGAAAGAATCAAAAATGTTTGTTAGAAATAAGAAGAATCATTTTTGTATTGATTTGTAATTCAGGACTGTGACCTAGATCTTATTTAATCATGATAGGAGTACATCACCTTTGAGGTGGCATCATTATTAATTTCAGGTTCTGTATATATATTACAATCCACTTCCCAAGAACACCATCCGCCTATAACCAGTTGAAATAAATAGCCTCTAGCCAACTCGTGCCTCCAGTTAGCTTCTGCTGCACGCCGGTGGCTGATGCTGGGTAGAGCGGATCGAATTAAGTCCAATATCTCGCGCTGATTTATACGAGCCCGTCCCTTTCCGTTACGGGTAGTTCACCAACTCGATCATCGTAAAGAAAAATGCGCCACTTCCACCTTTTGTTCGCTGATATTTTTCATTTTCGCTGACTGACGACTGCGGGTAGGAAGCTAAATTGCCTGAAGCTATTGGACATAGCAAAGCGGTGGAGAAGATCACGCCGTTGTTTGATCCGTCCCTCGACCGCATCGGCATCATCGGTGCTATTCCGGTGATACTGCCGATCGTGGCAAACAGCTGTTCGAAGGACACGGTGTCTCCGGCAGAACATTATTTTTATATTAAATGTGGTATCATTTCCCCTGAGCAATGCGGCTTTTTTATGTAATGAAAAACTTGTTGAAATTTTGTTCAAGGTAGAAGGTGAAGAGGTTCTTACTGTCGAGTTTGAAATTTTCTTTCTATGCTAAGAATCCGGCGACAAAACCGGGTTTCTCCCACGCTAGCTTTTGATGGCAAGGACAAACTTCAAAGAAACTGATTTTTGAAATAAAGTTCTCTTCAAGAAGCACCGTGAAGAGTTTCCATAGACAACATCCGACAAATGGGATCCGCATATGTAGGTATGCATCACGGAACAACGATTAATCTCTATAGTGATGGCGATAATCGTTTGTTTAGCACCCTTCCCACCCTGCCCGGTTTACGAGGCGGCACTCCTCAACCCGATCCTGGCAAGACTTTATTGGCCCAGTTCGAAAAGTTAATTGTTATTTTATCGTGAGATTTATGAACTTGCATGATGTGGTGATGGTGCATTGAACGAATTGAACATCGATCCGGGGACGTTATTAACAGTGTGAGAAGGAATTTCACGCTTTTTGAGGGGTGATTAATGACACGTCGCACGATCCATGGAGATCAAATGGAACGGTTTGTTTGTTTTGCTCTGAGAAGGATTGACAAAAAGATGGTGCGCCTCTGAGGAATCGGCAGATGAGTGCTCAACCCTCACATACCACTCCTTCCCGTGCAAAATCGATTCGAGTGGTGATTTTAAAACAAATTCAAGAGGGTTTCCCCAAATAAGACACGAGTCAAGTGGTATGGTTTGAGAGGATTCTAACAAAGCAGCTGTACAAGTTGTTGAGCAGGATGATCAGCACTGAAAGTCAAGTGAGACTTGAACCGAAATTAGAATCACTTACCTATGCGAATGAGAATAGTGTGGGGAGCACGGATCTTGTTCCTTGTGAATATGTAAACATGTTCTACAATGGGACAAGAGTGTCTTCAGTTGAATGTGAATCACCAGATGGGAGGGCGAATTGAGAAATTCAGGAATCTCTGTAATACAAGTGAAAGTACCAGGGACAAAACAGATACTAACCATGGGAAACTATGGCTTAGAAGCTTACATTTCACAAGCCTATGCCCAATCAAAGGACAATCTCAATCTGCTAATCCAATCGCATCGATGCAGCACCGCTTTCCCTCTTCCCGCCAAACCTCCGCAACAATCGTTACCCGTAACTATAAATAATGTTCCTAATTGCGCCATGATTGAAGACAAATGACGACCTTGTACTTGAATTAGCCTACAATGGGCAGGAGGAATTCGTTTCAATCGGCGGCAATAGGAAGCGAACTTTATCATTGTGATGACTGCCATCATGCAAAAAAGTGAAGATGATCTTGATGTCGTCGTGGTCGCTGCCATCGTCATCGTCACCATCTGGCTGTCGGCGGCGGCAGTGGCAGCAGCATAACGCTCACCTATCCGCCACTTGTGTGTTAATCTGAGCTCCGTGAGCCCTTCTCGGTAGCATCTCCGGCAGCACACGGACAAGGAATCGTGAAAAATTAGGTTCTGTGAAGCTCGGCTTAATTGTGCCGATGAATTATCTCCCTTCGCTCATTTGAATGAATCAGAGTCGAAGCACCTTTGTTTCCCAAGCGCTAGAAGTATTTTACCGCCATGGTTGAAGAAGCGCAACGAAACCTGATGCCATCAGTAGTTTAGTGGGAAGAATTTGAAGTGATTAAGTTCTAGGACGCGCATCGTGTTTCAGCGCTCAGTCCCTTTTGGGCCAGCCAGCAGCTAGCTGGAGGAGATGCACCTCGAGATTTTTAATTGTCAACGTCAATTGTGCGGCAGTAGCTGCTTACTCATTCGGGCTATGTTAAGTATAATCATTATCATCAAGTCGTCATACTCCGGAGGAATGTGCGATTCTTTTCAAGGGGAGGATAGCTTTAGCATGGAAATCATGTACCGATTAGTGCTCAGAAGATTTCCTTATAAGATCTTCGATGGAGCATTAGTTAGAAATGTTGAACGCTTCTACACGGAAATCGTTTATCCAGCGTAGAGATCTTTGTTAAGAAATTTTACCCAGTAAAAGTGGGGATACCCAACCAATGAATAACTCCAGGTTTTAGTGAAACTGAGTAGAATTTCTTATGAAACTAGGGTATTTGTCCCATAACTCATTAGCTACGGTCGATTTCATTTTCTTTACATAATTGAGCCACAAACGACATTTAGTTAGTTATATGCTTGCTTAGAAAACCTTAATAAAATGTTTGTTATAATGCACCATCAAAATGTTGAAAAACTTTCTTTTTAGGGCAAAAACTTCCGAGTGATACACTCATAAGCCCCCATCACATATTCCAACTTTGAACTATCTAATGAATAAACATAATTGGCCATAGTTAGGACTTACCTTACCAATCAGACCAAGGCAGGTGTGGTCTCTGCTGTACACAGAAGTTGTCAACATTGTAATCGGTCCATGGCTGTACTTCGCCAGCCTCGCTGTCTGCGGAGAGTCCGCAGGTCGCCTACTACTTGATCAATCCACCTTGCTCGTTGCGCGCCTCTTCTTCTTGTACCCGGCGGTTCGTTTTCGAGAACCATTTTCACAGGGCTGTCGTCCGACATTCTTACGACATGCCCAGCCCATCGTAGTCGACCGATTTTTGCGATGTGTACGATGGGAGGTTCTCCCAGCAACTGATGCAATTCGTGGTTCTTTCGCCTCCTCCACGTTCCGTCTTCCATCTGCACTCCACCGTAGATCGTACGCAGCACCTTCCGTTCAAAGACACCATCCTCCATGAGCAATGTCCATGTTTCGTGGCCGTAGAGAGCTACCGGTCTAATTATTGTCTTGTAGATGGTCAACTTTGTAGTTTGGCGAACTTTGTTCAATCTTAGCGTCCTTCGGAGTCCAAAGTAGGCACGATTGCCAGCCAGAATGCGCCTCTCTGCTGGTGTCGTTATCTGCGGTCACCAATGAGCCCAGATACACGAATTTGTCTACTACCTCGATTTCATCACCGTCGATCTGAACTCGTGGCTAATATTGTCTTCTCGTGAGCCTATTCCCGTCATGTATTTTGTTTTCAACGCATGAATCACAAGCCCAATCCTACCAGCTTCAGCCTTAAGTCTGATGTACGTTTCCGCCATCGTCTCAAAGTTACGTGCTACGATATCAACGTCGTCGGCGAAGCCAAATAGTTAGACAGACTTCCTGAAGATCGTGCCACTCGTGTCTATTCCAGCTCTTTGAATCACACCCTCTAATGCAATGTTAAACTAACGACTGTTCCAGAAAGTACACCTTATTTTAACGGTCACTTTGAATATAATGAAATATTTCCAAGCCAAAACACGTGGCTGCGTCCTTTTGTTTGCACATTTCTTAATGAAATAGCATCAAAAAAGTGCTCAGCTTTGTGTTACCTATCAAAATGCGCGATCTTACTCCGGAACAACGAAAAAGTATCGTGCACAAATGGTGCACTGTGAGCGGACTCTCCTTGAGAAAATTGGCCAAGGAAGAGGGTGTAAGCGTCGGAGCGGTACGATCTGCGATTCGAAAATACGTTTGAAGATGCGCCGAAGAGTGGTCGGAAATCCGGTCCAGTTAGTCCGGATATCGATAAAAAGATCAGGGATGCCTACAAGCGAAAACCAGTGACTTCCGTTCGGGATGTTGCGAAAAAACTAGGGACCTCGTCGAGTAACGTCATGCGTGCCATAGAAAAACTTGGGCTAAAAACATACCAGAAACAGAAAAAACCCAAAATAGACCGCGTCCGTGAAACCACGGGCCCGCAAACTCTACGATTCGTTATTGTGTAGAAATTCTGGGTGTATAATAATGGGCGATGAAACGTATGTGAAACTAGATTACAAAACGCTTCCCGGACCACAATTCTTTACTGTAAGCGAAGACGGAAGAAGGCAATTTTTACCGAAAATTCGGTAAGAAGGTTATGGTTTGGCAGGCAATATGCGAGTGTGGTAAAACATCTAGTCCGTACATCACAACGGAGACGATGAACACTCAGAAATACGTTAAGGAATGTCTCCAGAAGCGATTATTGCCGATGATCAGGCAGCATGAAGGTCAAGTAGTGTATTGGCCTGATTTGGCGTCATGTCATTACGCAAAGGACACTTTAGAATGGTACAAAAGTCAAAATGTATGTTTCGTGCCGAAAGACACGAATCCGCCGAACTGAGACTTTTTGGGCTTTAACCAAAGCAAAGCTTCGAAAATTCATAAAACCAACGGACGACATCCAAAAATTTAAAAAAGATTGGCCAAAAGTAGTCAAAATGGTGGGAAGTACTACTGTGCAGAAGCTAATGGGTCATGTTCGAGGAAAAGTTAGGAGTCTTGGCTATGATTAAATATTTTGATTAAACGAGAGTAAAATATCATATAAAACACAAATACAAATATGATTTGCCAAATAAAATTATTAAAACTAAAAAAAACATGACTTTTTTGTTATTTTAAAAGTGTGCTTATACTTTCTGGATCAGTCTTTATTGGTAACGTGGAATACTGAGAAAGTCAAGAACGTTACACGTTTCCTGGCAGTTCATCCAAAGAACAGTGTTCCTCACACTACGTTATGATGGATTTTACATTCGCGTGATTAATTCCAAAGCGCTTCGCCAATTGTCGCATAGTTATAAGGAGTGTATCGAAAATAAGCTATCCACAAGCTTTCTTTCAAATTATGTTGAAAACCGATATTTTATTCATACAAAAAATTGATCCTTCATTGTACGAGGTTAAACTTGAACATAATGAAGACCTGATGAAATGTAAGCTATTCCTTCACGAATTTTCGAACTTTGGATCGAATGCTCTTCATCAAGTTCCGGACAAGTGTTGCATCACATTTTTTGGACGCTTGAGCCCAAATTTTTTTGAACTCCTGCATCTTTCCAGCTGCCTTACCAGTCTTCTTGAAGACCCTCTTCACGATTGCCCAGTAACGTTCGATGGGTCGAAGCTGAGGGCAATTTGGTGGATTGATATTTTTCTCAACGAAATCTATACCCTTTTCCGCAAGCCAATTGAGAGTGGTTTTGGCATAGTGAGCCGACGCTAAATCCGGCCAAAACAGTGGAGGTGTACTATGCTTCTGATATAAAGGCAACAATCTCTTCTGGAGACACTCAGTTCGATAGATTTCCGCATTTATAGTTCCGGTAGTGTAAAAAATGGTTGACTTCAAACCACAGGAACATATTGCTTGCCATACCAGTACCTTTCGACCAAATTTCTCCACTTGAATCGACCTGTCCGCATCGCTCACATCCTCCCCAACGATGGCAGTAAAGTATTGTGGACCTGGAAGGGTTTTTGAGTCCTCCTTTACATAGGTCTCATCGTCCATCAAAACGCATGCATCCGGACGCTGCAAAAGACGCGAATACAATTTCCGGGCCCTTGTTGCTGCTCGCTTCTTCTGTTCTGCACTTTATTTCGAGATTTTCTGCTTCTTGTAGGTCTTCAGGTGGTTTCGCCTCTTGATACGCTGGATCATTCCGACACTCGTTCCTGCTTTTTTGGCCAAATCACGTATTGACATTGATTTGTTCTTCATGATTAGAGATACCACTTTCTGCTCCAGTTTCGGGTTGGAAGAACCGGGTTTTCTGCCTCTTCCTGGTAGCTCATCCAAAGAATAGTGTTCCCCAAACTTATTAATGATGGTTTTAACACTCGCATGATGAATTCCAAACCGCTTCGCCAATTTTCGCATAGTAATACCCTTCTCACATAGCCATGTGTCCAGAACCTTAATTTTCACTTCCTTTTCAATACGCGATATTTTGAAAACGCAGAATTTGAACCGCACAAACAAGTAAACAAAAGAAAGCTGACAGTCAAACGTACAGCATGCAGTGTTCAGAGCATAAAAAACCATCACAAATACATGCGTACAACGCAAATGTATGTGGATAGCTTATATTCGATACACTCCTTACCATAGACTAACTCTAAGACCAGTGGGTCCCGAACAAATACAATTTTTTTCTTGGCTCAGTCAGTACTAGCACATTGGTCCCAAGCTCGGTCCCAAGCTTAATAATACGCCCCTAATAATGAACTCACACGAACACACTCTCAAATATTCTGTCAAAATAACACAGCAAATCAAAACATAGGCGCAAATATGTATAGTTAGGTGCTGGCTTAAAGGTGTACTTCGGACCAAGGGGTTCAACAACAGTGAACCAAATTCAAATCGCTAGTTGCATATTGATCGTTGGTTATACCCTTTTTAAGTAGCCATGTGTCCAAGACCTTAATTTACACGTCTTTTTCAATGCGCGCAACCGTGCAAACAAGTAAACAAACAAAAAATGACAGAAAACCGCACAACCGTCACAAATACACGCGTACAACGCAAATATACGTGGATAGCATATTCTCGATACATTACTTAGTTGTTGTTAAACTAATTATAAGAATTCGATAAGCTTCATAGTTTTTGGTTGTTTGATTTTCTAGTGTTATTGAAAAGCTAGGTAGTAGTCAAGAAACTAAATTTGGCGATATTTTACATTGTCTTTGAATACAAGGTTGCCGCTCGACGCTGCTACTCCGTTTTTGCCAAATCAGCTATAATTACACCGAGAATCAACAGATGACGCCTTGGACAAACAAACATTATCAATGTGTAAAAACTGGTGATCCTAAATTGTGGCAATACCGGTGAATGTAGGTCAAATAAGGAATGGCTAGGGATATGATGACGTGAAACTCGAATTGTTGGTAGCCGAGGAATCCTCTACACTTCCACGATAAATCACCGGGATGTTGGGAAAAGGTTTGTTTTCGGTTTATTCTCCCTTTTTTTGGCTTTAAGAAGGTGCGCACATGTTTTTTAAATACAGGCAACGATTAAAATCAACGATAAGGATGCTATTGGGGCCTCTCACAAAGGGGGGGGGGGATGATTTACTTCATTAGGAAGACGAGTTTTTAACCACGCTGAATAGCTATTACTCACTACACTACTCACAAAGTGCGATTGTATTTTTTTACTATCCAGAACATGTTTTGGCTGGATCCTGCTTCTGCTATTACTCTAAAGATGCGCACGAGTGGTACAAAAGGGAACACGTCGTATTCGAAATAAAGGAAATGAATCCACCAAACCGTCCAGAAGATTAATTGTGGAAAAATTTAAGAAAGATTGGCCTAAGATAGTTGAAAATGGTAAGAGAAAGCACTGTGCAGAAGCTTATAAGTATTGTCAATTGAAAAAAGAATTTGAAAAAGTGGGAAACTAAAATGAAAAAAAATTAGATACTACACAGAAAAAAATCTTGTTGAAAAAACTACCATTTTACCCGAATATGCGTATTTTCAAAACTACCATGAAATTTCAGTCAAATTTACTACGTTTACAGTACAACCTTTACCATTTGTGGTATATTAAACAGACCTCATATTAATATCAACCGCACCATGGTTGATCTAATCGCAGGCATGGTAAAATCAAACGCATTTATAGTCAGGTGAAAATTGTTGGTGTTTGCGCTTAAATTAACCCTCGAAATGGTTGTTTTTACTGCGGTTGTTTTTTACGTGTAGGTTTGAGAATATATAAATAAAAAATATGGTTTTTTTTAGATAGAATGTGTTTAATATTTTTTGGAACAATATATAGTTGGTTCTAGGCACACGTCGTCCGAAAACTCAATTGTTTCAGTTTGCTAACAGAGAACATTAATTAGATCGCTTGAAAATTCTTCTCCCGAGCCAAATTCCTGTACGGCCAAGTGTTATATAAATGCTCCAATCACCTAACAAAATTTTGAAAATAGACTGGAATATCTCCTATTCCCCCTTCCGATTCATGTTGATATCATTTTATTTTATTCAGCCTATTTTGAAAATAAAACTTCAAGTAACGTTCAAAGAGCTCAATCTCTGATATGATTTGAATAAAGATAGTAACCATCCTGAAAGCCAACATCAATCAATTACAGTTAACTTTGCCAAACGGCTAAGAATAGTGAAAATAAATGGCAAAGAAATTTTAATCTGATCTCAGCCGTATTTACCACTCTGAATGAACCTCAATTTACTTTTAAAATTAATCCAGTATGTATGTCCGATGGTGAGACCAGGTGGTGTTGTAAACTAACGCGTGATTGAAATATCAGATAGCAACACCCGCGGAGCTAATGCCCACCCAGTCAGAGAGATTGCTATCTCGTTCCTACAGGCAATGCCGCGGAGAAACGGTCATCAATCAATTCTAACAAATGAGGCTGAACAACTTCTGAAAGTAGATCACACCTCCAACTCTTTAATTTCGTTTTCGGCCCATGATTACGATCAGCAATTTTTCATCAGAACCAGGATCTGCTAGAAAGGTGTTACTGTTAACTATATCCTCCCTCGTGAGCCAAAACAATCACATAAAAACTGCATTCAATTATAATTTGGATCATATTTCATCGCAATTCTATACGAGGTGATCGTGTCATGCATTCCACGACGGGTGAAGATCCTCCATCTCATCAGCGTTGATCGTAAATCTCTCCCGATGTAACATATGAGCATGAAGTTAAGCAGCTAACACCTGATCCGCGACCTGTATAGGACCCACATTTGGATTGTATTTGTCGTCATCCAATTATGATCATCACCAATCTATGTACCGCCGACACGATCACGATCGTTTATGCTCGTATGGCAAAGAGCAATAATTAATTGAATCTAATGCCAATGATTAGCTGTCATAAATTCCACCTTCTAGAGCGGGGGATCTAGAACTTCCTTGCGCGACCAAACGGGAAGGAGGGGAAATGTTAGTAGAACTTCAAGCTTATTAATGATTGAGGTTAGAACGATAAATTCATCTGATCGCAGATGTATGAAAATTAAAAATATATGTCCAAGTCTTGAACTTCAAGAACTAATGGCAAGAACAAAGCTAATGACAATTATTAATCTTGACATACAGAGCAAACAGGTGAGTTGAGGGCAACCGATTTATATTAGTTATGGCCGTGCAGAGTTATTTAAACGAAACTAATCGCAACGAGGATCGCGGGAATCAATCTTAGACCAGACCACTCGAGCGTCTTACCAGTAAGAATGAAAACAACGATCGATGATAGACAGCAATGAGAGTGCGCCATTCAGCGGCTAATCAACCGAGGTTGTGACAAGAGGGTCATTGTCAAAGACGGAATGGAATGGTTGATGTTGTTTGTTTGTCAGGCTTTTCCGACCTGGGTTTAATATGCTTCATCCATCACAAACGTACTTCTGTAATGACAAACAACTATGCTATGCCGTTACATACCGAAAATGTTTGTGTCACTGGTATCTGTATCAGTTAAATGTTTCACATCATCTTTGTTAGCTATATATTTGCATTACTATGATTGGGAATCTCGACTTTAGAGATCATTACGATTTATCGATTTCGTTCCACTCACTCAATATTTTCTGAATCAGGTCCTGGTTATTTTGAAAAACTTTAAGCAAAAAAACAACTTAATAAGTGAGTTCATACAAAACGGTGCCTGGAAAACGCTACACACCCAACCAGAGTGTGATAAATTCTAGTACATTTTTGTCGTAGATTACATCAGTTGATGTTAGTGGCGACTACATGAACAGAAGATACGATCAAATTTCTGTGAATTTGCTTATGTAAAGGGTTAGTTGATATTTATTGCGACACTCTAGATATATCTAGATATACTCTGGTATATCGGCTACAGTTATCGAAATGTAAGCAAATTTTTACAGTAGCTTAGTACATGTATACTGCCGTGAAACGCATATCAGTTCCATATGGAATATCATCCAATGGAGAAAACAGCTATGAAAGTTGTGATGACGTTTTTCGTAATACAGAGATATAAATAATTAATTTTGACAAGCGCGTAAAATTTCCTCTCGTTTAATTCCAAGCCAAAAGAGGCGTAAACAACGAAATTGTTTGCAATCTTTCATCCACCGTTATCCGCGTTATTTGGCTTAAACTTACATGAAATATGCCAAATCTAGCATTCCCCTTATGTGCATTGGATAACACAGAAAATTCAATGTTCAAACAAAATTTGTTTTTAATGATTTTTATTTTATTCATTACAGTCCCCTTTAAGCTCAATACACTTATTCCAGCGATTTTCCAATTTCTTGATCCCGTCCGAAAAGTAATTTTCCGGAAGGTCTGCAAAATACTCCTCCGCAGCGTCGATGATTTCCTCGCGTGAGCTGATTTTTTTATTGGTGAGCCATCTTTTGAGCTTTGGGAACAGATAATAGTCCGAGGGAGCCAAATCGGGTGAAAACGGTGGATGCGGAAGCAATTGGAGCCGTAAGTCCTTGATTTTAGCCGTGGTTGTGATGCTCTTGTGCGCTGGCGCATTGTCTTGCAAGAACAAAATGGGTTTTCCCTTCATTCGAGACCGTTTTGCAGGGAGTTTGGCTTTCAATCGCTTGAATAATGCACAGTAATACTCGTTGTTGATTGTTTCATTCTTTTCGAGGTAGTCTACGAAGAGTATGCCATGACAAGCCTAGAAAACCGACGCCAACATCTTTCCGACCCATTGAGCCTCCCTGGTCCGCTTCGGAGCACTCGTGCCGGCTTTAGTCCATTGCCGGGCACTCATTCTGTTCGCTGGTGTGTAATAGTGGATCCAGGTTTCATCAACAGTTACCAATCGACGCCAAAAGTCCCTCCGATTTCGCATCAGCAAGTCTAAACACTGTTTCGAAGTGCTCTCGCGTTCGTGTTTTTGATCAGGAGTGAGCATGCGTGGCACCCAGCGAGCGGATATCTTTTTCATAAACAGAATCTCGGCGTGTGCGCTCAGTTCACAGAGAACAGACGTTCATCTTCGGTCTGCTACTTGTGTAAAAATGTAAACCGACATTTCAAATGTATGTCGTTATGCTCCTGGTAGGCGGCGCTGCAGTTGTGCGATAACTGTCATGTAAATATTTATCAATAGAAAGGCTAGCATATAACCTGAAAAGTTTTCTTTGTTTTTCTCTTCACTGGCATAAGCCGGTATAAGAGGCTATCCCATATTAACTTTTACACACGTTTTTCAAGAAAAGGTATATGGACATCAATGTCTGTTCTCTGTGCTCAGTACTAACCTTTGTGGCATCTGCAACCTCACGCACCTTAATTTTTCGGTCAGCCAACACCATTTCATGAACTTTTTTGACATTGTCCTCTGTAACCGCATCGCAGGGCCTGCCGCTGCGGACTTGATCGGTAGTGGAGTTGCGGCCACCACGAAATCTCTCAAAACCAATATTTAACGTTGTAACCTGACGGAGCATTTGCCCCATAATACTTATCCAACTTTCTTCTTGTTTTCCTTTGCCGTTTTGCCTTTCAAAAAATATTGTTTTATGAGAGAACGAAAATCGTTTTTATCCATATTCAACATGATGCCAAACACGTCAACAACAATCAGCTGTCAATACACAACTAAGGGCAGTATCGCACTGAAATTTGGCGTATATGCCTAAATATGAACGGACTAGAAGGCACTCTTACCTTTTTTGCAGTAGCATCGCATTTTGGTGGTCAAGGAGGTTCTTCTCACATCATTTGACCATCTCAAAAGCCTTCCAAAGGTTTCAAAAACGGAAGACAGTGGTCCACAAGCGAAGACAAAAACTGGGAACAACATGCAAAAAACAGCCGAGATAGCGCTGATTACTTATTACAAGTTGATTACACAAATTTCAACTTTGGACTTGGACAGAAGACTTGATGTCTTGTCCAGATAGCCAAGAAAAGATCCCGATTGAAAACGTACAAGCTGCAGGTACTCTCAGGTGCAGTATTGCCAAAACGCGTGCCCGGAAAATCTACTCAAAACTGCTAACAAAATACCGATGCTGCGTCATTGATGATGAGACCTTCTTCAAAGCGGATTTCAAGCAGTTGCAGCAATATTTCAGGGGTTTGGACAAGTTTGTCTTTTCAAATGAAGAAACTATCGAAATTCGCTTCTAAGTACCTAATTTGGCAGTCTGTATGCATTTATGGAAAACTGAGTGAAACATTCGTGAACAAAGGAAACATTAACGATGAGATTTACAAAAGTGAGTTAAGACAGCACGATTAACAACCGTTGTATTCGCCTGATTTGGCTTCATGCCACTACACCAAAACCGTGCAGGAGTGGTCTGCGACTATTCTGTGGATTTTCTTCCGTTAGATATGACCCCACCAAACTGTCCTGAACTCAGTCCGATCAAAACCTATTGGGCCATGATTAAGCGCGATTTTTAGAAGATCTAAAAAAAGGCGAAGGACGAAAAGGAAATGATCAGGAAGCGAAAAAAAACGGGAAAAATGTGCTGTGGAAAAAAGCGCAAAAGTCGAGCATATTACTCAAACTCATCCTAAAACATAACCGACTGCTGAAATAAGTACAGACTGTCTCAGAAAAAAAGGGAACACTTTTCTAATTCTAACTTTAGTCGGGTAGTCTGTCGGCTCCATCTCATTGTTTGCACCTAAACGTCAAACCGAACACAACTCACAGCAAAGTTTCATGCGCTTTTTGAGAAATGGGAAAGATTTCCGTTGAAAAACGCGATGCCATCGTGCACAAGTGGAGCACTATTCCAGGATTTTTACTAAGAAAGATGGAGAAACCGGAAAACGTTGGTGTGAAAGCGGTGCGTATTGTGATTCGGATGTTCGGGAAGGAGTATTCCCTTGCGAACCTGCCACGAAGTGGACGATAAAAAGAAGCGTCAAAAAGCTGGTCAAAAAGCTGAACACCTCGAAGTCCAGCGTTCAATGAGCCAAAGAGAGATTGAAGCTGAAGACGTACAAGAAGCAGAAAGAGCCAAAAAGAAGTCCTACACTAGCATCCAGCGTGAAACCACGGTCGCGGAAACCTTATGACATAGTTTATGCCAAGATTAAGTCCTGCATCATCATGGTCGACGAAACGTATTCGAAGTTTGACTATAAAGCATTTCCGGGATCTCGATATTATACGATTCGTGAAGATGATGATGTTGACGAGGCGGACACTTCAGTTTTCATTGCAAAATTTGCAAAATGAGCTTGCGGTAAATTTAAGAAGCCGTACATCGTAAATGGAGCAATGAACACAGATATTTACGTCAATAAATGGTTGTAAAAATATCTCTTGGCGCTGATTCGTCAACATGACAATCCTGTAATATTCTGTCCCGACCTTGCTTCGTGTCAAGACCATGGACTGAAACAAATCGGAAAACGTGATAATTTTACTTAAGCACATGAAATCCCCCAAATTGCCCTGAAAATCGTCCCATCGAGGTAAGGTAAGGTAGGCAAGACGAATCTTCGTAAACTTGTTCAGCCAGCTGATACAGTGGAAAAGTTCAAACGCGATTGGACAAGAGCGTTGCTAATCAATCTGTGCAGAACCTTATGAAAAACGTTACACGGTCGTTTGTAAAAACCCATTAATGGGTGAAAAAACACCCATTTTCGCTAGAAGTGCCTCTCCCCATTTAATGGGTAAACTCAATTTACCCATTAATGGGTATAAGCAGTTTATGTCACAAAATGGGTATTTATTCACCCATTGCAAGGAAGAGTTCCTTCAAAATAGGTAAAAATTACCCATTTTTGCATGCAGATTATGAAACAATTTGGTAGATTGTAATTTTATGATATTCATGGCAATCAATCAATAAATGCAAAAAACACAACATAAAATACTTGTACTTAGTTTTATTCATGCCTTTTCAGGTATAGTTATGGAAACGACGAATCCATCAATAAATCAACAATTCTGCGTTCTTTAGCAAGCTCCTCCATGTTCCGTGCACACAAAACGATTGTTAACGTTTGGTTAAAGTTGAAGTTTTACAATCGACGATCTGGAAGCTTAATTTTGAAGCATTAGATTACTTATAAACAAAAAATATAATTAGTCTTACTTGCGTTCTTCCGAGAGTGTATAGTTTCATTAATTATTGAGGTTTTAGGATTATTAAAAAATACAAAACTGAAACAAGCTGCGCTTTCCACCAACGATGTATCGGATACGTTTGGGTTTTGATCTGTTTTTTCACCCATTAATGTGTAAAAATTAGACCCATTTTTTTATTGTGTGAGTTTTCCCCTAATGGGTATTTTTTACCCATTGCATGATTTAGAAATTCCCCCATTTTATAAAAGATAGGCAGGCTATTTGAAAATGGGTGTTTTTTTACCCATCAATGGGTTTTCGCAAACAACCGTGTATGAATTTTCGGTGGTTTTAAGTAATTATTATTAATAGTTCTTATTATCGTTGTTATTTACGTTTTAATGAAAAACTTGGGTAGTTTGGTCTGATGAAACATGAAAACAACATTGAGCCAGTTTGTCCCATCTAAAAATTAATCGCATATCAGTCCCACCATATGAAGCCCTTATAACCTAGGACAGGACCTGCCAGCTGTTAGTGCAAAAACAAGACCATTTACCTGTCAAAAAAGACCGTTTTTTATTGGTCGCTTTGACAACCGCCTCTACCGCCTCTGTCGAGTTATGTTTCAAGCAGGCAGTTTGTTGTTGGTTTGGCGGTGTTGCTAGTAGTCACTGCTTTTTCACTTTTTGTGACAACCAGAACAAATCTCGAGTAATTCATGTTAAGGGCCTAAAAGCCAATTGTAAACAATGACTTTAAAGGTCGATTTCTCCTGAATCATAAATCATTCTCGTAAAATGAAAGCAGCATCTGGTAGAAGAATGTTAGTTCTGCCATATGGAGTAGCTGGATATAATGAGATTCTCGTGATTCCTGAGAGATCAACGTTTAAAGTCATTTTAGGCCCTAATCATGAGTTACTCGAGAAATGCGGAACTAAAAATTCACTTTTGCAGTGGTTTATTTTAAATTAGTTCGAAATGAAGTGCAAAGCGATAAATTGTGGTCGCAGTGACGTGTCACATTCGGGTCTCCATTTTAATAGGTTCTCGAGAGATCCAATCGTTCGCCGAGAGTGGGTGAAGGCCTGCATTGGGAACGCAAGCGAGGAAGACATTCTCTTGCTCAAGCTTTCTCCCCACAGCAGAATTGGCAGCGTATGCATCAACGACAAATGATTTTTTTTAATTACTTTATTTTAAATGAGATTGCTGTGTAAACATATCTGGCAACACTGGAGCGACCCCCGTATCATAGCAAATTTATAAGAGGTCATCTCTCTGTCTGAGCTGGCAGGTCCTGTCCTAGCTTATAACGCTCTTTCCTTAATCTAGAACAAATTTTCAATAGGTCGTAAGTAACATAGTGCTATCATCAAGAAAAACAAAGTAGATGTTTTGGAAATTAGTTTCAATTATTATTTTTGAACCAAGCTATAATATTCGAAGCAAATATGTGGAACCAACAAAGTTAAGCAAGGTTTAACTTTATATCTAGAAAGATTTCCATTTAGTTGAATTCCAAATCGTTTTAATCGATAAATTCAATTTAAAGTCTTTTAACATCAGCTAGGGAAAATACGACCTCACTATAAGTCGTTAGAAATGTTGTCTCGTTACATCCGCCGGTTGCGTCGCAAAATAATATGTGGCATTCGTCAAGTCCGTTTCGACATGCAATCAAATGTTGCTTTCGTCAAAATGAATTGGCTGGATAGGTCGATGTAGAGCATAGAAAAGCACTTAAGTCAAATTCGTTATGGAGTAGTTTGTGACTTAAGCCAATCTCGATAAATTATATTTAGCAACAGTTCGGTCCAATTCATATTATGTTGTATATAATTCATATTGAGGCGTACCCAAGCTATCATTCCGTGAAAAAAACATCAGTTTTGTTTATATTGTTACTTACGACCTATTGAAAATATGCTCTAGTAATGATCTATTTGGGGTATCATCCAAACCATACAAGGTATAGTAGGGTGCCAATCAAAAGCGAATTTTCGAATTTCAAAAAAAAGTAGTGCTCGAAAGTTTGTCTCCTCGAAAAAAATCCCCATGCAAAATTTGAGCTCAATCGGGCTTCGTTAAGTGGACCCCCAAACCGGTCAAAATTTGACTTTTTTGACCCATGAAAAATCTCCCAAGGGAGGGGTATTGGAAATTTCCAAAAATGAAATTTTGTTTTTGATGTCCAACGTCTTAGAAATGCATGAAACGTCAAGATCTGGTGTTATCTCGAAAAAAACATTTTTTGAAAAAAAAAAATCGACTTTCTGGGAGTATTGAAACAAATCCTATATCATCGTTGGCAACATCTAGCATATTATATGAGATATTTCATTAGGGTGGTTCACTTCTATGGGCAGTATCGCACTGAAATTTGGCGTGTATGTCTAAAGATGAACGGTATTCAAGGCACTATAACCTTGTTTGCAGTAGCATTGCATTTTGGCGGTCAAGGAGGTTACTTTTCACCTAGTACAGGCAAAAGTGTGATTATCGACGGAGATGAGTTCGAGGTGGTGGATGAGTTTGTGTACTTCAGTTCATTGATGACGTCGAATTACAACTGCAGCGGAGACGCTTCTTCAAGCTTATTGCTTTCGCAATCAGCTTATTCCTTGCTCTCAACTTAGTGTTTTAAATGCACTAAAATGAGCGTGGACTAAAGCCATTGAAGTTCCAAAAAGTGCAAGATTTTACAGATGCAAAAAAAAAAGTTAGACTCGAAAGAGCTAAAGAGTTGCTTCGTTTGGCCGAAAGTGGTGAACTGCCGAATTTGGTTTTCTCCGATAACAAAACCATTCGTTATCCAGCAGTTTGTAAACAAACAAAATGATTGTGTTTACTTGCCAGAGAGGTCAGCTGAAAATTTGCATTCTGTTGGCCACCAGAACTCAAAAGCCGGCCATGGTGATGGTGTGGGCCGCCATAACAGCCGATGGTCGCTCGCCGCTCGTATTCATCGACCGTGGAGTCAAAATAAATGCGCAAATCTATCGCGAAAATATTTTGTAGGGAGCTCTGAAGCCCTGGGCATGCAAACATTTCGGCCGCAGACCTTGGACATTCCAACAGGACTCAGCACGCGCCATCCAAGAATGGTTAAGAAATGAGGTTCCTCGCTTCATTTCCACCGCACAATGGCCACCAAAATCTCCGGATGCCAATCCGTTGGTCTATTGTGCCTGGGGTATTTTGGAAAGCAAGGTTGGCACTAAAATATACCAAAGTGTCGATCACCTCAAGCAAACGCTTCGCCGAGAATGGGACAAAATACCGTAGAGCCACTTTCGGGCAGCGTGTGACGGTTTCATTGGCCGTTTGAATGCCATAATTCGTGCCAAGGATGGCCAATTCGAACAAATCTAAACTGATTCTAAAATTTGATATTATTTCCGACAATTTTTTCATTCTATAAAATTTAAAAAAAGAAGAAAAAATCATGGCGTTTTACTTTGTTGCAGTTTTTTCATCTCACCACAATCTGGGAAGAATTCTACGCTGCAGCCGGGGGGGCACAATTAGCATTTTTTTACCCTATGTCAGTGAACTAAAAGAATAAACAACAAAGATCATTTTAAAATATTGTGTATATTAAAGTTCAACTGCTGAAAAAACACCAATAATACGACCACTGGGCGAGCACACTAGACACCGATTCTACTTCGTGAATATGAAAATCCAAATCGCTATTATCAGTACCACGATGGCGGCCAATCCTCCCACCAGTGTCATGTTCAGCTTTCCTTCGCCTTTATCGTCCATACCCGTTTCACATTCCTTGGCATCGTGCTGCTCCTCTTCCTTCACCTCTGCCATCACCTCGATCGTGGCTCTCAGATCCTTGGGCATTACGACCAGATCGAGTGTGTCTCGAATCTGCGGAATGGCTGTCTCCTTAGGCTCATCCAGGAAGAGATACTCACTGAACAGGATCGGTGTGGACTTTGCCCTGATGGGGAAGTAGATTCGGCGGGGTAGTTCATTCAACATAACCGTATCCTGCACACTGTCATCTGCGTTTTGAACCAGCGAATCGCAATGGATCTGAACGCGAGACATCAGAGACCGAATGATGTCAGCCTTTACGAAGGACTCCACCTCAGCGAAGGTGTTTTTGGGATGAACAAACACTGTGGAGCTGGTGATGCCATCGAATTTTAGCGTTCCGCCAAAGGTTTCTATCTTACGATTGGAAATGTCACTGTTTGAGGGCTGAAATTATAGACTCTTATTAGATCGGGTAGACATTTCAGAATGATTGAATCGTACCAATGGCATGTAAACGTGAACTAGGAACGGGTCTTCCTTTTTGTCCTGAAGTATAACCTCCACCAGTTGACTTCCATCCTTAGGACCACCGTCAAAGAAAACCACGCTTCTTTCAAGTTGTTGCTTCAGTACTTGAACGCAATCGGTCAAGTTGCCTTCGGTGTCGTACTGGTCGTCAGCTTTTTTGTTCAGCGCAAATGTATCGTCAGTCTCAAAAAATGTATTCATCACCTGCCAACTAGTAGCTCTGTCCTGGAACTTCCAGTCGCATGGCTTAACCGACAGGTTGTCCGATTTAAGAGCCACTGTCTTACATCCAAACACGTTACTACTCGACGAATAGAAGAAGACCAATTTCTCACCCCCGTCCAACTCATCACAGTTTCCCTGCAACAGCGGGTTGGAATTGAACGTATGCCGAATGTCGACAAGCATTGTTTTAACCTTCCTCAATAGGTTTTGATCCTCGAACACACTTTTCGGGTTGATAACGAAGATTCCCATAACATAAAATCCACCCGGCAGGAGTCGGGTTTCTATAAGTGCATGCTGGGAAACATGCTGGTTATCGATGTCCAGAATGTTTTGAACTTCCGGTTCCGAACTGGATTCATCCTTGATTTTGTTCAGGTGTACGATGTAATCCTTGCCATGATTCGATGGCTGCCAAGAGGTAAAATCGGGAATTAGACACTAATTTTGTTAAGTGATTATCAGTTGTTCCTACCTGCCCGATAAGCAATCCAACGCAAGAACCTTGCTTCTTGGAAAGACTTTTGAGATACTCCTCATGATATGCTTCGCAGAGCACCGATCGTCCCATTGTGAATGTTTTTATTTTATAATATAGATCAAAAACAAAATGCACTGATATATATATATATATATTACTACAGTTTCGGAATAAGATCACACCGTCTAATGGAGATGAATAAAGGAATATCGCATATCGATGACGCCTGAGCTACCCGTACATTTCACTTTCTGCACCAGTAATGCAAATCAACCTACGAACGCAGCTTCAACTCCGATTTTTATTTACGATTTACGTGTCACTTATTTCGCGTCGCATTGACAGCTGCAGCTTGAACGTTTGTTTTTGTTCTTTGTTGCAATGCACCAGCGCCACTATGTGGTGAGATGCGTAGACGTTTTCGTGCTTTTGCGAGAGCTTGCGGGCTTTCGAAAGCATCTAGCGGGTGGTGAGTGAAACCCCTTAATAATTTGGTGGGCATAATTCCTGTCGTTGCACGATAATGCTCAAATACTCAATAATAAATACATTTACACGGTTAAATGGTGGATATCAATTCTGGTTGTTGATTCCAAAACGAAATGACAAGACAAAAAAATTGTAGTTTTTTTTTTCTTTTTCTCTGTGGTTTCAATAAGCTATTTTTTTTGTGCTCAAATATAATTTTATTCAATTTAAAAAAAAAATGCTGATTTAAAAACCAACAACTCCATAACAAGTACTGTCTTACAGTTGTCAGTGTAAGTGTATGTTTTCAATCTTTCCGCATGCACCAGCTTCGTATAGGGTCACCCACAATAGATACGTTTGCGTTCCGTTGACGTAAATTTGACAGAAAACCTATAGGAAAACTGTCAAATCCACGCAAACGCATCCGCAACGTAAAAATTGTGGGCCAGCCAGTAACCTCATATTCTACACTTTATTCGACTCGCCAGATATTTTCACTTTTTTTCGTTATTATATTCAATTAGGCTTCTGTATCTAATAAAATGGCGGTTTTGTTCTTTTAAACATTGAACATTGCACGTCTAACTATTTATTCAAAACGATGAAAAAATAACAATAAATGCAACATTATACAATAAGAAGCTTAGTTACTTTTTTGAAAATTTGTTAGGTGCCCTCTTGGACCCCCCCTATAATTTTTACATAATTTTAGAGCGTATTAGTTGCTGAATAAACTAATGTTAAGTTAAGCTGCTAATACCTGCTAACCTGTAATCTACACATCCTCGCAGATAGCTTAACAAATATATTAAAACTGACGTCAATCCTTTAAATGAGGAGATATTGATTAGCAGTCTTCTACAAAAAAGTGTATTTTTAAAATACCAAAAACTTTGTAACACATTAAAAAAAAATAAAAAAATTCAAATAAAAAAAGTTATGGTAAAAAAACGAGTTCTAAGGGGGTATTACATTTTTCATTCATTTTTCACCCTACAATTTCGTCCAAATAAGAGATAGAAAGTGTTTGTCTTCAACAAAGTTTCATAAAATGACCTAATCTACAATGTTTTCATACATGGCCATCGATTTGAACCAGAAATAAAACAAGTTAGTTTTTTTTTTATCTAGGTGTATACACCCCTTAAATCAAATTTGTTAGCACAAAAATTAAGTACTCAAAAAATGTAGAAACATTCTAGAAGACATCAATGGGCCACACCTAATAGTTTTGCCGCAAATACCCATGTCCCAGTTTTTTTTCAATTCGTCATTCGACGTAACAATCGTCCTTGCAATGCTCCTCATATGCTAGAACACGCAGAGAAATAGATATTTTTTTCAAAAATAAATCACTTTGAATTCAAAGAAAAATATTTTTGACTCAGGGCCTAATTGCAATTTTCTTTGAATCAAATATAAACGATATTTGTTTCAAAGCAAACATGTTTTTGTTTTAACAATCGAGTTTCCATACGACTGGATGTAGATTCAAAAATATTTTTATTTGAATCTAGCATATCGTTATTTGAATCAAATATATTATTTTTTACTTCAATTAAGTCCTTTTTTTTTTTAAATCAAAACAAAAACACTTTGACTCAAAATAAAAGTTCGATTGGTTTAATAAAAAGTCTAGTTGATTCCAATAATACAATTTCAGGTCTGCATTATATTTCTTTATTTTATAGGATTAAAGTAAAGATCAACGTTTTATTTTTGTTTTTAAAAAATATTTATTAAATTCACAAAATTGCTGCACCTAAAAAATAAGCTTTCATTTATTTTATGTAGATTGATTGGACACATTTCCAGAATATGTACGTTGGTGATAATTTGTCTCTCATTTGTCTTGAAGACATTAAATGACTGTAAATGATCGTTAAATCCACGAGACTGAACTCTGAAACATATGTAATATAAATGTACATACCTAGAAATTTACCAATCACTGCATCGCACAACTGAAACGATTTAAGCAACTCAGTAGTTTCGAATTCGTCCACATCTAGCTGATCAACGTCTAGTTCTTCGATAAACATTTCCTCCAACGAGTCCATTTTGCAGTTTTCGTGATTAAAAAATGGCGTGATGGAGATACACACATGCACAAACCATCCGACTATTTTCAAATGATTTTGTTTTCAAATCAAATGGAAATATTGTTGATTCAAAAATATATATTTTTAAAACAACGCTGAATGGTATTAAAAGCTAATCAATATTTTTTTGATTCAAGCAAAATTATCTATTTAAATCAAAGCGCTTGTATATTTGATTCTAATATTCTGTATTTCTTTGCGTGAACGTAAAGACAAATGACAGCTGTATACGACGCGTTGAGGTATTGGTAGTATTATTTGAAGTTTGGGGAAAAAAATTCAGGAATAGTTGATTTGATTTGGTGAATGCGATTGTTTTGGAGAATGTGTGGGGGGGGGTTTCTTTTTTTTTTTTTTTGTTTGGGGGGGGGTTTATTAATAGAGAAAATTATTTTATTTTTTTCGGGGGGGGGGGATGTGGGGGTAAATAATTACTATTAAAATTCTACCCAAAAGTAAGTAATTTGTGCCCAACGGTAGGTAAGTATGATTATAAAGGGTGTACGGAATCAACTTGCGACAAACACACATATTCGGCAAAATTCTCCCGTTCAACCAATCATCTTCAAACTTATTTTCCCATATTTGTTTTATTCAATTTCAATTCCATATACAAATGCACGAGCCTTCTTCTTTCCACTACTCATAAGGTCCACAAAATTGTGCAAAGGTGTTCAAAATTTGGAAAAACTTTTCTTTGCATGGCAATCCATTTTTTCTTCATATTTTCCTCCGATTTCACTTCCTTATGATGCTTCCGAAGTGCCTGCTTCATGATGGCCCAGTACTTTTCAATTGGCCGCAGTTCCGGTGAGTTCAGGGGGTTGAGATGCTTCGGCACGAATTTTTTTTTTTTTTTGCATCTTGCACGAAAGTTTTGGTTAGATTCAGTTTCTTCGCCACATCTCGAACTGAACTGTTGGGATTCTTCTTGAAAGCTTGAACTACCCGCTTGTGATCCTCAACACTATACGGAGATGCATTTTTGCCACTTTTTTCTTTCCGATCAATAGTCAAACGTTCGTGGTACCGATTTAAAACACGAGACACCGTAGAATGTACCATTCACAGCTTCCTGCTGATGGCACGATGAGCAAGATCCGGATTTTAGAGGTACGTGCGCACAATTTCTTTGCGCCGCTGCTGTTCTTCCGACTCCATCTTCGCAACGATTGTATATCTGCTAGTGAAGCATACACAGCGTAAACAAATACACATTGAACTAATTCCACCCAAAATAAATAGAAAATACCCAACGGGTAAAAAGTTACAGCCATTTAAAAGTGGTGCAATTTTATGCCGTACAACCTTTACCTATCGTTACCTTCCCACACTTAACTGCTCCGCTGGGTAGTTTTTTCTAGGGGGGTGGATCAAAATAAAAAAACCCAAAAAAAAAATTTGATTTTCCATTTTTCCTTGTTTGGGGGGTAAGATGATATTGCAGTATAGTGAATTTGAACCGACTATGATCATGGTCAAAACGGTCATTAAAAATAGATTCAACATTTACCATAATGTAGGAATAGTCCTTGTTACCATGATCATAGTTAAGAATGCCATGAACGTGGTAAGTTCGTCCATTTTCATGGTTATTGTAACCATTATCTGCAATAGTCATCTTGACCATGATTTTATTGTCGCTATAACGATAGAATTTTTCTCAGAGTGGAATTGAAAACAGACTTAAATGATGGAAAGCAATGGTTACGCCTATGTTATATGTTTTTCATGTTTGCTGATCACCCCTCGCTTCATAACAAGTAAGAAGAACTGGCAACAATGTTATTTTTCATTTTAAATTGTTTTCTGTATCCGCATGAACGCGGCTTATAATCGTTTGCTAATAAAGTTATGTGCAACTTTGCGATTTTCGTTAATAACGCAAAATCCGATTCCCTTCCGATGCGCTGGTGTGTGACTAGTGTCCGCTGTGCTGTGTTCACTTTGCTTACCGGTCGACAGTCCGACAGCTTAGGAGAAGCCCAGCGTGATCTTGTGAGGAAGAATTTGAGGCTACGTGTTTTTTCCCTCTGTGCGAGGAAGAAATTGCGAGTACACCTTCTCGTGCGTGAAAACAATGGTTGATGCGAGATTTGCGTTTCCTAGATTGAATGGGCAAAATTGGCAGACGTGGCAAATCCGTCTGGAAATGCTGCTAAGCCGGGAGGATTCTGTTCCCGAAGAAGAAGAAGACCACGATGAAGATTGGTGTAGTGATGACCGTAAAGCAAAAGCAACGATTGTTGCTAGCCAGCTCTTACTTGTTAAAAACAAGTTTTTATCAGAAACTAAGTCGATCCGTCGATGTTTCGCTGCTGAAACAATTATGAGCAAAAAATCTTCGGAAAAATGGTGATCTGGAGCAGCACCTAAGTGAAATAGAGCTTTTCGATCGCCTGGATGCTGCCGGCACAAAGTTGGATTCCAATACTAAAATATGCATGCTCTTGCGTAGCTTGCCACCGTCGCCCGACGGGATTGTTTCCGAGCTGGACATTAAAGCAGATAACGAGATTTCGATGGACACTGTAAAAGTTCGACTGATGGACGAATATCAGCGTCGTCGGGAGCGAGATGGCCAGCCAAAATGAAAAATAAATGCTAAGATTTGGTTGATTTGTTTTGCTGTAATCCCATTTTGTTTTAGTGACACCTATTGTGCGACACCCTGTACCAAACTACAAACTAAAAACACCGACATTTCTTAATTCTGTCGGAGTGAATAAAAACCCGTTGATCAAATAATACACTCTAGTCAAGTGGATCATACTCCTAGATTGTTGAAGGATTTTTTTTTATGTTCAAAATGCGAAACTTGTTCATATAGTTACGTCGAGCATGCCATATTTAGACATGAATTATTATTAATTATCTGATGAAGATCAATTTGAGCTGTTTTTCTACGTTATAATATACCATTTCGTAAGGGAAACTTCTTTTGGTACTACATAGTAGAAAAAGTGATCTAATTTACTGCCACAGGTTAATTGGCATTGACTTCGACAGCTGGTGTTTTGTGGATTCAGAGCCCTGATTTGAGACCGGCAAAACTGAGAGCAAAACTCGAAACATATGCACAGAAAGCGTATTAATTGATTGAAAAAAAAAAAAACACAAACAATAAGCAACTTATTTCGAAAGCCGATGAAAAATTGACATGATGAAATGACGACATGATCGCGCTAATGGAAGTATACCATACGATGTTGACTTCTCTCACACAACTTGCACTCAATTTAAGTCATATGGGACGTTGGCAAAATTTCAAAACTATTCAACTCGAAAACGTCGTGAATGATAAAATTGATTACTTTTAAAACTATAGAAGATTAGAGAAATCTCAGAGTGTAGATTATAAGATCTATATAAATAAAAATGAGTTGGGGTTTCATTTGTCACGATTTAACTCGCGAGCGGAAGGACCGTTTGGCAAGATTTTTGCTTTGTTGGATTCGTCTTGGACACCGCTGTGTTTATGCATAGCAAAAGTCGGAAAATTCACTGTAATAGTTACAAATAAGATATATATATATATATATATAATATAAATATATATATATATATATATATATATATATATATATATATATATATATATATATATATATATATATATATATATATATATATATATATATATATATATATATATATATATATATATATATATATATATATATATATATATATATATATATATATATATATATATATATATATATATATATATATATATATATATATATATATATATATATATATATATATATATATATATATATATATATATATATATATATATATATATATATATATATATATATATATATATATATATATATATATATATATATATATATATATATATATATATATATATATATATATATATATATATATATATATATATATATATATATATATAAATGGATTTCCGTCTGTCTGTCTGTCTGAACCTAATAGGCTCGGAGACTACTGAACCGTGTATGCAGGTATATTTTTGGGGCCGAAGAAGGTTTTTATTATGGTTTTAGACCCCTCCCATCTCTAAAAAGGGGGGCTCCCATACAAATGAAGCACATATTTCTGCATAACCCAAATTTAGAATGCGGAAGCTTTTTTAGGCAAGAAATGTTTCTATGGTAGTATGAGACAGATGAAACAGAAGTTTCTTCATATCTCAAGATCTACTCAAGCAAAAGGGACCAAATTTGGCATGTGAGGTTTTCTGGAGGCGAAAAATGTTTCTATGGTGGTTTGAGACCCCTCCCCTCTCCTAGAAGTGGCGCTGTCATACAAATGAAGCTGAAATTTCTTCATAACTCTAGATCTAATAAATCAAATGGAACCAAATTTGGTATGCGGGGATTTTAAAGGCAATAAATGTTTCTACGGTAGTTCGAGACCCCTCCTCTCTCTCTCTCTCTCTCTGATAGGGGGGGGGGGGGGGTGCTCTTATACCAATGAAACACAAGTTTCTGCATAACTCGAGAACTAATCAAGCAAATGGAACCAAATTTGGCAGGTAGAGGTTTTTGAAGGCAAGAAATGTTTCTAAGGTAACCCGAGACCCCTCCGCCCTCTGTAAGAGGGGGGCTCTCATCCAAATGAAACACAAATTTGTGCATAACTTGAGAACTAATCAAGCATATGGAACCAAATTTGGCATGTGGAGGTTTTTGGAGGAGAGAAATGTTTCTATGGAAGTTTGAGACTCCTCCGCCATTTGGAAGGGGGCGGGAGGGGCGTTTCTATACAATTGCAACACAAATTTCTGAATAACTCGAGAACTAATCAGGTAAATGGAACCACATTTGGCAATCCTGGTTTCCGGGGCTGTATTCCGGTACGGAGACACAATTTCGGAACATCTATCGAATGGATGTCAAAATTTTTCGAATAATTCCTAGAAACTATTTATATTCCATTGTGGGCCATCTGCCAACTTGTTCCTGCAACGGCAATTCTGTAACAGGTTCTCGTGGGGCCTAGAGTGGCCATGAACATAATTAGAAGGAAAACCTGACAATATGGGTATCAAAATTCATGAAATTTTGCCAGTATTATTTATGTTTATTATTTATTTATTCGTCAACAGATAAAAATGTTTATCCCAATGAAAACTAGATAACACTAAATTACATACAATAACTAACACATACATCTTCGGAAACAACGATTAATAAAATCACGGGATACATTAAAATTAAACACGTTATAGCAGCTGTTGAAAACGCGACACATGATTAGCACAGGTTCGTGTTTGCCTTAGTTGGTCTTTGAGTGCCGGTTTATAAAGAAAGATTGTAAACGTAGGTTTCGTCGTCGAGTGTTGATGTTCAAAAGACCAAGTTAAGTGGAACAGTCGATGTTTTCCCAAAGGAGGTAAGAACAAAACACGCTTTGGCCACCATACGCCTCCAACAATTCCAGGCTGATGAGCTTACACCGACTTTCATAACTTGGCAATCTGCGAGGGTCTTGCCAACGAAGATGTCGCAAAGCAAAGCGAATAAACCTTCGCTAAACGGCTTCGATCCTCTGGACTGCATTTTGGTAGAAAGGGGACCAAACGACAGCACAGTACTAAAAAAAAAGGACAAACCAAAGAGCAGTATAGTGCTTCCAGGCAATAAACGTCTTTGAAGTTTTTTGCGAAGCGGAAGATGAACCCTAACTGCGATGAGGCTTTAAAAACAATGTAGGCAATGTGGTTCTCGAATAACAGTTTGGAGTCGAGTATTACTCCCAGATCCTTGACTGTTGTTTCACATTTCAAGCGTGTTCCTCAAAGGATGTACTCGTGGCGATACATCGCACGTTTTCGGCCAAAGGAGATAGCCGAGCATTTGGATACATTTAAGGCCATTTGGTTGATCCGGCACCAGTCGTCGAACACTTGTAGTTCCTGCTGAAGAAAATCGGCGTCCTCTGAACATTTTATGACGTAGTACAGGTTTAGGTCGTCCACGTAGGATAATTTCAGGCATCTGAGGACCAAGTTCACGTCGTTCATATATAACAGGAAAAGGAATGGACCAAGGTGGCTGCCTTGCGGAACACGATGTTACTGAAAAGCTGGACGAGGCATAATCAGAAATCTTCACAGACATAGTTGAACCAGTCAGGAATGAGCGGAGCCAGTTCAACAATTGATCGTGAACCCCCATTTTCTCGTATTTGGAAATTGCAATCTGATGGTTCCCTTTATCGAAGGCCGCAGAAAGATCTGTGTATATGGCGTCTACTTGATGACCGCGTTCCGTTTCGCGGATGTCAAACGATGTAAATTTCGGAATGACCGGTCCGAGGACAAATCATCAGATAGCCACAAAACGTTGAGAACTATGCTACTAAAGAAATTTCATGAATTTTAATACCCATACTGCCAGGATTTCCTTCTCAACATTAAAATGGCCAGTTGGGCCAAATGGAAACCTGTTCCGGAAAGACAGGTCCGAGGACAAATCATAAAATTGCCACTTAGCGTTGAGAAATATCCTACTGAAGATATTTCATGAATTTTTATACCCATATTGCCAGGGTTTTCATGGCCACTCGAGGCCCCACGGGAACCTGTTCTGGAAAGACAGGTCCGAGGACAAATCATCAAATGGTCATTAAACTTTGAGAAATATCGTCCGGGCGAAATTTCATGAACTTTTATACCAATATTGCCAGGCTTTCCTTCTAAATATGTTCATGGCCACTCTAGGCTCCACGGGAACTTCTTACAGAATTGCCGCTGCAGGAACAAGTTGGCATATGACCTACAATGGAATAGAAATAGTTTCTAGGAATTATTCGAAAGATTTTGACATCCATTCCTGGATATTCAAAAGATGTTCCGAAATTGTGTCTCTTGTTGAGGGGAGCTTTTTTTTACCTTGGTCCATTTCCCAACCGGGTACTCTCGGAGCCAAGGCTTTGGTTGTAGACAGCGACGGACTCCATAGTTGTCAACGGTGAGATACTAGCCAGAAAAGTTCTCTGCTGTATTCACAGCTAAATTTCAAATGTCCAACTCTGTCGTCAATAAGATTATGAACAGAAGAGGAAATCGACTAGACACTCAATTTGCAAACAAGCACTGAGAGCTAAAGCAGACGCAGCAAAAATATAAATTCAAGGGAAGCGCTCAAAAGTGATTGAAAAAGAGGGACCAGGCAGTATTTCAATTTACTTAATTATCACCTTTATTGCTCGTAAAAAGTACTATACACAGTAATCGTAATAAATAACTTTAGTTTGGATCATCGATTCGTTTCTTTCTACTCATCAGCTTATTTTCGTAGCGCTCGTCAATAAATATAAAATTGGAAGAAGGTTCTTATCTCTACACAGAAGCAACTAATTTATACATAAAAATCCATTCGAAATATCTTCCCGCCTGCAGCACTCCTTTCACGTTTATCCCGCCGTTCACATTAATTTGCACTCGATTCATTTTGATAAAAAAAAAGAAAACACTTTATTTCAATTCGTTTAGAACCTCATCATCACGTCCGACAGTTTCCGTTGCAGTTTATCACTGACCAAATCCAATCCACGTAGTTTGGCAGCTTGGTGTAGATGCCAAACTTGTTCTTCTTCCCGCAGCCATCGCCGAAGCTGGTGATGCCGAATATCGTCCATGGGCTGTTCTCTTTGGTCGTGTCTCTGCACAGCAAGGGACCTCCGGAATCTCCGGCACATGTGTCTACTCGGCCTCGCTTGTGACCCGCACAGAACATGTTCTTCGTGATGGTGTAATCGTGATAGACCGCTCGACACCGATCGTTGGTGATGATTGGGACTTCCGCTTCGTGCAGAATATCCGTCCCGGAATCGTCACTGTGTCGCTTCTTGCCCCAACCGATGATAGTGCACGTGTGGCCGATGGGTAGTGTTTGAAATCTTTCTGGAAGACAGGCGTATCCAACGTAGGTGGATTGTTCAACGTCGCGGGGCAGTCTGAGAAGGGCAACGTCGTTGTCAACCGTCTTCTTGTCGTACCGTGGATGTTTAATACTGAACTCTACTCGAAACTCGATCTCCGTTCCATCTGCCTGCTGAAGATTGTGCTCGCCAAGACGGACGAACAGGCGCTTCCGGACGCAGTGCGCTGCTGTTAAAATCCAACGGGACGCAACTAAGGTTCCTCCACAGAAGGCTTCCTAAAATTGTATGTTTAATTTAGAATGATCAACCAAAACGATCCAATTTCAGACAGTACCTTGAAACGATTGAGAATAGCGACCTGCCAAGGCCACTGACCACGGCGGGAAGTTTTGCCTCCGATAATTCGAAGCATGTTGTACATATACTTTTTCGGTTTACCCCGTACCGAGGGGATGCCGCAGGTCAGCTGCTGGGGCATGTATTCCGGTTGAAGGAAGCCCCTTCGATTCGCAAACGACTGTTCTGCGATTGAGTTGTCCTGGATGTCTGTTCGGACTCGACCCGCTGGTTGGTATGGAGCTAGGGCTTGCACCCGTGGAGGTTTTGTAGGCTTTGGGGTCGTCGTGAGGGTTGTCATCGGAACATGCGGTGGCTTGTTGTTCTGATACAGTTGATTGCCGATCCATTCTTCACAGAAACTACCCTCAGTATAGCAGTATGCAATCTCGCGAATGATGTCGTTTCCACAGATGGACGGAATCTTGCAGCGCCTTTGAAAAAGTAAACATTCCTTAGTGTCAGATACTGATTGTAGTTAATAGTGAGTACTTACTTGAATCTTCGGGTGGTACATTTTGCCGTGCACTTTGACCATCGACTCCATTTGGAGTAGGGGTTGTCAACCTTCCGTGGCATCTCAAAAACTGCCTTCTCCCTAGCCTTTCTCTGAGTGACTGCGGTTCCCAGTTTCAGCATGCTCTTGTCTGGATACTTCTTGTCATCAAGTTTTCCTTCTTCTGTTGCATCGATGGTGTCTTCTTCGGATTCTTCACCGGAATCATCCAAAAAGTTGCTTACCTCACGCTTAGTGTGATGTGTCTGATCGGGCGCTGCTTCCGTAGTCGGAAACGATTCCATCAGCTTTTGAAATTCCGTCGAAGATGAAGTGGAATTGGAATCATCCGGTTGATCATCGGTTGTACCGGTTAGAGCTTCACTGAAGGCTGGGAACCCCTCGATATCTACCAGGTCATCATTCCGGTTGGTGAATCCCGTTCCGTCCCGGAAAAGATGATCGTAATAGTCTTCGAAGTAGTCAGTTAAGCGTTGTGGTTTTCGCTTAATCACAGCCGTGTGGGGTCTTCGGTGGAACTTTTGTGCCGTACTGTAGCGCTGCTGGTAGTGCGGACTGGGGCTGAAGATCTTTTGATCGTCGAAATCTTCAACGACGATTTTAAGGGGCTTCCGCTGATTCTGGATGCGTTGCTCGGACACGTATTCTTCGTCGTCGTAATCAGTGAAAGCTGGACGATGGTTGAGGTGTTCGTGCTTCCGCTGGCGGTATACAATGTGAGGTCGTTTCCATTTACCGTGTTTCGGCTTCGGTCTCTTCTTAACGATCACGTACTCGGTGTCGTCTTCATCGTCGTAGTAATCGTCGTCCTCTTCCTCCACGATGATTCGTTTCTTTTTTTTCGGCCTCCAGGAGTCAGCTGCGGCAAAGGAGGAGTATTTATGGAGTGGAATGCTTTCGTAGCTGTCGTAGTCCGAAGGGATCGTCAGCGGTGAGCACCTGGAAGGTTGGGATGTGGTTTAGTTTTAGTTGATGGGGTTTGTCAAATGAAGTTTACCATATAATTAATGAAACAAGGTTTGCGAATGTTTCGTTTGGGTTACAATGTTTCTTTCAGTTGTAGAGTTCAAAAAGTAAAAGAAAACTCCACGATCATGCTTTGTTCTTTTTCAAAGTCCGAAATGAAAGAATTTCTTGAAGGTGTTGTTTCTTGAAGGTGTTGTGACTAGACTATCTGACTGACTGACTGAGACTGACTGACTGACTGACTGACTGACTGACTGACTGACTGACTGACTGACTGACTGACTGACTGACTGACTGACTGACTGACTGACTGACTGACTGACTGACTGACTGACTGACTGACTGACTGACTGACTGACTGACTGACTGACTGACTGACTGACTGACTGACTGACTGACTGACTGACTGACTGACTGACTGACTGACTGACTGACTGACTGACTGACTGACTGACTGACTGACTGACTGACTGACTGACTGACTGACTGACTGACTGACTGACTGACTGACTGACTGACTGACTGACTGACTGACTGACTGACTGACTGACTGACTGACTGACTGACTGACTGACTGACTGACTGACTGACTGACTGACTGACTGACTGACTGACTGACTGACTGACTGACTGACTGACTGACTGACTGACTGACTGACTGACTGACTGACTGACTGACTGACTGACTGACTGACTGACTGACTGACTGACTGACTGACTGACTGACTGACTGACTGACTGACTGACTGACTGACTGACTGACTGACTGACTGACTGACTGACTGACTGACTGACTGACTGACTGACTGACTGACTGACTGACTGACTGACTGACTGACTGACTGACTGACTGACTGACTGACTGACTGACTGACTGACTGACTGACTGACTGACTGACTGACTGACTGACTGACTGACTGAAGCAACAAAAATAAATATAGTAGGAAGCACATAACTTGCCATTGCTGCCGAAGATCGGACCTCAAGCAGCGAGAAGTTGACCTGTGACCGAGAAGCAGAGAATCGAATTGACCCGAAAATCCTGAGCCAAAGCGATTCGTAACGATTCGAGTTGCGACGTCATCTTTATGGCGAGAGAAGCAGAAGAAGCGACAGACTGCATCATCAATGTCACACATGTGCGCTGGAAAAGATTGTTTCATGGACTTGGTTGAAGCCATCATCAAACACCTTGCACTCGCTGACGGAAATATGACATTTATGAATGGTTGCTGTGATCTGGAAGGTAAAACAGTGCCAAATTCGATCTCGGTACCAAAACAGTTGGCGAAGGAGGGGACATTAATCTTCGACATAAAAGGCTGCACGATCTTGAAGAACAACAATTTAGTGGCTGGTACAATGCAATGAAGGTGGAAGAAAATTGTCACGTGTAACTGACAGATCGGCCGCCGTGACAACAATACCGTGCAGGAATAGAATCAGGCGATTGGATTGTAAATCGATGACTGTGGATTCATGCGTGTGCTATCTGGATGAAAAATTGCTCTCAAAGGAATCCAAACAGAAATCGAAGCAACCGTTGGATTTGGTTTGTGTTGACGTGTCTTGCCCGATGAAAAATATCACTCAGGATTAAAGTCGTTACCATCTCACCATGATTGACGAATTTCCGCTAAGTGACCGTGAATTTCCTGCGCGAGAAATCCGATGCAAAAGAGAAGCTGAAGAACTTTGTGATGGAAATGAAGATAAGTTTTAGGAGGTTGCCGAAGACAATTGTTTCGGATAATGACGGTGAAATCAAGAATAAAGTAATCGATGATTTTTGCGGCCAAGAAGGCATCAGGCATCTGTTAAACCCGCAACATAATGGATTGGTCGAGCGGAAAAAGTGTCCCCTGAACGAGATGGCAACATGTGCGTTGTTGGAAAACGGAAGAAATTCAAGATTTCCTACCTTGGAAATGTGAGGAACTAGCGCGGGATCTAGATTGAACGAAACGTGGAAGAAGATTTTCTGCTCTCGGACGAGACCTATATCAACAGGACCGTAGCAAGATCATATTTGGGCAGGTGAAACTTTCACCGATTTCGATGAACCCTGATTACCCCAGCATCAAGCAAAAGGAGGAACAGTGGATGTCGAAAAATGAGAAATACCAAAGTCTTATCGGTGCATTATGTAGCCAGACCAGACATGACGGTCACCGCGTCCATTCTCGTGCGCAGAAAACCGATTGGACAGAGTGAAGTGAGTCGTGCGGTTCTGGAAGAGTACTGCCAGTTTATGACTAAGGCTAGGACGCAATAAAGATAGTGACCAACAGAGCTCCAACCTTTCCGTCCGAGATATTGCGAACAAGCTGAGGGTGCATTCACCAAAAACAAAAGCTGGACTGTTATTGCAATATCTGGTTTGACAGGAGAACTATATCTGTAGCTTGAAAGCAACACTTTCATTGCATCCAGAACCATCTAGTCTCTGCAAAAACGTCTGTGGGCTTTCTTGGCGTAACCCGCAACACGATTCTTGCTATTTTGGCCGGAGTCGGCATCCTGCCTTTACGAGATTAACATCCATGCCATGGTAGCCTCCAACAACGTGCAGGTGGTGCCCAAGGAGAAGAGGTCCAACAAACCGTGAAATATTGGGCCATCGTCAAGTGGATTCCAAAGTAATTGTTGCGATCAAGGTGGAGGTACCAACGACCCGAGGAAAAACAGAATTATGTATTGCTTCGGTTTATTTTCCTGGAGACACCGATGATATTCATCCTCCGACAGTCGTGAACTTTATAAATTATTGTAAAAAAATTAACGCCCAATTTAAAAAAAAGGGTGTGATGCAAATGCCCCATCATACATTGTAGGATAGCTCAGATATCAATAAAAGAGGCAAAAATCTTTTGAACTACCTTTTGTCTACCAATATAGACATATTTTATAGAGGGAGTTCGCCAACATTTATAAACTCTTACCGTGATGAGGTTCTCAATCTCTCGATTTGCAGCGACCTTTTGTCAGGAAAGATTATGAACTGGCATGTTTCTGATGAAGAATCATTGTCAGCAAACAAGCATATTAGGTTTGATTATAAAGCCGAATAATTAATTACAGAAAATTATACTGCCTTTATAAGCATAACTGTCCCATGTATATAGGGAATCCCATAGAACATGGGACAATTATGCGTATAACGGCAGTATAGAAATCCAAGAAAAAGAAATGGGATCTATATCGTAAACAAAAAGTGTATTTTATTGTTAAATTCACCCTGCTTAAAAGTTGCAAGAATTAGAATAACAGTTCTGCAACTGTAGTTGTTGCTATATGCTCATACCGTAAGAGAATACAATTGAATTCAACTGTTTCTATATGTATTAGGTAGTATTTTTGCTCTGCTTTTAGATACAGTTTAAATGGTTTGCCCGGATTTGCCCGGCTTCGAGTCATACATTTTAGAATTAGGTCTTATTATGGGACAAAAATCTGATCATCTCATAAACTACAGAGGATAGATGCTTCCTCCAAAAATTTTGTTTAACGCAAACAACATTGCAGAACAAATATCAGTAAAACTACTAAAGCAAATGTTATTGGAGAAAGTTTGATTGTTATAGGCGTTTTTCAATAAAACAATCTAAAAGCCCTATCTGGGGTCAACATCTGTTTCTTAAAGCTAGTGAAATTTTCACGCCATCTCGAGTTGAAGGGGCATTGAATTCTTTTCAACCTTTAAAATCTGCTGGGATAGATGAAATTTTCCCAGCACTGCTCCTGCAGGGAAAAAATTTACTTACTCCCTTGTTGACTGAATTAGAGACAGTGTTATATACCAATAGCTTGGAGAAAGGTTCGAGTTGTCTTTATTCCAAAAGCGGGAAATAGAGATAAAACGACTCCTAAAGACTTAAGACCGATCAGTCTTTCTTCTGTTCTATTAAAGACATTGAAAAAAATTGTGGACGACTTTATAGAGTCAACAAGCTTAATAGAGTCTCCGTTGAGCAAAAACCAATTTGCCTACCAATCAGGTAAATCTACAATAACGGCGCTTCAATCACTAGTTAATAACACCGATTTTGAAACCATAGTTTTCGTACACAAAACACATGCTTTATAAATTCTAAGAAAACATTCGTATTGCTTGTCATCTCACAAAATCCCAATATTACTCCTTGTTCATACAATTTACGAAATTAATTTCGTGTGGTCCAACCAATCTCTGCTGCTCTTCTATTGTATCCGCACATGTTGGTGTTGCTGCTGAGGAAGGCTAAAATTATTCGTTTACCTCCACAGAAAAGAATAAGTGTCACACGCTTCAAGTCGCAAGCTGTGTGATAAAGCCTGTCCACGTTAAATTTCGGACACCAACATTCAATAGATTCAACAAAAATCTATTGTTTATTTCACAATTAAGCAGTCATAAAAAACAGTTGATTAAGATGTTAATCATTCTTTCTATAAAATTCTTGAACTTTCTGTGGTACACCCGCCATCAGGTTCCGTACGGTATCCTCAGATACGCCCGCCGTGATGATTCTCCATCTTCTCTTGAAATCATCGGTACCTTTGGTTTCTTCTTAGTTTCGAAGAGTTTCCGCTTAACTAGAGCCCAGTACTTCTCTATTGGGCGAATTTCTGGACAGTTTGGTGGATTGGATGTTTTGGCATGTATTTCACCGCTTGTACCTTATACCATTTTAGGATAGATTTCGCACAGTGACAATAGGTCAGATCAGGCCAAAATAGGCCACTACACATCTACATATGGCCTGCCAAATCAAATACTTCTTCGGGAGTTTGGATACCTTCTTTGTCCGGAAATGCTCGGCAATGGCGTTCCTTTGCATTGCTGTGTAAACAACCAGACCCAGACGCTGTTTAAAGTCTTCGAGTACGTATGTTCCATCGTCCATTATGATGCAAGAAATTTTTTTGCAAAAAATTGGTGTAAAGCTTCATAGCACATCACGGTTGGGCACATTTTTCACTTTGTACGCCTTCAGTCCTTGCCTCTGCTTCACTTTTTGTACGTATCATTTTGACTTCCCAACTTTTCGAGCCACATTTCACACAAAAGGATTGGGATTTTTCTCAATAATGGCTACCACCATCTTGTCCATTTGTCGGGATCCACAGTCAAGCGCTTGTCAAATGATTTGCAAACACATTTTTTTTCGGTAGTTTTAGTTTCTTGGCAAGATCGCGTACTAAAAATTCGGATTTAGCTGCCGCTCGCGCAGCTCTACTTGATTCGACGCCATTTGACTGAACATAACAAGAATGTAAACATGGTGTACCATGAAATAAAGTGGAGAGTTTCAGCTGTCATATAAGTGAAACGTTGCAGCGATCCGAGAAATAATTCAAAATCTATACTGAAAGAAAAGTGTCCGAAATTAAACGTGGACAGGCTTAAGTGATGAGTTCCGTCGTGTAAAAACACTGGCTGTGGGGAAGTACCGTGGTACTAATAAAGGTTCGAGTAGTGACACCATACACTGCAATAGGCGTTCCAACCGAGAGGAGCTCAACTGGGCCCTGCGCTGTGGAAAGGCAGCAGGGTCCGACAATTTAGGCTATCCTCTCCTGAGAAAACTGCCATCTATCGGTCGGTTGGCTCTTCTTGACACGATGACAATGTCTGGCAATCCGGACTGTTTCTAGACGTGTGGAAAGAAAGATTGGTCATTCCTATTCCAAAACCTGGGAAGGATAGGTCTTATAGACGGAAGGTTATTGACCTATCACGCTGTTGAGTTTCATGGGGAAAACACTCGAGCGGTTGGTTACCCGAGCAAAAGATTATACCAAATTGATAACAAATTCAAATACCAAGTTATCATTGTTTGATAACTAAACATGTTATCATTGAGGCTGAATAAACAGCCAAAATAACAGAATAAATAACAAAAATATAATGTTTGAATTTCATTATAATAGTTCATTCTTTTATCACTGCGAACATATTGATAACAAATCCTGTTTTGTAAGCATATTCATTTAAGAAGTTTCAAATTTTGTTTTCAATTAGTAATCAAATTTTTTTCGCTAATATCTGAAAAAGAAATCTTTTGAATAAAAAGTATCATTTCTTGTTCAAATATGCTGGAGAAATTTAAAGTTTGGCGCTCAACACGTTCGTCAAAAATTGTATGTTGAAAATGATAGCATAGGGTATGTGTCCCTTGACTCAGCCTAATATGCAAAAATGACTAAAATATTTACCTGCACTTAGTAATTCAGAAAAACTACTCGCATATGTCTTGGATTTTTATTTGATTTTCCCATAAAAATAGTAGAATGAGCAATAAATAACTGAATAACCACAATAAAAAAAAACTCGAATGTCCTAAATTCCCATGAAATATTCAAAAACACCATTTGAAAACTAAATGGGTTCCAGAGAGCAGAAAATAAATGCAGGCAAAAAAATGGGAATGAGCCATAAAAAGTTGTGATAGGTTTTAGGACAAATTAAAAAAAAAATCATATGGAAGAGGTAAAATGAGTAATGAATATTCAATAATGCGCAGTAGACAATGATATTTTTGCAAATGGACTAATGAACGTATGCATTCCAAATAAGAGTTGTTGATCTTCTACAATTGATATTTTTATCAAATGATATGTTGAGTTTACTAATCACCATAAGACTGTCGCTTGTATGGAAAAAATATTGTCGGTAAAGAAGATCATTTAATATAGTCACTACTTATAAATACGGTTAAAAAATGTATCCATGCAAAGGAAAAGTACAAAAATTTGGTTCAGTTTTCAAATGGTGTATTTGAATATTTCATGGGAATGTTTTTACGATATCAAATTATTTTTGAATTTAGAGATGGGTAACTGTATCTACTACCTAGGATATTTGAGTTTTTTTAATTGTGGTTATTCAGTTTTTACTTGCTCATTTTACTATTTTTATGGGAAAATCAAATAAAAATCCAAGACATATGTGAGTAGTTTAGTGCTCAAATAACATCATTTGGCGGAAATCAAGCCATATTTATTTGCACATATACTACTGGCTGTTGCTTTATTTGACAGATTTACCCGTCACTATTAGATTATCCAAAGATCATTTCTCATCTATTATTGCTCGTTCCTAATTTTTTTATGCTTATCACACATTATTTGTTGGCACAGGCCTTAATAATTTAGTGGCACTTTTTTCATTTTTTATTGCTCAAATCTTTCTTTTAATTGATGATTAATTATGCTGCCTGCAAAAATCGATGACATTATTTGTTTTAACTCATAAAATATTTGAGCTGAAAGGAATATTTAGCTAGTTATACCAACAATTAATGTGCAACTAGCGATTTGAAATTGGTTCACTGTTGTAGAACCCCTAGGTCCGAAGTATACCTTGCAGTCTGCACCTTGCAATAATTTTTGCGCTTCTCGGTACCTTCCGGTACTAGTATCTTGGTTGTTGTTTTGATTCACTATGTTATTCTGACACAACATTTGAGAATGTGTTGGTGTGAGCTACGTTGTTAGGGGCGAATCATTGAGCTTGGGACCGAGCTTGGGACCGATGTGCTAGTACTGCTAGTACTGACTGAGCTAAGAAAAATATCGTATTTGTTCGGGACCTACTGGTCTTTGAGTTAGTCTATGGTTATACACTTGTGTGATATGTTTAATAAGCCATTTGATAGCATGTATCACGAAATGTTACACAACTCATTTTATAAAGTCCGAAACATTCGAGGAATATGGATGTAATGTTGGTCTGTTAGCACCAAATTAGGTCTATTTATGGATGCAACTTCGTCCCATTCGATAGACTTGTTATTAAATGTTGACCACGCACGGTTTTTTTTTTGGATTTTCTGATTTAAGGCGTTGCCAGCTCTATTTGCTCTACCCAACAAAACAATTCTCAAAACAAACAATTATAAACTGCTTTGAAACACTCATGTGATTTTAACATATGATTTATCGGTCATTCCATAATCAAAACATTATAATTCACTCTACGCAAATTTTGTTCTTATGGTTTGTGTTTAGATGAGCCATTTGGAAAACATTCAACCGAAACTAACACATTTTTATTGAAATTTTACCTATAACAACATTCTTATTACACTTTTTATACAACAGGTCATAGTTGGGAACATGGAATAAAGGGTGCTTCGATCAAAATTTGGTCGACATAAACTTGACGCATTTCCTTTCATCGTGCATTAAAAAAATTTGCACACCCCTCTTTTTGAAGATGTGTGCGTGTCTGCCTTTTTATTTTGAGATTAGCACTTCAGTTATCAAAATGTCGTCAAAGGAAGCGAAGCAACGCATCAAAATTTTGCACGTGCATGGCGAAAATCCAAACTACTCTCACGCCATGTTGGCGAAATTGCTGAATGTGGCTAAATCAACTGTTACCAACATATTAAAAGTGTTCGGTGAACGTTTGTCGACGTGAAAGCTGGATCGGGGGGAAATCGAAAGCCGGAGGCCATAGCGACGACAAAAAGAGTTGCCCGCTGTTTCGAGCGGAACCCCAACTTCTCCGTCCGAGATGTCGCAAAGAAAGTTGTACACGACGATGCTGGCGACGTTTGATTGCGTGGTACAGGATGATGAAACTTACGTCAAAGCAGACTTTAAATAGCTTCCTGGGCAGAAATTTTATACGGCAACCGGGCGGGGAAGGGTGGCAGCTATTTTCAAGCACATTAAACTGTCAAAGTTCGCGAAGTAATATCTGGTGTGGCAGGCCATCTGTACCTGTGGCTTGAAGAGCAATGTTTACATTGCGACCGGAACCGTCAACCAGTAAATTTATCTGAGTGAGTGCCTACAAAAACGTCTTTTGCCTTTCCTGAAGCAACACAATTGTTCCGTTATATTTTGGCCGGATTTGGCATCTTGCCATTACGGAAAAAGGCCATGGAGTGGTATGCTGCCAACAACGTTCAAGTGGTGCCCAGGGACAAGAACCCTCCCAACACGCCAGAGCTCCGCCCAATCGAACAATATTGGGACATCGTCAAGCGGAACCTGAAGAAGACTCAAAAAGCTGTTGTGAGCGAGAAAGAGTTCAAGGCAAACTGGCGTTCTGCGGCGAATAAAGTGGACAAGGAGACTGTTCAAAATCTTATGGAACGTGTTAAACGAAAGACCCGGCAATTCGCATTCAGTAAAAAGTAGGAAGTTTGATGACACGATATCTAGTCAGTTACAAACTGTGCTCAATACAATTGTAAAATTGTGTAGGATAGAGGGCTTAAATGTAATAGTACCTTTTGCCAAAAGGAGAAAGCTAAATTTATAACAGCCTACTCTCAATGGAGTTCAAGTTCAGTTTGCGGAAGAAGTTAAATATTTACCTCGGTATTACTATGAATAAAAAACTGAATTGAAACTTCTATCTAGACAAGGTTATAACTAAAGGTACAATTGACCTATTAGTTTGTAGTAAAGCAGTGGGTAAAACATGGGGGCCACGACCAAAAACTGTTTATTGGATTTATTCTGCAATAACTAGTTCGTCCGAAAATTACGAATGCTTTGCTTGAATGGTGGTCTAAACTTAATGAGGCAGCCACCTCGCCTGTGTATCAATAACCGAGGCCATGAAAAGAACACCACGCGTTGCTTTGTATGCCCTTCTTAGCATGTTACCTTTACACCAATTTGTAAAGCAGCAGGCAGCGAAAAGTTCCCTGCAATTCAAACGTTGCAACAAGATTTTAGATGGTGATCTGGTAGGACATTAAAAGATCCTTAAGAATTTCAAGCTAAACTCAGATGTTAAAACAATAGAAGATTGGTTGACAACGAAGACAAATTACGACGTTCCCTTCGCTTGGTTAAATCAAGCCGCTATGTATGGGAGTCTGGTGAGCCTAGTTTGCGTCCAGGTTCCATTGTGTTTTACACGGATGGGTCGAAAATGGGAGAAAATACTGGAGCCGGGGTATATGGCCCTGGAATCAGGAAAGCTATACTAGTGGGACATAGCCCAAAGTTATTTCAAGCAGAAACCCATGCCATTTTTGAATGTGTGAATATTTGTTTAACGAGGAAATACAGATTTGCAAAGATCTGCATTTTTTCCGATAGTCAACATTGAACATTGGTGAACAGAAAGTCCAAGTAACAGTTCTGTTGATTTTTGACATTATTAATTTGATTTAGACCTAAATTAGCAGTTTTGTCGAAAACAAACTGCAGTTTTTCATTGTCCCCAACGACTAGAAGTAAAATGCTTTCATTTCCAGAGTCCTGAATAAAGTCAAATTGTCTTTGGTTAAAGTCACCATAGATATGAACTTTAGCCTAAGGAGGTAATTGTGATGCTATTTGTTCAGCGTTTTGAAAGAAAGATTCATAATCAGTTAAACTCACTGTGTTATTATTATGTTATCAACACCTCGCTTCTAACTCATTATGAAATTCTTCTTTTGTAAATATTTTGTTCTTAGTTTGTTCTTATGATGGCAAAATTTGCTATTTGGGCTTCAAATGATGAGTTGACAACTTCTTAGGAGGGTGCGACCGACCTCTGGTCCTCAGAAGTTCCTACCTCCACGCCTATCTTTTATTGAAATTTTATCTTTGATATTTGTAACAGTCTAGATCATGTTTTCAGCTTTTCCAGGACTAGTAGGATATTAATACATATCTAACTTTTATTTATTTTTCAGTAACAAACCATTGGATGTCAGATATATTTTGTACATACGTATGTTGTTTTCTCGTATTGACTTACTGTAGCCGCTCTTTTTACACATTTTTTTGTATAATGATATCTTAATTTTTTGTTAACAAAATGTACTAAATATTAAAAACCATATAACGGGGAAAGGGAGGGACCATCAGGGCACCCAAGTGAAACGATTTGGATAGGGAGCATGGGACTGCCTCCTCCCTATTGTTAACATTTCGCGGAACGAGGGCGGGCTCTTCGGCCCCATCTATTGGGTTTATTCTGTTCTAGTGCTGTGAGTGTGAACTTGCTTTTGGAAGGAGATTCTTTTCCCTATATTCGCGAGTTTCGCGTAAGTGTCTCTGCTTACGGGCCCGCCCAAACGTTTTGGCCCTTCATACAGGAGCTTGATGATCACAAACAACAATAGAATCCTGATCAAATCTTTTTTTCAGATTATTCCACTGCTATGGAAAGTTACCTTGCTACAATAGATGGTAGTATTGCATCATCATCATCATCATCATCATCATCATCATCATCATCATCATCATGATGGCAAAATTTGCTATTTCTTAGAAATTCCCTCGGACTATTTCAGTTATAATTTTTGTTGTTTTAACTCTTATCTCAAACAAACTAATGTCAGATTTTGCCGTTCAGTGATTTTGTATAAATGGTAAAATTAGTCTTTCATTTGCAAGTTTCTTATACCCGGGGAAGATCAACTGATTTTTTTAATTTATAATTTAAAAACTCAAAATGTGAAATAATCTTTTTTGCTAAAAAATTAATCAATTTAAACGCACTCTTATTAAACCATTTTTTTTCGTGACTACTTTTATTATTGGTAGTATATGCTTCCTCTTATTCACTTCACGTTAATTTGTTTGGATATATAATAGAGCCTGTTTTGGTGATCTATGTAAGCCAGGTCAATTTGAAAAACACAACAATGTACTCTCATAAATTAGTCGAATCATCATATGAAAATCATTGAATTGAAAATTTGAAATCGCATTGTTTTTCAATCCAATAAGTGCCACAATGTTTGTTCACATAGAGTTGTTGAAATTGAGTGGAGCGGTCTTCTTTTTCAATAAATAGGTTCACATGAATGTGTCAATTTGTTGGTTCACGCATTGCAACCATAGAAGCAATGACACCCGATTTGTTGCTGCCTTATCCTCCCGTTTAGGTGCCATTCGTGCCCCAACATCATACGAAGAGATCCGGAAAGCACAGCGCAGTTGGATGTTTGTAATTGTTTGAGAATCAAACATCAAATCCTGCTATATTTGATATATCTATCAAATTGCTGTTAGTTTTCAATGATCCGTCGATTGAGTGAGAGTTAGACCACAATTGTTGAACAACTCTCTCTCTCTCTGAAAACAACCCTCAAATATGCTCGTAAATCAAGGAAATCGCCCATTACTTATCAATTAAATGTATTTTGTTTCTAACCAAGCAAGTAAACAATTAATTCCTTTTAAAATTACGTCTAATGCATTAATTTCGTGTAAAAATAAAGTCGCAGGTTAATTCGTGTAGCTAAATTTGAAATGTACTTTGAGGAAACGTGCATGAAAATCGATTTAAAATTACATAGTTTTATTAACTGTTTACTTAAAACCATTATCAACCACAACTCAGGAGGTTCTTAGACCATTAAACTTACAATTTCCGGTGGCAGCGCCGCTCATCCACATGAATGTGATAACCGCATTTGGAGCGAACCGTACAGAATCGCTCACGCCTCTGGCGACAGAATACATCGCACTTGGTCCAGTGCGAGTACGGAGTGTAGAACTTAGGATGCAGGATAGGATGTTTGACAATGGGCCTGACTTTCTTCTTCGCATATCGCACCGGATATTTGTAGACAATCTTCCGGGCCTTGTAGCTTCGATCTATTCCGTCTTCAGAAGAATCGTCGTAGTCTTCCTCCGAGGAGCTGTTAAATATGACGGGAAGCCGGTACTGCTGCGGTGGACGAAGAAGATTCAGCGGTTGAGGTTTGGTCGATACCATAAGGCTGCTTAGCGTCTGAATTCCGGGGCTGGTCGGTGGAGGAATGTAGTAGGCCTGAAACGGGAAGAATCGAAAGAATACAAATCAGTCCTAATTTGCTAACTTAGAAGTAAATTGAACATCTGATAAGTTGTTGACCACTTTATATATTTTTTTTAAATTGACCGACCTCGCTAGACACTCTGACGCTACCCACCGACTGAGAAAAGGGACGACGACGACGACGACGACATTGAGGGGGCGGCTTTTCAGTCTTTGAAGAACAGCTAACCAAAGTGTGTACAAAATCGAGTGTACTAGCTACCATTTACACCTTTCGAGCTTGTCGATTTTCTGCTCGTCAAACTTAACATTGTTCACACAGATATTCAAACCTATTCCAAAAAAATAAAAATAATAATAAACGTGAAGAGAAGCAAAAGTGGTTCCAAAGCAAGCTAATAAACCCCCGTCAAACGATTGGCAGTGCACCGAGTTGGCGGGTGCCCACTGAAACGTATGCGACATGGTAGACCGGTTGGAGTCGTGATTTATTTACGGTTTGGTCATAAATCAAACGTCCGGATCGAAATGGGCAGGTTTGGGTACTCAACTTCAATACGACAGCACAAGTCAATCCAAACTCGGTTACTGCCCGGAGGCTGTGAATGGAAAACACGGTCAGTGCAATGTGGAAGTTTGAGGAACCGCTGCTCTGTATGTTCAATAAGTTCTGAAAGGTTTGTTATAGTTTTGCTGAAGAAATTTGAAAGGCACATTGTCAAACATTACCACTTTGCAATTTTAGAAACATGTATTCCGAAAAAGCTCCGAACAACAGTTTTCAAAGACGCTGCAACGGATCAGATTGAGGTACTTTAAGCGTGATATTTCTACGATCAAACCGTTACTCATAAAGTTTACCCCTCACGATGCAAGCCCAACACGAGCATCTTTGATCATTTATTTATTTGCTTATTTAGTTATTCATTTCTTTCATCCTCCTGTAAAAGAAGACGATTTTGTTAAAACTATCACAATCACAAGCGAACCGTTAACATTAATTTGTTTTTCAACCTTTATTCTTAGACGCCAGAAGTTGTTTATTATTATTTTCATTTCTGTTTATCAATGCTTCAAACCTCGGGTACTATGGTCTGTTCGGAATGTTGTTGTATTTTATAATAACTGTTTCAATTTGAAACTAGAACAAAATCGGAAGCTTCGCAATGCTGAGTTGCAGTTTTATTTTTCTAACACTATTTTGCGTCAGGTTTGTTACTCCTCGACAGTTAAGATTTATTTTCGTTCTGTTTTAATATAGAAATCTCGAGCACTTTTTCAAACAAACGTATCTGATTTTGTAAACAAAAAGGGGCAGTAAAATTCAAACGTAAATTTCTCAAAACTCTCAGCACCGTCACGGTAAGTAGCGTCACCATCATCGATAAGGAAATGTGATTCCTTGTGTTGGTGGCCCTAGCCTGCATGGAAGTGCTAAGGCTGATCCCACACGCTGAGTTTCATGTTTGTTGCAAACTGCTTGCCAGTTTTAAAATTTAGAACTGTCAAAAATAAAACTAGAACACGTTAATCGCAATGCGATGTTCAAAGAATATTGGTTGCTCATTAATTCGCGTTTACAAAAATCACTTGCAAAACAAATAAAAAAACGCTAATTTGACAATCATCAGTCATAACAGCTGGCACAACTACAAAAAAAAAAAACCAATTTAAAACAATGTTTCATCCGTGTTTCAAATCGCGGTGAAAATAGAACAGAGCTGTCGAGCAGTAGCAAATCTGTAGCAAAAATTTGCTTCGAAAAGTATAACTGCAACACAGCATAGGGAATGGCTTGTTTCAGTTCTAGTTTGTAAACTGTAAGGGCATCTTCAGCGGTGGTCTATTTTTGGAACAACTTTCTACTTGATTTGCATCAGCAAAACTTGAATAGAACCAGCTAAAATAGATAAACTTTGCGTTCCCCGCACCGGTGTTGTATTTCTTGTTGTTTAACCCACCAACACCTGCCATCCTGTCAATCATTGAACATCAGAGATCAGAAGTTTTCTTTTTAGAGATCGCAGATTTTTCGCTAACTTTTTGCCATGCATTGGTTTGACCAAAACATTTACTGCCAGCCGTGCGTCGTTAGGTGAGTGTGTGAATGCATGAATTTCATTTAAACGATAGTACAATACCTCGATAGTACTTACATAAACTTTCTCACTTTAAATCGAAATAGCATTAAAACTACTGATTGTATCTTAAATCCAATACTTCAAAAAAAAAAAAAAACAGAAGATTGCTCTTTCTTTTGGTAGCATTAGATTTCAGATTCAACCAGTATATTTTATGCTATTGCGATTTGAAGTGAGAAAGTTGATGTACGTACTAACGAGGTATACCTGTAATACTGATTTGTAATTTGGCAGCGGAAAAACTCGAGTCAAAACGGAGGGGTCACGCTCTGGAAGACGCCCCAAAGTCAACCGGTCAACTGAAGCTATTTCAGGACTACATTGCGACACGCCAACCTACGACGACAAGCACTTTCTGTGTCGTTTCCGCATCCCAAGGGAGATGTTTCTGGACATTATGCGACACCTAGAGTCATCTGATGATTTTTTCCAGCTAAGTTGTGATGCCGCTGGAAAAGTCGGCCTGAGACCGTTACGTTAAGGCGGACCTTACGGATGTTGGCGTACGGTTCCTCAGCTAGTTCTCTCGACGAAAATGTGAGGATTGGGAAAGTCAAGCAGCCTGCCGACCCCGAGAAAAAAATGCAGTGCATTTCCCAGAAACTTAGGGAACTTATCAGAAGTTCAGGATACTTCCATGAAATTCAGGAAACTTCGCAGAAGTTTTGCAATTCTCCTTGATGTTTGGGGAATATCCCAGAAAATCAGGGAACTTCCCAGAAGTTAAGGGTTCTTCCCTGAAGCTCAGCAACTTCGCTGAAATTTAAGGTATTTCCCAGAAATTCAGGAAATTTTCCATAAATTCAGGGAACGAGTTCTGAAAACTTCCCAAAAGTTAAGCGTTATTCCCAGAAGTTCATACAACTTTCCAGAAATTCAGTTCAGAAGACTTATCAGAATTTTTGGGTATTTCTCAGAGGTTCATAGAACTACCCAAGATTTTCAGGGAACATTCCAAAATTTCAAGAACGTTTCAAAAGTTCAGGGACCTTTCCAGAAAATTAGAGAATATCCTACAAATTCAGAAAACTTTCGAGAAATTTATGAAGCTTTTCAAAAATTTGCGGATCTTTGTAGAGGTCCAGAGAACTTCTCAAAAAATCATGAAACTTCTCAGAAGTATAGGGAACTTCTCAAAAATTCAGGGAACTTTTAGAAGCTCGAGGGTACTTCCTAGAGATTCTAAAAACTTTCCAAAACATCAGGAAACGTCCACAAAAATCAGGGAACTTCTCCAAATATTTCCAGAAACTCAGCGAACATCTCAGGATTTCAGAGAACGTCCCAGAAATTCAGAGGAATTCTCAGTATTTCAGGAACCTCCCAAAAGCTCAAAAAACTTCCCAGATGATCAGGATACTTCTATGAAATTCATGAAGTTTTGCAATTCTCCCAGATGTTTGGGGAATATCCCAGAAAATCAGGAACCTCCCCGGAAGAGGTCCTCCCGTGAAGCACCGCAACTGCGCTAAAAAAAAGCGTATCCCCAAAAAAACAGGAAAATTCCAAAAATCGGGGAATGAGCCAGGAAACCCCCAAAAGGACCCGTTCGGACCGAAGTGCAGCACCCCCAGAAAACAGGAGACCATGATGGAGGGGCAGAGAGGGGGGGGGGGGGGGGGGGGGGAGGGGGGGAAAAAAAAAAACAAAAAAGATCAAGGAAGAGTTTTCGAATATTTGCGGATCTTTCTAGAGGTTCAGAGAACTTCTCAAAAATATTTAAAATTCTCAGAAGTATAGTGTTACCGTTGGAACTAAAATCGTTATAAGTTTGCCGAGTAGAAATACTTTTGTAATTATGTTTTTATTGTTCTGGAATTAGGTCTTTGTTATTTATTGAAATTATTAATGTCTAATTAAATAAGTACGAGTTAGGATATTGGAAAGCATGCACACTTTGAATAAAACAATTAAATAATCGTGAACAAGAACAAAATTTGTAAAAGCACGAAGTTAGTACACACAACACAAAACACACTAAAATTTGTTGCATGGGAGCCATCAAAAGGATTGTCGCGAGTTGTGGAAAGGAAGCATAAAGAGTGAAGGAGAAAATAATGAAAAGGGTAAGTTACTGGGTACATCGGTCACAAGGCTTGGTCTCTTTAATGTATCGAACGCCATAGGGAACAGACCATTTGAGCAATTGGAGCTAAAACTTCAATAATAAATCTAGTGAAGTGATACCAAACTGTGTACGTGGAGATTTAAACAATCAGGTATAATTTTAGGCATTTATAGCCTTCAATTGCATAAAACCGACTCAGTAGCTCCATAAACTAATTAATCCTAACCTATAAAACGTTGTACTTTATATGAATAGGACCCAATAGCGCTTAGTTAAAGCAAACCCGACTCACATGTCCCGAAGAATCCACCAACGGAACGACACCCACCACAAACCCCGAGAAGTTATTATTATTCCGCTAATCCTCCAAAGTCGGACGAAACCAATTCCCGACCAATCATCGGACGTCAAACACTCTCTCTCTCTCTCTCTCCACACACACACACACACACACACACACACACACACACACACACACACACACACACACACACACACACACACACACACACCCTCAATGGTCCCCGTGGATTAGACCAGGGATCGGTGGCATTGGGAAAGGGTCATTCTGGTCCTAATAAAGGGAACTTCTAAGAAGTTCAGGGTACTTCCTTGATATTCAGAAAACTTTCCAGAACATTAGGAAACGACCGCAAAGATCAGAGAACTTCTCCAAAGATCAGAAAACTTTCCAGACACTCAGCGCACATCTCAGACTTTCAGAGAACGTCTCAGAAATTCAAAGAACTTCCCAGTATTTCAGGGAACCTCCCAAAAGCTCAAAAACTTCCCAGATGCTCAGGGTAGTTCCCAGAAATTCAGAAAATTTCTCAGAAGTCCTGGGATCTTCCAAGAATTTTCAGAGAACTTCTCCAAAGATCCGGGAACTTTTCAGAATTTCAAAAAACGTTCCAGAAATTCAGGAAACTTCTAAGGATTTTTTGAGCATTCTCAAAAGTTTAGGAAACATGCCTAGAATTTTCCATAAGTTTATGGAGCCTCCTAGAAGTTCAGGAATCTTCCCAGAAGCTCGAGAACCTTTTCAATAGTTCAGAACCATCCCAGATGCTCAGGGTACTTAAGTTTTAAGAAAAACTTAAACTTTTTTTCTACTCAATAACTTTTCGTACCGAATCAAAACGAGAATAAAAAATCAACTTCTTTTTAAATTTTCATATACAGTCAATTTCTTGAATTTCCGCTGAATCAGAATCTTGGAGATTCATAAAAGTTCTTGTAAGGTTTAAGCAACATCTCGGAAAAACTATTTATTTCACAAAACTTCCACCAATTAATTAAAAGTTTTGCAAATTGACCAACTTCCCAGATGTTTTTCAATGTCTCGTAAATTATTAAAATATTAGTGATATTCTGGCTTAATCTGCTTCTCAAAGCCCCGGTAATTTCCAAAAAGTTGTTACTATTCCATGGATGATCAGGTTTCCAGAAACGTTGAGAATTTTTCGACAATTCAATGGACTTCTCTGAAGTTCCATCACTTCTCTTCTCAAGAGAGAGTGAGCAAACTTCTAAATTAATTTGAAACTTCCAATAAGTTTATTCAACTTACGAGAAGTTTAATCAACTTCTGTCAAGTTCATTATATTTCCACCCAATCTTCGTAGATATTCCGAAGTTCAAAGTGATTCAGAAAATATTTTTTTAAGAGTTCGTTCAGTTTCTAGAAGCTTACATAAGTTCTCCCCCAGAAGATAAGTCTGAATATTCTGATCCCTGAATTTGCCACCAAATTTTTCGTATAATCCACAACAGTCACATTTCCGGGAGCCTCCTCAATTCGAACTAGTCAGCATTTTCCGAAAAATGCAGTGGTTGTAAAAAGCTAAGAGAACCATTCGTTATTCAGGAATGAAACGAAAAGGCAATTCGTTAGCACTGGGAGCAACTTGAGGTAATTATCAGCATTCTTCCCGGCGCCAGCATCACCTGTACCAAACAAGGCCAATTTTTGGCTTATAAATATATCTCAGAATATACTCAATTAAGTTGCATTTTGGTTTAGGAAAAGCTGTTACTCATTCATTGGTATTATCAAGTAGCGTGTAGTGTTTTGGAACGGTATTTTTCTTGTTCCAAATTGCTGCAAGAATTGATCAAAACATTACCAGATTTAAAATGATGCAAAATAGATCCGGTATAAAACAAAATTTAAAACACCGGTGCAGCGATGTTTATTTTGGTCTAAGAAAGTAAAACCAAACCACGATTTGGACCACCGTTGAAGATGCCCTAACAGCCCATACAAAGTAGAACAGCGTTGGGATCGGGTTTCAAAAATTTAACGTTTGAATCTTACTTCCCATTTTTGTTTACAAAATCGGATACGTCTGTTTGAAAAAATACTCGAGAAATGTAACTTTGTTTTAAATTTATATCAATCTATGCTTAAGGCTAGTATGCAGCTCCAAAGTAATGTGAATTAGGACAGGACAAGTAATGGTCAATAAATGCTTTACTGTCGGAATTACTTACCTTGTATGCAGCTGAAAAGGAGAGCAGACTTGGTAACGTTAGTACCATTGTAATCTAAATGGGGCTGTTACTAGTCCTTGCGGAATATTATTCGTTCAATTATTAGGCAAGGAAAACTGACATTTCACTCATACTGAGGCAGTTGTCAAAATTACTTCGGTAGAAATGGTAAAAATTACTTCAGGTCTTTACTTGCCAGCTGCAAACTAGGCTTTATTATGATAAAAGATAAATAATGACTGTTGTGGATGGCGTTACGACCATCGGTGCAATAACCAAGATCAACAGGGATACTGCTGAGTTGACGTATCGTTTGACACACGACTGCTACTATATTGCAACTGGAGATATGTCTAAGCCGTAGATAGTGATGGTTATGAGGGAATTTTAGAAAGAACAACTCTACAGTCCGGGGGTGACCCCGGCGTAGAGGTTAACATCCATACATCTCACGCCAAAGTCACGAGTTTGAATCTCATTCCCGGACAAGTTACGAAAATACCCAAAATGGTATTTGAGTGACTACAACGGGAGATGAACCAGCCCGAGGTGAAGATCTCGACAATCAAGGACCTAAAAAAAGCTCTACAGTCCAGAACTCCGCCCAATAGAGAAGTACTGGGCTCTAGTTAAGCGGAAACTCTTCGAAACTAAGAAGAAAGCAAATGGTCGATTTCAAGAGAAGATGGAGAGTCGTCACGGCGGGCGTATCTGAGGATACCGTACGAAACCTAATGGCGGGTGTACCACAGAATGTTTGAGAATTTGACTGAAAGAAGGATTAACATCTTAATCAATAGATATAACTCTATCATTGTGAAATAATTAATCGGTTTTTTTGAATTATGTTCTATTATTTTGGTGTCCGAAATTTAACGTGGACAGGCTCTAAGTGGATTGTGAGCAGCCTTTTCCCTTGATAAATGACATGTGAATTGATTTTTTTAACGATCAAATATTTTCGCGATAATCTAAAAACCACAGCAAAAGGCAAACCTAAACCAAATTATTCCTCACTCATATCGGTTTTCATTTCCATAGACTAATCACCATCGAGGTAAGAATCATACAGATTTTGCGATGCTATCAACGTTGTACATAGTTTTCCTATAAAAGAAAGCGTAAATCAGGGGACGTATAAGAAGCTGCTGGTTATTATAAAAGTGTAATGTTCTGATCCCGATGAAACCCACCGTTGAACACAAGTTCTACACTTAACACCCGCAAGTGAAGTAGGCTTTGAGCGAAAATCACGCGGCTGACAGTTATCAAATTAATTCAACATTTTGCAGACAGCAAGGGAAAATCCACCATCAGGTGGTCAAAAATCAAGAAGCAGAAACGAAATGGAGAGCGTATTCCAGCCATCCTACAGCGATTTTGAAGAAAGAACTCGGTAATTTCTATCGATTTACTGTTGTCTTTGTCTAGCGTCGGATTTTTTTTCCATTTTAGTCGAGTCAACAATGCTGTATTTATCTCCAAAGAGCACCGCAGCTCGGAAGATAGCGGAACCGAGGATAGCGATTCGTGCTCCATCGTGTCTACAATGACCAACGGAACTCTTATGCCGGCTGAAGAGTACTACGTAATATTGACCCTGCCAATTTGTTACTCGGATTCCTTCTAAAGTGTCGATTTATTCAGTTTTCAGATTCAAGTACCAGCACGGCAGTTGGCAAGATCCTACCGAAGCGTAGAGAACACGACCCAGAAGCATATCAGAAATGGTTGAAGGCTAAAACGTTAGAGTTCTCTGTATCTCTAGTGATTGATACAGGATAACTTTTCATTATTATTTTTTTCAGCGAAGCAGAACGCAAGCGGAAAGAGAAGGAACTCCGACGGAAGAAAAACGAAGAAATCAAGAAAAAGCTTGCAGAAGAAAGACGGAAGCAAGAAAGCGAAGAGAAATTAAAACGCTGGATGGAACGTAAGGAAATGGAGCGGCAAAGGAAGAAACAGGAGCCCCAGATTGGGAATAAGAGGACGACGCCGCTCCGGAAAAAGTGGATTCCAACGGAAGAAAGTGAAACGACTTTCAGAGCTTGGGAGGACCGAGTTAAGCAACAGCAGGAAGGTAACTGAAAGGGCGGTGAAGTAGTTTTCGACTTAAAATAACCCGGCGATCTTCATCGATTATAGAGAGAAAACGCAACCAGGCAGCGAAGCAAAGAATGGAGGAAAGGTTCCAGAAGGAACGAAATGATTTATCGAAATTGGTTTACGATGATTGGCTGAAATCGTCCTCGTCGAAGCCGAAACCCGTACCGCTAAATCAGGGCATTGCCAGCCTTCAGGGTTCTATCAACAAAATGTACATTAATCCCGTCCCATGGAAGACTAACTTTGAGTGATAAGAGGCGTGGTGGTTCAAGATCGCAGCCGTTTGCTACACAAATGTTTATAAACAGAAGTAGCAGTTGGCTAAGATTGTGAAAGTAAAATTTTCTGTAACGAACGATATTATTTAAAATAAAGAACTAGGGTTTACAGCTGACTTTGGTGCCAATGAGAACTGCTTACTGATTCGACTATGGGGTCAATTATAGGGGTCAATTATAGAAGTCGAGTTGAGCAATTCGACTCGACACTTGTCACTGTTGAGACGAGCAAGACTGTGCATTACAGAAGCCGATTGCAACTGATCGAGTCGGCAACCGAACTCGATTTTTAACTGTAGTGTTGACATTTTTCAAATTGTTTTTGAAATATTACAACATGCAGAAGTTCAGGGCTTTTATCAATTTAGTTGTCATTTTTGACTGTCGAAGAAACAGTATTGATGTTTTTCACTCTTGTTTTGTGAATTACACTAATGTCTTTGTTATTCAGAAAACATCATTGGGATATTGTTTCAAAGTTGCTATTTGAAGCATTTTCCGAGGAGATTATAATTTAATATGCGGACAAGTGTCAGCATCTATTTCAGAAATGATTCAGATGAGGAGTTATTATCTAGTTTTCACTAACTAATGTATTGCCAGCAATGCTTCTTTAAACATTTAACATTGAAATGTTGCTGTTCAGATATGCAGTGGTCAATCTCACTTCAACGATTTTATCTCAAAGTTCTTTGACTTTCTGATAAAGCATTAAAAACGTTTTTAAAAGCCTCTACAACCTATTCTACTTGTCTACATACCTTAAATGGGAAATTTTTCAGAATCGAGGATTTTTTTTTAATTATTTGGAGGATTCCTTGAGCTTTGGAAGAATTCTCAAAAGCCTCTTTGATATATTGATAAACCTCTTGTTTTTTTTTATACTTCTCTGCTAAACTTCAGAGAAGTTTTCGTAAGGATCAAATCTCTCAAACGAGGTGAGATGGAAACCGAGAAATTGTAATTCCTACATGAATTTGTGTCCTAGCTCATAGTACGATGCGTTCGGTTATGAAGATGGTGCTTACCATATTTTAATATGGTGTCATCGGTTCGTCTTTTGAATTTCAGGGAAGCTCTCTCCTGATCTTCTGCAAAGCAATTTGCTAAAGTTCTGGAAAGTTTTCTCCTTAACTTTAGGCAGCCACTCCTGATTTTTTTTTTGGAAATTAATATCTAACAACCCAACCTTACCTTCCAGAAACATTTAGTTAGTTCTTTTTTCTGAACCTAGTTACTTTCTTAGCTTTTAATAAGTCCCGTCCTGAACTGTGACGAAAATTTGTCCATTATTTTGGGAAACTTCTTCCGAATTTCTTGGAAAATCTTCTTAAATTTGTTGTAGGTTTCTTCCAGAACGTCTGAGAAGTCCTCTTCTGAACTTAAGGGTAGTTTACCTTTGAAATTCGGGGAAGTTTGTATTTGTATTTGTATTTGTATTTGTCTTTGATTCATCGGACTTTGTAATCTACATGAAATACTTAAATTCAATAAAAGTCAACGTTAAAAACGGTTCAGCAAGCGGTGACGAAATCTTGAGGCGGACATGTTGAAATCAAATTCGTTGAACCGACGGATCATGGCGAAAATGGAACTATTTGCAGCATGATTAGTTGCTTGTAATTCCTCGTGAAGCAACGCTCTCGGTCGCAAGGTTCGAGCAGGAGCATATAGACTGATTTTCGACAGCAACTCAGGAACATCATATTCAGATAAGAGAAGCTTGGCAACGAATACAGATTGCGCGACATTCCTTCGTTTAGCCAGAGTATCCAGCCCTAGCAGGCGACTGCGACCGGCGTAAGCTGGCAAGTTTAACGGGTCACTCCATGGAAGGTGGCGCAAAGCATATCTTACGAATTTGCGTTGGACAGCTTCAAACCGCGCACTCCATACAGCCTGGTAGGGGTTCCATACAGCAGATGCAAACTCAAGAATAGAGCGTACCAGCGAGCAGAAAAGAGCAAGGAGAGGGAGGAGGGAGGCAAAGGGGGGGAGGGGGGGGGAACAAGCGGAGAGAGAGGGGCAAAGGAAGGGAGGTCAGTTCTTGAGTTATGCAGAAATATGTGTTTCATTAGTATGAGAGCCCACCTTTTCATAAGAGGGAGGGGTCTCTTACTATCTTAAGAACTTTCCCCGGCCCCAAAAACCCCTGAATTCAAATGTTCACGCTGATCGGTTCAGTAGTCTCCGAGCCTATTAGGTTCAGACTTTTTTTTTTTTTTGATAGAAGAAGAAGAAGAAGAAGAAGAAGAAGAAGAAGAAGAAGAAGAAGAAGAAGAAGATAGACAGACTGACTGACTGACAGACAGACAGACAGACAGACAGACAGACAGACAGACAGACAGACAGACAGACAGACAGACAGACAGACAGACAGACAGACAGACAGACAGACAGACAGACAGACAGACAGACAGACAGACAGACAGACAGACAGACAGACAGATAGAAATCCCTTTTTATATATATAGATGAGCACCAAGTCGAGCAAGTTTGATTGGACGTTGGAACTGAATTAATCAGGCGCTGTCCTAGAATCCATCGATAAGTAGGTGACTAGCAGGAGTGGAGGTTGAAACAACCGGAGGAAAAAACGCACACCCGTGAGAGGGGAGCAAACCATTGTGTGCTGGTAGATATAAATCTCCGAGAAAAAGACACGTCCATCGAGGTATTATCAAGGCACGGGCAATTGTAAGGAGTGTATCGAATATAAGGTATCCACATACATTTGCGTTGTACGCATGTATTTGTGATGGTTTTTTATGCTCTGAACACTGCATGCTGTGCGTTTGACTGTCAGCTTTCTTTTGTTTACTTGTTTGAGCGGTTCCAATTCTGCGTTTTCAAAATGTCGCGTATTGAAAAGGAAGTGAAAATTCAGGTTCTGGACACATGGCTAAGTGAGAAGGGTATTACTATGCGAAAATTGACGAAGCGGTTTGGAATTCATCGTGCGAGTGTTAAAACTATCATTAATAAGTTTGGGGAACACTATTTTTTGGATGAGCTACCAGGAAGAGGCAGAAAACCCGGTTCTTCCAACCCGAAACTGGAGCAGAAAGTGGTATCTCTAATCATGAAGAACAAATCAATGTCAATACGTGATTTGGCCAAAACAGCAGGAAGGAGTGTTGGAATGATCCAGCGTATCAAGAGGCGAAACCACCTGAAGACCTACAAGAAGCAGAAAATCTCGAAACAAAGTGCAGAGCAGAAGAAGCGAGCAGCAACAAGGGCCCGGAAATTTTATTCGCGTCTTTTGCAGCGTCCGGATGCATGCGTTTTGATGGACGATGAGACCTATGTAAAGGAGGACTCAAAAACCCTTCCTGGTCCACAATACTTTACTGCCGTCGTTGGGGAGGATGTGAGCGATGCGGACAGGTCGATTCAAGTGGAGAAATTCGGTCGAAAGGTACTGGTATGGCAAACAATATGTTCCTGTGGTTTGAAGTCAACCATTTTTTACACTACCGGAACTATAAATGCGGAAATCTATCGATCTGAGTGTCTCCAGAAGAGATTGTTGCCTTTATATAAGAAGCATAGTACACCTCCACTGTTTTGGCCGGATTTAGCGTCGGCTCACTATGCCAAAACCACTCTCAATTGGCTTGCGGAAAAGGGTATAGAGAGGGTAAGGCAGCTGGGAACATGCAGGAGTTCAAAAAAATTTGGGCTCAAGCATCCAAAAAATGCGATGCAACACTTTTCCGGAACTTGATGAAGAGCATTCGATCCAAAGTCCGAAAATTCGCGAAGGAATAACTTAAATTTCATCCGGTCTTCATTATGTTCAAGTTTAACCTCGTACAATAAAGGATAAATTTTTTGTATGAAAAAATATCGGTTTTCAACAAAATTTGAAAGAAAGTTTGTGGATAGCTTATTTTCGATACACTCCTTAGCATCCAGGTGAACCTGGATCCACCCCATCATCACACTCAACAACTAGGCCAGAACGACACTATGATGGCTAAAATCAGTAAACTCGACTGGGTTGGGGGGCTCAGGGGTTTCGGGGGGGGGGAGGGGGGGGGTGTTGGGTTTGATGTTGTGGCGGGGAGAAAGTGTTCCTACTGCAGACTCAGTAGATAGAGCTGTCATGTCATCGGGTGGTTGTGCCGTGTTGGAATAGTCAATATTGTGAAATGTGAACGTTGGGACACATCAGGAGAGAGAACGTTTCTATAGCTTGCCTAAAATCAGTGGTTGGAAGCCCCCGTCACCATCTTTGACCACAGGTCCAGAACGGCTACGATGGCAGGAAACAGGAAGCACGACTGGGTCTAGAGCAATAGGGGCTTCCTTAATGCAGTAGGCAGTGCGTTCTAGTTCAGATGTGGATTTTACGCTGATGTTTCCGAGCTGTCCACAGGTTGATTTATACTGACGATTCGTCTTTCGTTTTTTGCGTGGTTTTTGAATTCTAGGAAGCATACATTTTCTGGCCAAGATGAACTTGACAGCGCAACGTCTTTCAGCGCTGTGTTCACTCCAACTATGAACGACACGAAGCTCAAACTGGTTGGATCTTTTCCTTTTGGGATCAACTTAATTACTTTTGGTTTTGAATCCGTTTCCATGTTCAAGCAGTCCTTAGTGAGTGACGCAATTTCCGCTTCTGATGTACAGGGGTAGAATGCAGAAAGGTAGATCCACACACAATCATCCGCATCGTCCTGTTGTAAAACTTTCACCAGTGGACAAGTTGGCTTAGTACTACTAATAGTAGGAATTTTGACGGTAGAATCATCGTCACGTTTTCTTTTCGGTGTGTTCGATGTGTTCATCCAATTATCATTTTTCCATGCTGGCTTGTGTCAGAGGTTTGGCGTTAAGTTTGACTGAAAGTGCGTTGACTGCATCACTCAGCTTGACGATGTCATTTTTCAGCGAATTGATTGATGTCTCATCGCCACTTTGGGCAGAATTACGCTTGACAATTCTCCGGAAGTGATCACTGGAGAACAGATCAGCGCAGTCATCACACATCCAAAATACATTACGCGCGTATTCTCCTAGCGTTTTTAGTAACGGTTGATCTACCGGTTGCTCCTAAATTTCTGAGACCTTCCTGCTTGAACTACTAGGAAGTACCCAGTATACATCTAGAAATTTTCTTTCTGTTCATTGGAGTGGTTTCTTCCTGAACTTAGAGAAATATTCATTCTGAAATTCTAAAATATTCTCTTCTAAACTTCGGGAAAGCTCTCTAGCACTTCTGAGAAGTTCCAACTAAGCTTTTGGGAAGTTTCTTCTGGAATTTCTGGGAAGTCCTTTCCTGTAGCATACCTGTGAATTCATAACAGACTGCGACCTTTTGCAGTCTTCAGTAAAGCCGTTAAACCGGTGCGTCACATAAACTTTCCAAGAACATCATTGTCAGCTGAGCAATAAACAATGCATAGTCGGCAACCTTTCTTTCTGCTTATTAACGAAACCTTCGCGCACGCCCATGTTTATGTTTATGCTAAACGAAGCGACGCCGTCTCGTCTTGGGTCAACCAGGTAAATTGTAAACTAGTATTTAAGGATTATCTCAGAAATAAACGACATTCATTATTCACTGTAAGTTCGCGGATGCGCTGTTAAATTGTGAGTTGAGAAAACTGCCACACACGGGAATAGCTGAACGTATTGTCCTGAGCATTGTGGAAGTTTGTTCCTGAATTTTTGAGAAATTATTGGTAGTGCCTCAACTGGTTAGTTTCTTCCTGAATTACGGGGATTTTTTTCCTGAGCTTATGGCAAGTCCCATCTTTAATTTCTGGGAAGAACTCCAGAACCTCTGGCAAGTTCCAAACTTCTATGAAGTCCTCTTCCCTAAACATCTTCCTGAAGCTCTGAGAAGTCCTCTCCAGATTTTCGGGGAAGTTATCTCCTGAACTTCTGGGAAGTATGAACATGAACTTTCGGGGATGAATGGTCCAGATATTTTTGGAATATTCCTGCTTGAACTACTATAGAGTGTATCGAAAAGAAGTTATCAACATAGATTCCTGAATAAAAGAGTGAATAAAAAAACATATTTTGACTGTAGTTTTCGATTTATTGGAGAAAAAGTATCCTTTTGTTGCATTTCACTGTTTATTTTAATATAAATCTTAGTACCTGTAAAACGCTCGAACTTTGAACTTCACATTCTTCATTAAAATCAGCACAGTTGCTTTTGAGATTTTCCTGGGGGCTGCTGTCCAGTTTGTTTGCATGTTTTGGGACCCTGTATCCTCCTTAACAAAGTGCCACTTGACAATCGCCCAATAGCGTTCAATTTGCTGAAGATCCGGACAGTTCGGCGGATTGATGTTCTTTTTCACGAATTGTACATTATTGTTTGCCAACCACTGCAGAACCTACTTAGCGAAGTGGGTAGAAACCAAATCCGGCCAAAGGAGAGCAGGAGCCTTATGCTTTCTGTTCAGTGGCAGCAATCTCTTCTTCAAACATTCTTCCTCGTACACCTTGGCGTTAATTGTACAGACACAAATCGCTTGCCAGACCGGCGCCTTCTGCCCAAACTTTTCCATTGCCACCTTGGTGTCAGCGTCATTCTGGTTGTACTGCGGTCCGGGCAGCACTCCCAAATTTTCCTAGTTTTCGAGCGGTCGATTGAGTCGACCAACTCGACAAAATTTCGTTGAACTCGACAACTGTAAAATAGACATTTAGAGCAAAGTGACGGTCGACTATATTTGGCTCGATAGTGACAATTTATAATTGGCTGTAGATATTCCTTATTTGGATTCTGGAATTTGATTTTCGGTTGCTGCCCACCACTTACCATCTGTGATTATCAAGAAAGGATATTTACAGGGTGCGGCAGAAAATAATGCGAAAATTTGTTCTATTTCTTTCAAATCCCATTTTCAACTAATTCAAGCAATAATATCAACATTTTCGAGTGCAGTTATCTTTATAAAGTCCTTTTAAACAAATTTATTCAATGTGTCCTCCATTTTTATTAATAACATCCTCGAGCCGACGCCGGAAGCCAGAGCATGCCATTCGGACGTAGTCCTCCCACATTGACTGCCATGTGCGTGTTATGGTTGACTTCAGGGTTTTCACACTAGGGTGTGATGTTTTGCAGGCTCTTGGAACGAGTCACTCGTAGTTCCTTGACCCGGTCCGTAATCAAGTGGCGTTTCACTCTGGCTCTGAAAGATGCATGCAGGTCTTCTTTGATGATTCTCCGCATGGATTTCTCCGAAATATTGGCTTCCTTTGCAAGTTTTCTTATGGAACGCACCGGGTTGCGAGCAATTTTTGCACAGACCGATTTGATCACGTTCGGCGTGCGTGCAAAGCGCGGACGTCCGCTGGTTAGGACCATCCGGCAGGGACTTTTGTATGCGGTAAACTGTTGCAAATGGCACCCTACCACCTTGGCAATCTCTTTCGGCTTCTTCTGGGCGAGCACAAAATGGTGATTACTTTTTTCGCGAACATATTGACGAATTTGCAATAAAACAAATAGAATGTTTGGATGCAGCACTTGAAAGTAAACATAAACAAATACACTTTCGACAGAAATTAGTCACTAGCTACACGAATTAACCCAATACTCAAGTTTGAACATTTTCGCATTATTTTCTGCCGCACCCTGTATACTCGACAAGGAGCTTATTCAGTCTTCAGAAGTAGTCGGAATATTGTAAGTGAAACAGAGGCATACCAATATGGATGTCAAATTATATAAAAATAACTAATCTTCGTCAAATTTGCATTTTATTCTTCTACTTCAAGCGCTCATTTGAATACAAAAATCTGTTAGCTATGAGTTGGTATTGAGGACTACATCCTCAAATTACGGAGGAAGGAATCATTCTAAGTTGTAAGAATCCTACTAATCCTACAGTAGGATATTATTATTATGAAATGCATAGAGTTCAAAGAGCAGTCCAAAAATACAGTTTAAGTTTTATGTAATGAACTTCATGACGTTAGTATCGGGATATTTCTGATTGTAAATACCATAGGTTCGATTTCAAAAATAAGATGGCGTTAATTGATCTACTCATCGAACCAGGTGCTAACGATATTGCATGTTTTCTCGTTTTGAAACCGCCTAACCACATACCCATATAGAGCAACTCTCCTTATATAGTACAGTGTTGCATGGTGTTTTGCATGTTTCTTCCTTTTGGGTGGCTCTCATCGCGACAAAATTAATCAAAACACTCACAGCGGGTGGGGAAACCACGCACCACACGGACTCTCGCTTTCGAATACGGCTTGATTCGTTCTCGTGGGCACTCTCACATAATGGGAAGTGGGCGATGTGCGGGCTTCTTGAGTTATTTTGATATTTCGATATGAGTTTTGCTGCGAGGTGTAACGAACAAACAAATGGGAATTTTCGAGGTCTTGAATGCGGGCGACTGAGCATAAGAAGTTGACCATTAAAGGTGAGATGAAAAATAGCTACTAGGGGGTCATAATTTACCTGTGGGGTAATCAGCGGGAAGTTATGGTTGACCCATGACAATGGAACAGAAGCTTGAAATGGGACTGGTGGACTAATCGAATAAATCGTTTAGATCAAGTGGGAACGTCGATGTTGGACCGGATTCCTTCTAATTTTCTATCATTGAATTGAACCCCTCTTGAACCGCTGCCAGTTGTTGAATCCTAAACAGTTAATTATAATTCTATCCTCTATCTATTTTCTTAACGATAATCTAATTATCCACCTCTTTTCAACAAGCTTTTCTGTCAGTATGTGTCTCAAAGCCACGTGTATAGTGATTGACTTCAGAATTCATAAATTACCATACCACATGTGTGCTAGCTTACACATACATACACTAAAACACACGACCGAGAGCTAGCAAATCTGACGTCTTGTTAAATCTCAATCGTAGGATAGTAATTTATTGAATTTTATTAGATTAATATTTATCATCACCGCTGGCACGGCGACTGTGGTCGTCATCGTTGTTGTTGCTGTGTTGTTCAAAATTCAAGTCCTCTAAGTCCTCCGTGAGAGGGGGTTGCATGTCCTCCAGTTTCATAGCTGCCTGCCAACTGACTTATTGAATTAAGTATGTAACGATCGAGGTTATTAATTTTACAACTTTCCTATAGATGACTTGGCGCGCACAGCTGGTCTTTGGGCTCGAGGATTACCTTGGTTGGAGCTCCTCGACGAAAGCATGCCAAAGCGAGACTTTTCATCGGAGCACTAAAATGGCATTGCTGTTGTTGCGGTTTTGCCGATGTTGTGGCTGGTGACTTAAGATTAATAGGCGTCATAAATCTTGTCGATCTGCCAACCGGTATGAGGTATTTACCGTCAATGACGACGCAATCAGGATCGATAGTTCATCATTGAAGCGGGGCGTGTGTGTGCTACTTTTTACATTTCGGAGGAATTAGCAGGTCATTTAATAGATTGGCAAGGAATCCATTCGGAATTGAAACGAAACTAATAATAGACGAAACGAAACTTATAATAATAGGCATGTTTGTCAGTCGATAAATTGATCAGTTTTCGCTGAATAAATTTTCGAAACGTTTTTAAAAAAAGATAAGTGAAAAAGATAGCCATAACCAACATATTGCTACTTAGTAAAATATACTGACCAGGGTCATGCAATTTCACTTTCAATTGAAAATCGTCGTTTGACGATGCACTTAACATTCATCCCTTTCAATTGAAACACAATAACTTCTTTTGATAGCCACTTCTTAGTCAACTTCAGCAAAACAATCTTCAAACAAACATATTCGTATAAGCTTTTCATTCATCGGTGTTTATTTTAGCCTTCGGTGTCAAACTAGTACATGAAGCAGGACAATTGAAATTCATGCAATACGTGCATGAATTTCATTTCTGAGGTATTAATTATTTTTAGAGACTAGAATCAGTGCCATCAGGTAAATTAATTGTTGCATCGAAAACAATAATCTACCATTTTATGCAATTATAAATGAAATTGCTGATATTTATGTCGCTTTCATGCGATCCCTGGGAGTTTTTTATCAAGCAAAGTTACAGCAATGCGTGCATCGTCAAATGACAATACTTCTAGCAACACTGGCACGCATGTTTCGTTGTGTTCACCAACCACTGCTCGGGTGGGGGGTGTCGGGGTGGTGGGTGAAATCAAATCAATTTCAAATAAGTTGATTCACGGTCGTTCACCACGAAGCAAGACTGAATTTCAATTGAAAAGCTTTTGACGGAGGCTAGAGTGGAGCATTATGAGCATGGACATGAGCATAATTGACCACCCGAACTTGCTACTCCGTTACTGCCAGATCAACTGTTTTTACACAGAGTATCAATAGACGATGCTTGGGACTAACGAACATCCTCAATGTGTAAAAACTGGTGATCCCAAACTAAGACAATATCGGCACCGGCCCTGCCCGAATGCAGGTCAAATAAGGAATGGGTAGGAATATGCTAACGTGACACTAATGTGGTTCAAACCTGGTGTAGGAACAATTTGATTCATGTTATCTGCCATCCCCCAAGGTTAAAAAACCATTGGGGGTTTCACTTGCATTAAAAAAAACTTTAAGAAAAAACATTTTCACGAACGTGTTAATTTAAAATCGTTCTATTGAAATCGGAAAACCAAAAAAAAAAAAAAATAACACTTCCTATGATTGCTTTATTAATTTTAGCTTTTAAGATAACAAAACGACCAACTTTCATCTGAAATATATGAAAAACGAACACAAACACCACATACATTCAGATACAAACGAATCTAGATAAAATACTAGACCTACTGCGATGTTCCCTTCAAGTCGAGCACTCGACACTGAAGAAGTCTGTGAGCCGCAGACTAACATATAGGCCTATCTGTCAAAGGAAAAGCTTATTCTATTGTTATTTTAAAGAATGTGCCCACGTTTACTAGTGATAGTTTTTTTTTTGACGTAGGACAACGCGTTTGTTTTCTATACTGATGTACAATTTAAAAAAAATCGCATTGCGACCGTCACGAAAACTAAGAATGTGCACACCAAAAAGTAGTCAACGGGAAATTAGTGGTATTAAATGGAAAATATGAGAAAATCAAAAGTAAATCATTTATTTAAGACTTCATAAAAATACAAATATAAAACATATACAGTTAAGTCAATTTGACCTGTTATATCCAAATGCCCGCACCTTTCGTTTGACACCTTCCATCAGTTTTTGCACAGTGTCATCCGTCACCAATTTTGCAGCTTTCTGCCAGTTACGCCTGAAGCTTTTCTCATCAATTGCTACGCTATTCGTTTTTCGAAGATTCCTCTTGACCAGAGCCCAATACTTTTCGATCGGACGGAGTTCTGGCGAATTTGGCGGATTGCAATAATTTGGGACAATATTTACACCATTAGCAATGAACCAATCCTTAGCCAGTTTTCCATAGTGGCAAGATGCCAGGTCAGGCCAGAACAGCACCGAACCGTTGTGTTCCCGAATGAACGGCAACAGTCGTTTATTCAGACACTCTTTTACGTAAATTTGTCCATTTAGAGTGCCAGTCGTGATGAAGATGTCGCTTCTGAGACCGCATCCACATATTGCCTGCCATACGAGGTATTTTTTTGGGAACTTCGACAATTTTTTTTGCTTAAAACGATTAGCAACATTTCCTCTTTGCAACGAGGTATAAAACTGTAGTCCCGGTATCTGCTTAAAGTCAGCTTTGCAATATGTTTCGTCGTCCAATATTATGCAGTCGTATTCCTTCAGCATAGTGTCATATAATTTTCTCGATCGAGATTTTGCGCTCTTGTTCTGGCTGTCGTTACGATTTGGAGCAACACCTACTTTGAATGATTTCAAGCCTGCACTTTTGATCACTTTCTGGACGAACGATGGATACATTTTCACTTTTTTCGCCACATCACGAACGGAGATATTCGGTTTCTTCTTAAATTCTTTAATCACTTTCTTCCTCTCCGCGACGAAACGAGAATCATGGTTACCTCCGGAACCGACCTTTCTCTTTAAAGTTAAGCGCTGCTGAAAGTTTTTTAGCACTTTAGTAACCGTCGATTTTGCGATTTTTAATGACTTGGCAATATCGCCGTGCGACATATCTGGATTTTCCACTCTTTTGTGCAAAATTGCTTCGCGCACGCGTTCTTGATTCGACGCCATTTTACTGAATAAAGGTTACTGTAACCAAACGACGTCTTCATCATAGCACACATACATTAATATTCATGTAGTAGTGATCGGATTAGCAAAGCGTACACGGAGAAGACTGCATTAGGGCATTTCCGACAACTACTTTTTGGTGTGCACATTCTTTAATCTATGAAAGGTAGCGATATGCATTCAAACACATTCAATGAAGCTTCTATAAGCTCAGAAGTCATTATCAAATTATCCTGGTATGTTCAGGTTTATAAAAACTGACCTTCAGTTCAAAACTTAAGATATACGGTAGTAACCGTAGCCTTTTGGGCTATATATATATTCTGAAACGTCCACAGACATCATAGGACAACCTTGTTAGTTTTAGGTCATTCAACCTGTCCTTCAAAACTTAAGGTCTAAAATTGTAACAATAGCTTTATGGGCTATACAAAGTTAAGTTAGTTTGTTTGGCATAGAATATCCCAAGATTATCTCATAATGTCAGTTGGTCTTCCAGGATATTCATTGAATATGTTTGAATACATATCATAACATTGTATAGCGGATGAAGCTACTGTTACAACTGTAGATCTTAAATTCTGATCTTCTGGGCAGTTTGGACGACCCAGCACATCTCAAAAAATATTTCCTACTTTTTTCAATAATTTCTATGTTATTGAGCACCAAATCAATCAGACTTTATCATATTGCTTGTATAAATTAGGCCTGAAAGGGTTAATTCAAAGAACATTGCATTGTACCATCTAAATGGCTTACATTTAGTATCATAGTCCTACGTCAGCATTTCGAACAACCCAATAGGGCTGTACCTTGTAGTTTTTTTTCCTCTTTCGGGACATAAACCACCGCGACCAGTAATTGGATCTATTCTAATATATCCCGTATCCTTTGTTTAGTACATGTCGAGTTACTTCATTACTATTGAGAAATGATGAAGTATTCGGTGTTGTTACAGTTGCCATTGTTTGTTTTGTTGGCAAAGAATCCAGTTTTATTGAAAGTTTCCGCTATTTAAAGCCTTTGAAGAGTGAGAGCACTCTTCAAAGGCACGCCCTTTTAGCAGTCAAAATCAGATTCATTGCAAAGAAAACAAACTATGACTCCGATACTGACCATGCATCAGACCCCTAGTCGTAACCACTTCAAACTAAAGAACGTCAAATAGAAATTGAGAATTAAGATAAATGAAGACTAGCCATGTTTTCCTTGTTCCAAGCTCATCCTCGGTGGCACAATCCAAGTATTGTCACTTTTCACATGATACAAAATGTAATAAGGACTGATATGCGTTCCTTTGACAACCAAATCAGATATGTTCCCTAGTTTGAATTAATTCAGACTAGGATTCAGTGGTAGATCTGATACCCCGTAACGTACAACGAAAATGCGATAGTTTGAAAAAGTGTTTCAGTTTATTTTTCATTTTATTAAAGTGATCAAGTGAAGTGTTAATTAAAATTTGCTAATTTTCCAATCGTTGGGGTTTTGTTTGGTCCTGACATGATGTTAAATCTAAATGATTACAAAATCAGCGACTTGGACCAGTTCAAGAAAGTCATCCTCGAAATCTGGGTAGAAATCCCCATGAAGTCCGTCCGTGTCGTTTGTGGCACGTTCGAAAAACGATTGAAGCTGGTGAAGGAATTCAAAGGGCAGTCATTCCAAGAGATATACTGTAATCGTTCTCTATTAACAGTACTTTCAATAAAATGTACCCATAACATAATTTTCCCTTTGGACATGTTTTGAAAGTATATCCAAACTTATTGAACACCATATACATTCTTCCTGGCCATTCGTGGAATCCGGAATATTACTCTTTGGGTACCATTTCATAACCGATCAGTTACAGTTTAAAGCACGTTACGTTACTACCATTCGATTCAACGGAAGGAAAAGTGAATTATGGAGAGTGTGAGATGTTTAGTGGAATACCTGTAACTAAAAAATAAGAAGAATGATTAGTAATTTCCATTTAATTCCAACTACCTTTATTGCTACGACTGCAGTCGAGTATTAGTACACGACACTGAAGAAGTCTGCACATTGTAGACGAAATACGCGTATCTGTCAAGATAAGCAATAAAGGTAGTTGGAATTGAATGGAAATTACTAATCATTCTTCTTATTTTCTAGGAAGGAAAGGTGTTTGTGAGTTCCATAGAGGAGAAGATGCAAGAATTGGTCAGAAATTATGATGGAGTGTTTGATATGATCTGCGACAATAAGGCACACAATATTCAGTTGCTGGTTGAAGATGGTGGACTGGACATCAAACTCCATCATCTTCCACCGCGAATGCCTAAACAGTGGATTAGGCAACACATATCGCATTTTGGAAACGTTTTCTGCACCACTGAGCAAAATTGCAAGTCCTCAAGGTTCCCTGATGCAGTGGAGTGAAAGTCGCTCGCCTGCAAATCCAGAGGATCATTCCATTGCACATCAGCATTCAGGGTTATAGCATCAACGTCAGATACACGTGTCATAATTGTGGAAACATCGAGGTCGGATCTTTGCTGAAAATAGAGCACTTTCAGTTGTATATCAACGTGAATAGATATCCTATATCGATGTCACTTCTAGATTTGCTAATTCCAAGCATGTCACATCTTCCGTAACAACAGACGCGGGTGATAAAATGAAATTTCCCTTATGTCAGATACATCCATGGAGATCCATCAAACATCGTCTAGTATATAATTAACGGCCGGCAAAAAACTCAAATGATCTTAATTCTGAAAAAGAAAAAAGGTGAAAGTTCAAAAATGGAACATTGAAGTGGGCCTGCCAACTACACGGCCTCAAACTGAACTCAATGTAAGAGTCCACATTACTCAGTCACATCCTGAGTAACATTGTCAAAACCATCCTGCTTTATTAAGTTTAATTAAGGTTTTATGAAAGCCTCTAGAAATTAATTTGGTTTTATTACGACATCAAGAGGTGCCAATAGGTTTCATATTTTAGTCAAATTCATAAGAACCTACACAGCTTGTTTGAAACAATTTTAAAACCTCGTTTTCTCAAATTCCTTTTACTCCTATCAAAGGTTTTATTTCGACTTTATGAACTCATGGAATGCTGTTTGGAAATGCTGTTTTAGGACTCGTTCATATTATCTTATTATGGTCAGTTAAAAAAGCATTTAAAAACCATTTTGCCTCCAGTAAATGCATTAAACGGCAAATTGGCAGTGAGGGAAGCCACCAAATAACCAAATAGTTTTAAATTAGTCATTGCGAAGATAACATGGCTTTATGGCAGAATTTTGATTTTTTTCCAATCACCATATTGAAATATAAGAAATAATTGAAAGGTGGATAAATAAGTGAACCACATTTTGAATATAATGCAAATGAACTGTAGATCAGTGACAAATTTCTGCAGTTTTTTTAGATAACTTTATTGAAGTCCATTAATTTTTAAGAAATTCATGATTCATTTATTGAATATATTTGTTTTAATTTTATGATTGTTGTTGTAAACTCGCATAATTTTTGAGGCGCATTAGTTTTCGGCTATTATCGTGCCAATCTTCACCATAAAATTAAACGCGTATATGATTTGGAGCATGATAAACTGTTAAAAAAAACTCAATTTGTTATGTATATTTTTATATCAAACAAAATTTTCCGCAACATCAAACCTTTTTTCTCAGATATTATTAACTGCTAAATGAATCAGAAGAGCAGATAATCGAACAAAGCAGAACAACGAAAACCAACCACGATATCACAGTTAAGTTTGACAGCTGTGGTCATTTGGCCTTATGCTGGTTTTCATGGCAGCCAATAGGTTTTATGAAGGTTCTCAGTCAGTGGTCATAGCATCTATCACTAGAACATTTTCAAAATCTTTATGGTCTTATAAAGGTTTTATTAAATTGTTTTCACAACCGTCTATAGAGTGGGCCACTTTGTACTAATTTCAGCTTTAAGGAAGCATAGAGGAGGTGTTGGTAGACAAAACAGTTTTAAATGTAGTTTTATCAACAATACCGGGAGGAATGCTATACGGCTGGAATAAAACTTAAATTGTTACTTGGGATAGGAAAAGTCGGATTTCCCATGCAACTGAGTAAAGTGGACTTTCACATTGAATTTATTTTGGCAAACATACTGTTGCATATGAAAACTAATAAATGATCCACAAAAAAATTAAAATCCATAAAAAACGTATTCATGACCCACAAAACTCTGGTCTGGCTCCATGATAAAATGGATATGATACATAAAATGTATAAATGTGATCCGTAATTTATATAAAATTTAGCAATAAAATGTACCGTTATATATCTAGGGAATGATCGATTAAATTGTGCGGATTACCCATAAACGTGTTACAAATGATCTAAAAATGGTTTAATGGCGTTCCTAAAACATGCAATATTGATCGACAGAATGTAACCTTTGTGCACTAAAATACATGCACATGATTCATAAATTATTGAAAATGTTCTATGAACAAAATGTCAATGATCCATAAAACAATGAATACTGAACTATAAACTTATAGAAATGATCCATAGCAAACCAACTTCGTGCACTTAAACATGGGTATGATCCAAAAATTATGCTTGCATTTTTCAGTTTTGGTCACTATTTTTTTCAAATTTTTGGTCCATAAAGATTGGGAAATTGATTCTTAACATTCCCGTTAGACTGATGCAATTGAACCAAAAAACTTTTCATACCTATTATGGATTATTGGCGATTTATTTATGGAATATTTTCAATAATTTACTGATCATGTGCATATATTTTAGTACATAAACGTTAACTTCTAAGAATCAATTTTACAAGTTTAAGGAAAGATATTGAACCTTTAATGGAACATTTGTAATATTTTTATGTGTAATTCGTACAACATCGATCATTCGATATATAACGGTACATTTTTGAAATTTGATTGCTAAAATTTATATAAAGTATGGATCATTATGCTGTATTTTAGGGATCGTTTTCACAATTCGCTTACTGCTTGCTCTCAAGTGTTCTAAACGCGCTTCCACAGTTATTAATTGAGAGCTTTCGATGCCAGGTACCATTTTTCCATTAGTAAGATTGTGTGGCAAGTACAATCATACCCTATGCCCAGGATGTCGAGAAATTTTCCAACGAAAAATTCCTAGACCAGACCGGGAATCGAACCCAGGCATCTCCAGCATGGTGTTGCTTTGTCGCTGCGCCTTTACTGGATGAGCTAAGGGAGGCCCCAGTACAATATACTACTGTCCCTATTGAGAAACCCAAGTAAATCTAAAGTGAGGTTAAACATCGCTGTTTCTTAAATTGCAATTGATAATAACTGCCTGGTTAAACTGTATGAAATTGGTAAGTACCGTCATTTTAGACGATTTTTTTTCTCGTCTCATCACTAATTACTTTGCTTATATAGCTCGAAAAACCATTTGTCATGAGCTCCATCGGCGATGTTTAACCCCACAATTGCTTAACCTGGATTCCTCAATTGAAGAATTAATAAATGTGAAGCTCCGTCAAAACAAGAATCAACCAATTACGTGCATCTGAACGGATTTTTCCCAACACGGACAACAGAGTTATTGAGGTTTATTCCGAGAGTCGAAGTGACTTCTGTCACTTTGTGAAGTTTGAAAAGTCACCCGCAGTGACGTGACACTCGTTGATTTGCCGGCTGTACTCGTTTCGATTCGTTCCCGCTGACAATCCCTGCGTGTTCTATCCCACCCGGTACCACAAATGTTGACGAACGAGCATAGCATCGGCCGCAACGACCGTCAACAGTAAACAAAACAAGAACAAAACGCGCTAGTACTACACAACCAGGGTCCTACATTGTCGAAGCATTAAAATGAAAATGAATCGCTTTTGTATTCACTTCACTTCACTTCAATTAGCTTTCGTGTAGTGAATGAATCTTACTTTTACCCATTCATTCCCAATTCATTTCCTGTCAAACGTGAGTAAGCTTAAATTCATTTGCGATCTAGCCACCGTCAAAAGCGTTTCAGTTGAAATTCAGGCTTGTTTCGAGGTGAACGACCGTGAATCAACTTATTTGAAATTGATTTGATTTCACCCACCACCCCGACACCCCCCACCCGAGCAGTGGTTGGTGAACACAACGAAACATGCGTGCCAGTGTTGCTAGAAGTATTGTCATTTGACGATGCACGCATTGCTGTAACTTTGCTTGACAAAAAACTCCCAGAGCTGGCAAGCGCGTTTTTGTTTGATACTGCGGACACATATTGAAATTACATTTGTTGCATTTGAGTTGTGAACACAACAGGAATCGCATGAAAGCAACATAAATATCAGCAATTTCATTTATCATTTCATAAAATGGTAGATTATTGTTTTCGATGCTACAATTACTTTATCTGATGGCACTGATTCTAGTCTTAAAAATAATGAATACCTCAGAAATGAAATTCATGCACGTATTGCATGAATTTCAATTGTCCTGCTTCATACAAGTTTGACACCGAAGGCTAAAATAAACACCGATGAATAAAAAGCTTGTACGAATATGTTTGTTTGAAGATTGTTTTGCTGAAGCTGACTAAGAAGTGGCTGTCAAAAGAAGATATTGTGTTTCAATTGGAAGGGATGAATGTTAAGTTCATCGTCCCAAGACGATTTTCAATTGAAATCGAAATTGTATGACCCTGTACACAACTATTATGTTTTCAGACGCAGAGAGAGAGATAGATAGAGAGAGGGAGTTAAAATAAATTACTCTATTTATACACACATAGTAAGTTAAAATAAATTACTTTAGTAACTAATTCGTTATTCTCTGCGATGAATACGATCTAATAGGCCACAAAATGAATCGCATGAATGAAAATTTGTCGGTAGCTGAGAAAATACACGCATTGTTCACTGACATACCTGATTGTGCTACCAAGCGACGAGTTATGTCAGAAACTCTGGAAATATCCAGAGCATGTTTTTTGACGCTATTAGAGATAATAGTGTAGCCCTGGTTAACATATCCGGAATGAAACCGGAGATCACATGTTTGGGATGCAAATAAATCGAACATTACAAGAATAGATGCCCAAAAACTAAGAAGTCACCAAAGAAGAGGCACACCGGACACGCCATGATAGATTGAACCAAAAAAACAACTTTAACGGAGAAGAAGAAAGCTGATCGCTTCATCTTGGACATCAAGCCAACTGAGTACACGATAAAGTGATAAAGTGATACCCAACGATGTTACCCAGCTGAATAAGTTACCAGTTTACGGTAACAGTTGTGTCTCTTGTTGATTGCATAATATTTTAAAAATGAGTGCGAAAACAAACTAGAAAGTCTTCTAAAATCCTTTACTTTGAATTAAAAAAAAACAACACTTTTACGAGCATATAAGTAGAATGATTGTATTTGGAAAACTAGATAAAAATCAGTTAACATTTCATTTGTTCGCTTTTTAAAAATAATATTAGGTGCGCAACTAAGTTTTCGCTGGTTTTTGGTGAAAAAGGAACTTTGTTTTGAAAACAAAGGTTACAAACGAATTATTCAAAGTATTGCCCATCACTAGCTACGACTTTTTCCCATCTTTCCGGTAGAACGTGAATACCATTTCGATAGAACTGTTCGTCTTTTGATGCTATCCAAGAATCAAGCCATTTTGAGATGTCATCATATGAGTGGAATTGCTGACCAGTGAGACCATGTGCCATCGAACGGAACAAGTAATAATCGGACGGTGCAATATCAGGAGAATATGGCGGGTGGGGTAGGACTTCCCATTTGAGCGTTTCCAAGTATGTTTTCACGGGTTTCGCAACGTGACGTCGAGCGTTGTCATGCTGAAGAATCACTTTTTCGTGTCTGTGCTCGTATTGTGGCAGTTTTTCGTGCAGTGCTCAGCTCAATCGCATCAATTGAGTTCGATACCGTTCCCTGGTTATGGTTTCGTTTGGTTTCAACAGCTCATAATAAATAACACCAACTTGGTCCCACCAAATACACAGCATAACCTTCGCAGCGTGAATATTCGGCCTAGGCGACGATGTTGAAGCATGCCCGGGCAGTCCCCATGAATGTTTCCGTTTTGGGTTACTATAATGAATCCATTTTTCGTCACCCGTCACAATGCGATGTAGAAAACTCTTCCTTTTTTGCCGCTGGAGCAGTTGTTCACAGACGAAAAAACGACGCTCAACATCTCTTGGCTTCAAATCGTAAGGAACCCAAGTTCCTTGCTTTTGAATCATTCCCAACGCATGCAATCGCTTAGAAACGGCTTGGCGGGAAACTCCTAATCCTGAACCAAGCTCTTCTTGCATTTGACATGGATGCTCATCGAGCAATGCCTCCAATTCAGAGTTTTCGAAGTTTTTTGGCCTTCCTTCACGCGGACGATCATCAACACTGAAATCACCGTTTTTGAAGCGACAAAACCAATCACGACGCGTTGTTTCACTCAGAGCAGCATCACCGTAAACTTTTTGGAGCTCTCGATGTGCTTCAGCCGCCGTTTTCTTCGAATGAAAGAGGAAAATCAACACTTCCCGCAAATGACGATTATTTGGCACGAAATCAGATATCTCCAAACAACCAAAATATATAACACTAAACCAACAGTGATTTGGCAAAGCGGTTTGTTTACCATATGTCTGAGCTTGGTTTATGACGCTTGAGATGTACAACATTCGACCAGCACCTACTACTGGCGCCATCTATTGCTAAACAGAGGGAACTTAGTTGCGCACCTAATACATAAAACACTCAAACACTTATTCAAACTATCACTGGCAAACGCCAACATATGCCTTTAAATTCCTCTAAAAAAAAGCTTTTCTTTTGATAGATAGGCCTATTTCGTCTGCAAACTCAGGCTTCTTCAGTGTCGAGTACTCGGTGACGACTTGAGCACACAACCGTGAAGAAGTCTGAAAGTCACAGGCTGAACTTGATCAAAAGATAAGCTTTTTTTAGTGGAATTTAAATGCTCTCGTTTACTAGTGATAGTTTAAAAAAAATGCTTCTGTGCTTAATGGTTTATTTGTAAAAAGTGAAGTGATAAAGGCTGACTAAATGTAAATTAGGGGTTGATCCCGCCTAACTGGTTAGCATTTATACCTCAAGTAACGAAAATACCTAAAAAAAAAAGATATTTTAATACCTACGACCAGCCCCAGGACTGAACATCTCCATTATAAAGGAATAAAAAAAAAATTAATGTAAATTGGTACGCCCCGCACGCGCGCTGGTACGCCTCTAGTATTGGGAATCGAAAATATTTGACAGTGGTTTTTTTACACTTCTATTGAGAACAACGGATGCAAGTTTGATCAAAGTAGTCGATCGCGTTCAGAAATAACGTCAAATGAAACTAGAAAGAAGAAAAATTATTTTGCACAAACACCTGGCAATTCCGGAGTGATTCGGTTCCAATCTGGCTAAAGTGCTGAAGATGCCGAAAACAACAGTTCGTCGAGTGCTCAAAACCCACAAGAAAACCCTGAGTGTGGAAAGGAATCAGCGGACCTACGAAAAAAAAAACTGGAACCAGGGATCGTCAGCTGCGCAGAAAGGTGTCGAGGTGCATTAAAGCCAACCCAGGTCTTTCGATCCGAGATTTGCCAGTAAACATCCGAAGCGGCACATGAAGTAGAAATCCGTGGCCAAAAAGCGTGCGACCGTGTTTTGACGAAACACAAGGGCTGATCCATGACTAAACATATGTCAAACTCGATTTTAAGCAGCTTCCCGGTCAAAAGACTTACATCGCGGCTGGACGTGGGGAAGATTCAAGTTCGTGTTTGCCGACAAGTTCGCGAAGAAGGCACTTTGGCAAGCGATTTGCAGTTGTGGCCTGAAAACGGAACCATTCGTCACATCCTCGACGATGACATCCCAAGTTTACATCGAAGAATGCCTGGAAAAGCGGGTATATCCGCAAGCATAGGGGCAAAGTCATCTTTTGGACCCGATTTGGTCCAGCTGCCACTACTCCAAGGTGGTTCTGGAGTGGTATGCTGCCAACAAGATCGATTTTGTTCCCAAGCTAATGAATCTTCCGAATTGCCCGGAATTTTGACCAATCGAAAAATACTTGGCAATTTCAAAGCAGCGACTTCGACGAAGGGGCGGGGCAGTCAAGGATATCCAGAAAATGCAGACAAAATGGAAGAAATGCGCTGATTCTTTGTCCGTTTCCACTGTGCGGGCGCTGATGGGCCACATCAAGAGAAAGGTTCGAGATTTCGTTCGAACTGGCGAAACGTAACCATCTAATGCTGAAACTTTGAAGTTTTGATAAAAGTACTGTAAAGTTACTGTAAAGTATTGTTATGGACGTTTTAAACAGATTGAATCACAATTACAGGTCTTTTTGGTCTTTTTGTGCGTACCAATTTACTTTTAGTCAGCCTTTAGTTAATTTTATTCTAGTTTTCCAATGAGAGATCCTTTGACTGGAATTAAATTTTACCACCGCAAAGGAAAACATGAATTTGAACGGCATTTATTTCTCCTGACACTCTTCCTTTCATATTGGGTAAATGCTGGATATAACCATAACTATCATCTTCATCCTATGAGCGTCTTTTTCCACCAGCGTTTTCCATCATTTGAAGTTGAAATACACCGACATTCAGCTCGTTAAAGTTTCTAAATATATGATATCTACCTAAACCAACCACCAGACCGTGTGCTTCCCAGTGCAATGCAACTAGCTGTCTAGAGTTTGTCACGATCAATGATGCTTTCGAACCTGGTCTTAAAATGCAATTATTCTATTCCCACCCGCCGAACCGTACCCTGACAGTTGAAATTTGACCTGGCTGACCTTTTGCGCTCATGTTCCCTTACTCGGTTCGGCTAATGCATTTTGGATTCTTCGTGAACGGTCTATTAAGATAACGAATTGCGCCCCAAGCAGGGCTGGTTGGGGTGCTGTCTTGAATTGAAAATTCACCCAGTCTCGCACCTTACCAGCACCGCATAGTTCATGATGGACGTAATTAGTTTTCGCAATTGAATGGAATCCACGGGATAGTTGAAGGTGCCACCACGAATATTCCAGTCAGTGCCTATGCAAATTTGTTGGGTGTCACCTACAGCGAAGTTGCAGTTTCTCTTCCTGATTCAGATATTATCCGACCACTGTTGCTTTTAAAAGTGCATAAAATGTTGCATGTGAATACAAATTTCTGCTCCCCCTTGCCAAGGGTAATGTGATGGAGCTGACGAAGATTAGCACCGAATTAATCAAATCGCAAGATGAAAAGTAAATGGTTTATTTGTACAATCACCTCTGTCAGCTCGGTCACGAATCATGCGAGCGGGCGTTTGAAATTGAAATTGAACTGCACCTTCCGGTCGTCTACACCTGAGTAGTACGAATGAGATCTACGTATCTGGCACTTTCTACAGCTGCCGCCACCGGGCGATCATTGTGACTATTGTGACTGCGCTGACGCTGATCGGAGATAGGGCTTAAGTACGCGAGGACTGCGAGGCGGTACGCCTACGAATCGCGGAATGGGAAAAAATGAAGTCCAGTCATAATGTCTGCCTCAACCTGATTTAGAGCGGTGCACAACTGCAATGATAGAAATCTAAACGCGTGCAAATGGTACATTTTGTATGGAGTACTGATGAATTGTTATTTGGCAGATTAGCAGAAATTGTTGCAAGTTGAATTGGAATTTAAATATGGATGATTAATTCGACAGATTACACCCTTACGTGAATTGCACTCGGTATTAATATTTGATAATATCTATTGCATAACCGTCAAATTTCGGGCAGCGGATCAAATTCTGCCCGGATAACTGAAAGTCGTATCTCACTGTACAGAAAGTTTCGTATGTAACTACACTTAAATCAATGTAGCACATAATGTGGTGGCATTTGAATCATTTTTCAAACGTACTGTGAATACAAAGAAAAATGGTACATATTGATAGACTTTGAATTGGAATCTGTTGTTTTATATTGGATTGTTTATGAAGTCAAACAAAAAACTATCCGTATATTTCCATCATACGTCCAAAAACAAAGAAAAAAATACGTTTAAACTATTATTACCACAAAAACTTCGTTAACATAATTATTTAAGCACTAAGCTTTCAAAATCACAAGAAAATCTTCCCAAATTTACTCATATGAGAACTACCGCAATTTGAACAATGGTATACTTTCTGATCAAATCAAACATTTTCAATAAATTTCTTCTGATTCATTTCCTTGAAAACATGATGTTATGAACAGCGTTTCTCGAATATATTATGTAATGGCAATAGTCTAGCTAATAACAATTTAAAGGAATACGGTAAAAATAAGAACCACTACACATTCTGTATTCCAGCTTTCTACGATAATCTTCAATAAAATATACTTTAATTATGTTTATTCATTATTGATAAACATTATGGATCAAACCATTTTTAATTCACAGATAAGCGCATGGGATTTTTATTATAAACGAACTGAATCACGATTGAAAAAACAAGTGCATCGCGTTTGAACGTGTTTTAAGCAACGGAACAAATGAATATTTACTATTCATTCGATCATGTTCGAGAAATTATTCTCAGTAACACCTGAACATCGGCAGATGCTAGTGGAATATTACTCTGCGGAGGTGTGCAGCGTTTGATGGGAGGAATAAAGAAGAATTTTCATTAGAAACGAAGAGGAATGATTTGTTTTGATATTTTTTCCTTAAAAACAGTAAACCTTTGTAAAACAGTAAATTACCTTTGTTTTAATGTATTATTTGTACGTCAATCTGCTACCGAGATACAGATGATTTTATTATTCCGGATTCTAAATGGACATAGCTTTAGATGATCTTTCCTATTTTTCTTAGGGTCATAGGATCAATTTAAAATATCAAAAATCGACATCAAATGGATCGATCTCGTATAGATCAATCCAAGATCACCCAATCCTAGTTCGTATGTAAATAAAGGCAACTGTCATTGGTCTATTTCAAGGCTGGAAGTAGACTTTTCCTGAAAAATCATTGAGCCGTCGAAAAGCATGTTCCGATGAAAATGTGTATTTGTCGCCACCTCACGGATCGTGGCAGAACATGCCCTGTTCTGGCAACGATTCCTTGTGGCCAATCGGGTTAAAGAGAGCAGTTCGCACCAGAAACTGAGAATTGCGACTCTTATAAGCATTTTGACTACAAAGACTTTAAATTTGGTTATACAAATTTTCCACAAAGTGAATTTTAAATCCGGATCAATATGACTCGAAGCACCTTATTCGTAACAAAATGTTAACACCCAAGGAAGGTTAAACTGTTTTTTAAATGCACGATTAAAAGAAATGCGTGATCCAAGTTTTGGTCGTAACACCCTTTGCACAGGCAAAGGGAAAACTGTTCACATCCATTAGTAATGTGAATGGCTCTAATACCGATGAATAGCTAATGCTACTAATATGACATTCGCAATAAAGTTTTAGAATCTGCCACGGCGTAAGATTTCATCTAATGTCAATAACCTGTTTACAATACTGAGTTGTTTAATAATTTTGTAACCTGCGTTCATTATAGTGATCGCTCGGTAGCACATAGAGTGACAAGTTTACCAAATTGAAAATCAATTCAGAATAAAATCCTGTATAAAATGACATTTGATAAAATGAGCCATACCCAATTGTGTTTTCTAATTATTGCAAGCTTCCCGCCTATCACTAATGCGTTGGATATAATCAACAACTTTAAACAAACATTCCTCAAAATTGGATACTTCTAAAGTCAACAATCATAATGCCACAAAATAACCTACCATTTGTCTTAAGCTAGACGCTTATGAATGAAACTCCAAACGACGAACCTACACAGAGGTGCCCATGAATGAAACTTTCAACATCATTCATCATCGCCCCTAAAGCCTCACGCACGTGGCTCACGTGGGCGTATCACAACCACTCATGTCAAACATTATTCCGTTTTGACGCTCATCTTTCACCCAACTCTGAAAGAACGAATTTATGCTCATCGTCACTGTGGTCGGACATTTCATGACCATCTTAAGTTCAGAACGGAGAAAAAACAGTGTCAAATCTAGCCAATCTCGGCCACAACCCTTCGTAATTAATGCTGAGCAGCAAAAGTCAAACCGTCAAACAGCCAACGAACGACGAAATGCAGTAGCTAAACAAGCACTCAACGAGCTCGTTACGGTCGTCATCATCGCCAGGCACAAACGAAGCCATAGCCCATTCATGCTTGAGTAACACGTCGAAATCAATTTCCACACCTGATCAACGCTGTACGCATCTGAGAAATGGACTTTTATCACGTTCCATTAGCATTTTAATCTCTCAACTTGTTCCACCAGCTGTAGCTATAAAGCCTCAGCAGACAAAATGGCTTCGAGTGGTCAATTTAATGGATGCTACCGGGGGTCTGTCAAGTAACATGCAGTAGAGTTGGTAAGAAGCAAGGATCAGATTACCGAACCGGAGTTCTGCCAAGCGTCTTACGAGGTCTGGAAGGTCACTCTGTGTTCTGTTGATCTTTCGAGCGCTCCCGTAGAGGATGTGGGTGGATGAAATCCGTTACTTGCTCGCGTTTGCTTTTCTTGCCTACCAGAAAACGATTTGAGTTTGTTGTGACCGGTTCCATCTACGGATTCTGTCAATAAAGCCGTCAGTTGAGTGCATCGGGGGCACACTGGAAGCGAATTGAGTGCTCAAACGCGCTTTCTATGACCATTCAGCGGCAATAATCCGATCAGATTAGCGAGCGAATCGCTTTGCCGAGGTTGTGGCTTAAAGTCGAGCATTCGGGAGGATTAAGGAGTGATTTGTGAATCGTTTAACGAAATTGACATGGTTTTTCGGAATGATTCAAGATTCGAGATTCCTGCGCTAGGAGCGTGGTTTGGTAATTATCAGCTTGTATCGAACGAGTGCCAATTACCTCATAAGTACCGACAGAAGTGGTTCGCCTACAAAGGTACCTTTTCCAGCATTCTGAAGTATTTCTATAAATATTGATGCCAAACACCTTCGCACATTTGCAGACAAGTTCTCACCTGACTCGAATCACACTGGTCAACAAATTATTCAACATTTCCTTGCCACGCCGATACGTAGGTCGTGTTGGAGAAACACGCACATATGCATGGAAAAGAAAAAAAAATCGAAGACCAGAAGATCAATGACCAAACTGCCTGCACTTCATCGATTTCGACATCGACACGGAGAGTTTAGTCGCTGTCGTGGTCGAAGGGAGCAATTATAATAATGAATCGGTGACATGGGATCGAGAAACACAAAACACATAAAACCAACAATCTGGTGGCAATTTGTAGAGCTAGCAAGTTGTTTTCACACTTTTGTTGCTTGGGGAACTGCACTCGGTCGTCGTGGGATGAGGTGTGGATGATGAATCGAGAGGAAGTTATTATTTGTTTTGGCATTAGAGAAATGATGGGTGTGGTATTTTTTTGTATCGGTATGAAATTGTGAATGGTTTTGTAAGAGTTTCAAATTACACGGATTTTTTTGACGTAGAATACGTCTTACGGCAAGGGTAGGGTGTCAATTGAAAATCTAAAAACAAGCGACCGTCTCGAAATATCGTTACAAATTAAACGCTAATAACTTAATAAAGGCTCAATAGATTTTCAAGACGTTTACATCAATCGTTTGGAAATTTTCCCGCGTATCAATTCAATTATCAAACATTATCCGTTAACAATTTTAAGCTATTGAAAATAACTAAAATATAACGTGATGTCTAATAATGCCGATTTTTCAGAGTAAATTTTCTAAATGCACTGTACTTTACTATCACAGATTTCAAATTTAAGCAACGGAAGGCTCATATGCAGCACTAAACGATATAAAACGGGTACACCTTCGCAATTTCACTCGTTAGTGTCGCAGTACAGGAGCTGAGCAGCACATGGAGCGATCAAGTAACAGGCAGTTGGCAATGGTATGAACTCTGGAGGTAGCCCCGATGGCATGAAACCTGTAGTGCGGAGCGGCAAGGCGCCAACGTAGCAGGTGGTGGAATAGCCACAGAAGGTGCACTGGCAACCAACCAGTGGTGAGCTAGTTGATTACTCTGTGACTGTTGCTAGCAAGCCCTTGGCTAGGCAGCTATTGTATATGCAGTGGTGTGCTAGGCAGTCGGTTGCCCAAGCCGGCGATGATTTGTAGCCAGCCGGTGGGCGCCATCACGAGGAGCAAAATAACGAGTGTGTGATATTATTGGTAGCCATCTTTATCTGTAGCGCAACGTGCACGGCATAAATAACCTGCTTCGTGAAAAGACCGAGAAGGACTAATTCAAATCCGTCCGTTTCAGGACGACCAATCCAAATCTGAGAGAGTTTGTTTAATTTAAATTTATCTAACAACTAACCAAAAGGGAGAAAGGGGGGGGTAAAAAAATTTAAATTTTCCCCCCGGTGGCCGCCCAGGGTGATGGGCAAAAAATAAAAAGGGGCGGCGACAAAAAAAATATAATGTGTCGCGGGGGGGGGGGGGTGGGATGAAAATAGAAAAAAAAAAAACACCGCCACGAAATAAAAAAAAAAAAAAAATTAATATTATAAAATAACATAATACACTTTATAAATTTTTAAAACATTAGGGGGAAAAAATTTAAAATATATCTAAATAAATAAAAAAAAATAAAAAAAAACCGGTAAAAAATCAAAAAAACGAAAAAAAAAACTAAATTTTTTTTTTACATTAAATTCCATTTTATTTCAGTTTTTAGGTTGTGATCCAATATTTTACAATGTAAGTGATCCACTTAACGTTATTCAGTCTTTGATTCAATATTAGAGAAGCCGTTAGCTTATTTCCTATTTGGTTTTTACCATTTTACAAAGTGAACAGTTTGTTCTATTTAAATTTGCTTACTAACTAACTACCTTAAGCCTATCTTATCCTACTATATACAAAATTATGGGTAAAGATTCCTAATTTGTTCGTACTCAGAGATAAGAGTCCTAGTTTGATGTCGACTGCAAAGTGAAGTCAGTCTGTTATTTATTAAGTCGAGATTTGCCAGCCGATGGACCTCAGCTGTCCTTGTGCTCGGTGGCAGATTGAGAATCATCTTCAGGAATTTGTTCTGCAGAACCTGGAGCTTCTTCCGATGAGTTTGAGCGCATCCCTTCCATACTGGAGACCCATACTCCAACATAGGCGCAACAATCTGCCTGTACACAGCCAGCTTGTTAACGGTGGACGCTTTCGACCGACGGTTAATGATCGGATACAATCGTTTCAGCATTACGGTGCCCTTGGTAACTCGGTCATTCACATGTAAACGAAAGAGAAGCTTGCTGTAGAGAATCAAGCCAAGGTAGCGAATCTCAGAGGACCACTCAATTTCTGTGTTCAGGATCTTGATATTCGATGCGGGTTTGAGCCGGTCGGTGTTGCGGTGTGGGAACACAATTGTTTGCGTTTTGGACGCATTCACACATATCTTCCAGTTTGTGAGATATTTGGTGTAGGCATCCAGTCCGGTCTGAAGCTTTGATACGAGGGTTCGCATGACTCGTCCTTTATAGCTGATCGCAGAATCGTCAGCAAATAGCGATAGTGTTCCATCTTGTGGAAGAGTCGGAATGTCAGAAGTGTACAGATTGTACATAATGGGTCCTAGAATGCTACCTTGGGGGACACCGGCGGGTACAGCATACGGATCGGAAAGTGCGTTGCTTACACATACTTGAGACGTTCTACCGTTCCGTTATCCGTTATCCGTTAACAATTTGAATCTATCGAAAGTAACGAAAATGAAAGGTGATGTCTTATAACTTTGTTTTGCAGGCTGGATTTCATAAATTCACAGTACTGTCCTATCACAGATTTCAAATGTTAGCAAGGGAGGTCTCATATTCAGCACTGAACGATATAAAAGCAAATTATCTCATTTGTGTTGTTGTACTGGAGTTGTGCGAAGCAACGAGCCAGTATTCATTGGCAGCTGGCGATGGCATGTACCCTGGAGGGTGCGCTAGCTTCATTCGGCAGTGCGGAGCGGCAAGGCGCCAACGTTAGATTTGGCTGCTGGCGATGGCAACCGTTGCTAGACAGCCTTTAATTATGCAGTGGTGTACTAGGCAGTCGGTTGCCAGCCGGTGGGTGCAACCACGAGGAAGCGAAATAAGATGCTTGTGTGTGTGATCTTGTTGGTAGCCATCTTTGATAAGGCACAACGTGCAACGGCTGAAATAATATGCTTCTTCAAAAAACTGAGAAGGTTTTAATTACTATGCGGACAATTTCAAATCCATCTTTTTCAGGACGACGTATTCAATTTTGAAAGAGTTTGTTTGATAGAAACGTATTCAATTTTTGAAAGAGTTTGTTTGATAGGAGGATAGGAACATTTGAACACCGGATGCTAATAACTCGATCGTTTCTTGATGGATTTATATTTGAGGTTTTTGCTCTGACCAACTAGAGGTTTTTACGATTGCCATTTTATTTACTCAAGTATTTGAAATTTTACAAACAAAAGATGAATATATTTCACGTACAATTCATCAATCGGTATTGGAAAATTTTAAAGAATGTTTCGTTCCGGCAAGTATCAAGAAAATTCCTACACTTGATTTTCGCTTTGATTTTCGAAAAAGATATTCCGAAGTAACAATCTCTGCATACTCCAATTAGTACAGTTATGAATAGTTATTCTGTTCTTAACGATTTGCGTTGGAAAGAGTTTTACTTCTAGGAAGAAATAAATTTTGAGAAACTGTGAAAGTGAGAATAAGTAGGATGTCTAATCGTTTTGATACCAAACGTATGCGCAAATTTCGGAAGCGTGTTAAAATCGAACATATGGAAAATCCTCCGATCATGTACCGATGCCGAGTGAACTCGTGATTATCAGGCAAAACTTAAACGTTGCCAACTACTGGTTGAGATGCTGGAGAAGGGCCTTCATCATTTAAACCTCTCTGAAGAGTGTACAATAGAATTTCCTAATTTTCATAATGCATACTAACATACAGGGTGCTCCCTTAGCTCAGTCGGTAAAAGCGTGGCTACAAAGCAACACCATGCTGGAGGGGGCTGAGTTTGACTCCAGGTCTGGTCGAGGCATTTTTCGTAAAGGAAAATTTCTCGACTCCCTGGACATATAGGGTATGATTGTACTTGCCACACAATCATACCAATGCAAAAATGGTACCTGGTATCGAAAGCTCTCAATAAATAACTGTGGAAGTGCATTTAGAACACTAAGTTTAGAGCAAGCAATGAGCTAATTGCAAAAGCAATAAGCTTAAAACGCTAAGAAAGAATAAGAAGAAGACTAACATACTTACTCACTTATTCTAACCCAACGTCCGATTAGAACAGTACTTGCGTTGCTACATAGTTTGAAATAAACATTTAAGAAAATTTAAATAAGGCAGAAATATCTAATGCGTGTAAAAGGAATGCTAGATTTGACACGAATTCATGGAATATTTGATTTAAATGTAAACCTGATATCACTGGAATCAGGTCTGTTGCATGAAAGATTGCAAACAATTTCTTTTTAACAGTTGTCTTTGCTTTCAATTGAATTTTACGCTTCTGCTAGAATTCATTATTATTGTTTCTGTGAATGTTCCGCTACGAAACTAACGAAACTAATCAAACAGTTTAACGTAATCTACGTTAACCGGTCGTGTGTTAAACACAACCCCATTGAATTTTTTAACACAGGTGTAACATTTCCCCTCGTTCAATTGCAAGCCATAGCAAGCGTAAATAATAAAATTGTTAGCAAACTTTTGTACACAAAAAAAAACCCGATTTAGGTGATATCTGGCCTCATTTTATGAAATATCGCATGAATTCATGCCAAATTTAGCATTCAGTACATGTGCATTAGATAACGCAGCAAATTGCATGTTTCTTTTATACTGTGCATCTAATATGGGAATCTGAGAACAATTTGGGTTGGATGCTAGAGCTTAGCTTGCATTAAACCATAATTCGGACAATCTCGTCATATATAAGTTGCAAGTATTTCAATTGATTTATCAAGAAGCTTGTTACTTTTGTTACTTTGCATACATTAAGTTTTTATTATAAAGAGTATATTTGTGAAAAATTGCACACCCAAACTTGTCTGTCTCTTTTTAATCGTGCGAGTAAAAATTCTGAAAATTTAAGCAAAATTGGTTAAATTGTGTGTTGTTTTTATCAGTCAAGTTTCACAACAATCCGTGATGTACGTTATGACTTCGGAACAGCGAAAATTGTGAATAATTGTGTGCAAATATAGTGTACACTCCTACTGCCAATTCGAATGCATCCCAAAGATGCATGTCTAAGAAGCTTGGCATAACTAATATCACCGTTTCTCGTGTGATAAAATCTTTTGAGGAGCGTTCGACTGTAAAACGAAAGGAAAGAAGTTGCGGAAGTAGCTCGGTTGATTTCAAGATGGCAAAGAAGGTCGTAGCAGAATTCAAGCCCCAACCAAACATCCCGGATATTGCTAGAAAATCGAAAACCACGAAACGGACTGGACTGCATGCCTACACCTTGCAGAAGGCCCAAACAGTAGTGAGAACCAAAATGTCGCTGTTAAAACCCGTGCCCAGAGGCTCTACACGCACTTGCTCAAAAATCCGCATTGTATTGCGGTGATGGACGACGAAACCTACGTTGAGACCGACTTTCGTAAACTACCCGGTAGGATTATTTCGTCGCCTAGTCCAAGTTTGACGTTTCTTCGCAACAAATGTCAAAATTTGCCAAGAAAATTCTAATATTCTTCATACCTACAAGTGAAACTTCCAATCTTTCGATCTACCCATCTTTTGTTATGCTTATATTTTTCTGTAGTTATTCTGATTCGTTTGGATCGTAACGTTTGCATTAAAAAAATGGACTTTTTTTTCGGAGGGTGATACAAAAAAGCTAATACAGATAATTGCTTTTGATAAATTTCCCATGGAAGGTAATTATTTAAGATTACTTGCAAAAAAATTCTACGCCCTTGCGAGCGGCCTTCCGGCAGTTGACCGGAACATTCGCCATGGCGGACGAAAACATGCGTGTAGGCATGTTTTTGAGTTCTTTCTTCGTTTTATTTATCAATTCCTCCTCAGTTTTCACGACAAAATTGTTGGAGTAGATCTTACGCTTCAGGTTGGCCCAGAAATTCTCGATGGGACGCAGCTGGGGGACGTTGGGCGGGTTCGCCGACTTGGGTACCACATCGATATTCAGTCGCTCCATCTCCTCCAACGATCGCTTCGAGTGGTGGGCCGACGCCAGATCCGGCCAGAACACCGCGTCTTCGCCCTTATGGTATTTCTTGATGAACGACGCAGCTTCCGGCAGGCATTTCGTACTACAAATTTCCCCGTTCACGGCCAGTCCAGAGCGAAAGAAAAGTGGCTTTGACATCCCCTTCTCGCTGATTGTCAGCCACAGCAGCACCTTCTTGGGGAACTTGGTGTGAGAAATGAACTTCACCTCGGAGCTCACTTCCTTCATGGGGGAAGTAAAATACAAAGTGCCCTGCCAGTCGTTGCCATCCAGGGTGAGATAGGTCTCGTCGTCCATTCACCGGGAAAGTTGACCATCTTATTCTGCCGCTGCCGCTGCGGCATTGCCTGCAGCTCCGAAACCAGTGGACGTGACTTCTGCTTCCTGACATGTATGTTCATGTTCGCCAGGTACTTTTTCATTGTTTGGCCGGTTGAATCGACCTACCGGCCAAGCGCACGTGGCGATGTAGCCACTTTTCCCTCGGTCTTCCTCTTCAGCATCCTTTGGAGCTTATTGTCGATCAGGGCCGTCAGCCGTCCAGAACCGGGCTTTCTTTCGATGCTCTGATTGTTGTCTAATAGTGCCAAGATGTTGTAGATGCCGAAACGGGCGTATCCGGCGAGCGGTGAGGTGTGAATGTAGTTCGCCTCCCCGCGATGCACCTTGGAAACGTTAAGCTCCCCTTAACGGCTAAACGAACTTCAGAGGGAGCGTAATACGACGCATTGGGGTGAATGCTAGTAAAACCCCAATTATGGCAACTGGCGGCGAAAAGATTCACGAGTGGTACCGTTGTATTCGGGCTGGCGCCTGTGTCGTCTCCCTCAGTACTGCCGGGTGACACCGAGCAGGAAATGGCGAGGTTCCCGCGACACATGTCGTCTCCGTCCCATTAAAACCCTGGCAGGCCTCCAGTACGTTCCATTCTCCATCGCCCGACCTCGCCAGTCGGGCGGGAGTAGGCTCAGATGACCTATGCCTGTCTTGAGCTGATCCGGCTCTGAACACGGTTCCCCATGAAGGGCCGTGTCAACCCTCGCATGGCCTCCCTGCATGCATAGATAACCATGGGATAACAATAGCGACTACTCCACGTGGGCTTGGATAGCGGCTGGAGGGGGACCCAACAACATGGAGGAATCAAAAAAGACCCAAGAGAGAGCGAATCCGTTCGCGAAAGGCGGCCTAGCGAGGTCCCCACCGCGTAAAACGGTGGGATCGGGCGTGAGCGACACCTGCGGTAGTGCTACGGCATCGGAGGCAGGTGGCACCAAGCTAGGTGTGGCCATGGATGGGCCAGGACTCATCCGGGCCATGGATAGGATGCGGGAAACCCTTCCTAAGGTGATGGAGGTCTTGGAGCAGTTGGATGCGATCATCGACTTCACGTCGTCGCGCAACAACATTGCGAAAGACCTAAAGTTGAGCCTTCTTAGGCTACGCATGACAGTGCAAGCTGCATGCAAGGAGAGGGAAGAGCTGGAGGCCAAACTACTAGCCGAGCAAAGTGCCAAAGAGTTGGCACGGCTAGCGGCCACCGAAAGGGTGAGGGACATTGCCTCGAAGCAGACGCAGACGGAACCATCCGTCTCCGTTGGAGAGTCCACCCTATCCATGAGGGCGGGGACCTCCAAGCGGGCTTGGCAGTCCCCGGGCGAGACGGCACCCTGCGCTTCTACGAAGCGCATCGTGTCGGAAGCCCCAAAGGGGAAACGAACCTATGCGAATGTGGCGGCGGGGTCAGAGTGTCCATTCTCGCGACCAGCTTCGGCTTCTCGCAAAGAGAGAGGCCCCGGCGCTAAGCCCAGCGCAAAAGGCGCGACGACTGGCTCGCGTGTTGTCTCATGCGCCGAAGGGGGCCCGAGCGGCAGGGCCCCAACGACAACAACAGCCATAACCAGCACGGAGGCAGATGCCAGTGCTAGGAGGGGGACAAGCGATGACCCCAGGCGGGGCAGGGAAGCCCCATGGAATAAAGTGAGAAAAAATAGGAGTAAAACAAGAAAAGAAAAAGATAAGCGACAGGTGGCCCGCAAGCGTAACCGCGGAGAGGCCCTCATCGTTAAGACCGAGGCATCTAAGTACTCCGAGGTCTTGAAAGCGATGCGTGGGGACGCTAAACTGGCAGGCCTAGGCGCCGATGTGTACGATGGAGTATACGCCGTACCCGCACCGGTGAAATGCTCCTGGAGCTTAAAAAAGCGACAACGCTTAAGGGCCCGGCGTATAGAGACCTGGCAAAACAGGCCTTAGGTGAGGGTGTGGAGGTGCGCGTCCTCGTCTCGCAGGTGACGATCCAGTGTAAAAACCTGGATGAGATCACCGAGGCAGACAAGATCTCCACTGCACTGAAGGAACAGTGCAAGGTCGAGGTTGCCGCCGCAGACATACGTCTGAGGAAGGGTCCACTTGGGACCCAGGTGGCAACCCTGAGGGTAGCGGCAGTCGACGCAGACGCGGCGTTGAAAGTGGCGAAGGCGAAGGTAGGATGGTCAATATGCCCACCCCCCAAATGCTTGATGTGCGCCGGGAAACCGGACGATAAGCACGTCATGGGGGGGCCAAGTGCCCGGCCGCTAAGGGTATACCAACGAGCCAACCGTAATGCAGGTAACCCAACTAAACCTGAACCATTGTGAGGCAGCCCAGCAACTGCTGTGTCAGACAGTTAGCGAGTCGGCATCGGATATCGCCATAATTTCTGACCCATACCGCATCCCATCCGGCAACGGGATCTAATATGGCGGCATTATGGACGACGGGCAAGTACCCGGTTCAGGAGGTTGTGTCCATCACAAACGAAGGCTTCGTGGTTGTAAAAGTGAATGGAGTGTTCTTCTGCAGCTGCTACGCACCACCAAGGTGGTTGATCGAACAGTTTTCCAATATGCTCGATCGGATGACAACGGAGCTAACTGGCCTGAACCCGTTGGTAATAGAGGAGACTTCAACGCTTGGGCGCTCGAGTGGGGGAGCCGCCTTACCAACCCTAGGGGCCAGATTCTTCTGGAGGCCTTGGCTAGGCTTAATGTGGACCTAGCCAACGTGGGTACCAAGAGTACCTACCATAGAAACGGAGCGGAATCGATTATCGATATTACATTTAGCAGTCCTGGGCTAATTAGCAATTGGAGGGTGGATGATGGCTACACCCTTAGCGATCACTTGGCGGTACGTTATTGTATCGTCCACAATTCAAGGCAGCGTGCGGAAGGAGGAGCATCCACTCCATTCTCCCGCAGATGGAGGACGTCCTACTTTGATATAGAGACCTTTAAAGAGGCGTTTGAGAAGGAACGAAACTTACGCGAAACCCAGGAACCTTGCAGCGAAAGACTCGTTATGACACTTACACGAGTGTGCGATGCGACCATGCCGAGGGAAGTCAAACCGAGGAATGGAAGATCGCAGGTGTATTGGTGGACGGAGTCGATCGCCGACCTCCGAAGAACATGCCTCCACGCAAGACGGAGGGTGCAAAGAGCGCGGTCAGACGCCGATAGAATCGAGCGTAGAGGGGCGCTAGTCGCCGCGAAGGCCGCACTAAAGAGGGAGATAAAGGCCAGCAAGCGAGCCTGCTTCGAGGGTCTGTGTCAGAAGGCCAATACGAATCCGTGGGGTGACGCCTACCGGGTTGTAATGGCCAAAACCAGAGGATCGGCGGCTCCAACCGAGCGTTCATCAGAGCTGCTGCAGGTGATCGTTGGGGGACTCTTTCCGAGCCACGACCCAAGTCCATGGCCCCTCGCCGCCGTAGATGTGTCCCATGACCAGCGTTCCAGTATCCCAGACCTTATCGCTGTCATAGCGACGGAAGGGTGGACGGCTCAGCCGAATACTCGTGACCACGTGGGCACTGACAACGGCACAACGGGGGTCGGCGACGAGGCGACGGTGACGAATGATGAACTCATTGCGATAGCAAGACGGCTATCTTGCTGGATCCCGAAATGTTCAGGGTGGTGATGCAAAAGTGTCTGGACGAGGGCGTCTTCCCGGACGCCTGGAAAATTCAGACCCTTGTGTTGCAACCAAAGACAGGGAAGCCACCAGGAGATCCATCGGCATATAGACCTATATGTCTGTTGGATACAGCGGATAAGGTGCTCGAGAGGGTAATCCTCAACAGACTGACAACATACACGGAGGGTATAGGCGGTCTGTCTAGTAATCAGTTTGGCTTCCGTAAAGGGAAGTCGACGGTGGATGCCATCCTGTCCGTCACCAAGACGGCCGAGGTGGCAATTCAGCGCAAGAGGCGAGGAGTACGATACTGTGCGGTGGTCACCCTTGACGTGAGGAATGCGTTCAATAGCGCCAGTTGGGCGGCTATCGCCGACTCGCTTCAACGCCTTCAGGTTCCTGGGTACCTGTACAAGATTCTCGGAAGCTACTTCCAGAATCGCGTACTGGTATATAATACAGAGGCAGGCCAGAAACGTGTGCAGATCACCGCAGGCGTCCCGCAAGGTTCGATCCTGGGTCCGGTGTTATGGAACCATATGTACGACGAGGTACTGCGGCTTGAGTTCCCGAGCGGGGTAAGGATAGTCGGGTTCGCAAACGACATCACCCTAGAGATATGTGGTGAACCCATCGATGAGGTCGAGTTAACGGCCTCACACTCCATCGGCATTGTGGAGAGATGGATGAGCTCCAGGCAATTGGAGCTAGCCCACCATAAGACCGAGGTCACGGTGGTGAATAATCGGAAATCGGAGCAACATGCGACGATTAGTGCAGGTAACTGCACAATAGAATCGAAGAGGTTCTTGAGGTATCTTGGGGTTATGATCGACGACAAGCTGTCCTTTGTCAGTCACGTCGATTATGCTTGCAAGAAAGCCTCTATGGCTATATCGGCATTATCTCGCATGATGTCGAATAGCTCGGCGGTGCAAGGGAGTAAGCGTAAACTCCTGGCCAGCGTCGCCCTGTCCATACTTAGGTACGGCGGGCCGGCATGGATCACCGCCTTGAGTACCGAGAGCTACGCAAGTAAGCTAGAGAGTACACACAGGCTTATGTGCCTAAGAGTGGTGAGTGCATACCGAACGGTATCACGCGACGCGGTCTGCGTCCTAGCGGGGATGGTGCCAATAGGCATTGTCATAAAAGAGAACGTAGAGTGCTTCGAGCAACGTGGAACAAGAGGTATCCGAAAGACCACTAGAGCCGCATCCATGGTTAAGTGGCAGAGGGAATGGAATAACTCCACCAAAGGTCGGTGGACCCACCGACTAATCCCGGAATTAACCGGGTGGGTCGGTAGGCGACACGGTGAAGTGAACTTCCACTTAACGCAGATATTGTCTGGTCACGGCTGTTTTAGACAATACCTGCACAAATATGGGCATGCACAGTCCTCCGCATGCAGCGAGTGCGCGGGAGTCGAGGAAACTGCGGAACATGTGTGCTTCGCATCTCCTCGCTTTGACGGCGCGAGATCCGGCATTATTGCCGTAAGCGGTCACGACACGACTCCGGATAACTTGGTCCAGAGGATGTGCCAGGACCGGGACGTCTGGGACGCGATATGCGTAGCAGCCTCCCAGATCGTCCTCGATCTCCAACAAAAATGGCGAAACGACCAAAGGCAGGTCGCAGGGACCACCTAACTACTAAAGCCCTAAGTAGTTAGACATAGTGGGTGCTTAACAAGCACAATAGCCCCCTCCCCGAAGTAATACCAAAAGGTAGTCCCGGGGAGGGTCCAGGGCTTAAGGCACGGGTGGGTTTTTAGTGGGTCGAGTTGGCACCCTCATCCCCACACCCTGAGTTCTTCAGGTGTCTGGTTGCTGATTTTCCATCCGGTCTAAAAAAAAAAAAAAAACACGTCAAAATATCAAAACATAAGCAATCGAGGGTTCTTTCGATGAAAACTTATCGAAAACATATCGATTTTTGAAGTGAGCACTTATTTTGTCACTGTCTATTTTTTCAATAAAAATTGATTATTCAGTTCTTTAAGTCGAACTCTTTTTTAATTATTATTCCATAAGTGAAACTTGAAAAGCATATAAAAAAACAAGATATCAAAAACGACTACAGTGTGTTTCCTCTAATTTTAACCAAATAAATGAGAGAAATTCAAAAAATGATGAGGTGGGCACTTTATTTTGCCCATCAGTATATGTATAATATGAAGATTTACTGAACTACTTACGACAGCATTCTGATTCGGATTTTTTTTATCTAGTGGATTCTTAAAATCGTTCAAGGGTTTTCGAAGATGGAATGCGAGAGGCACGAAAATAATCCGGAAACTATATGCGAGGTTCATTTGTGCAATACAGGAATTGAGCAATACAAGAATTCGAATCCTTGGTTCGATGTACACCTTGCAGCTTGCATCTTAACGTACATTCATGCGCTTTTCGGCACTAGTAGACAGAATATTTGAGAGTGTGTTCGTGTGAGTTGCGTTATTAGGGGCGAATCATTAAGGTTGGGACGGAGCTTGAGACCGATGTGCATTTACTTCCTGAGCCAAAAACTATATTCATTTTCTTCTTGACTATCTAGCCCCTAGTCAAACAGCCAGCAGAAAAGGAGCAGCGATTGTCTGATCTTCCCGAAATTTATTCCGTGCATTGTACCAAGAGGTGTAATGATAGAATTTTACCAGATGACAATGAATATGAACATTGCATACAATAATAGAGATGTTTTTGAGTATAAATCCATGATAAGGAAACGCGCAAATCGGATTAACGAAAACATATTTTAATAAGCTTGCAAAACGAACATAAAGGGTGATACTGTCAAAATTTGGTCAAGGGAAAACGCGTGTAAATCGGTGAAATCGTTTATTTAAAAAATCAAATTAAATTTCTTTTTCAAGTTCAATTAGTATAAAATTCAGGAAAAATATTCAGTTAGGCTTCCGCTTTTCCAAATCCGAATTTCCGGGCCTTGCGCTTGACCCCTGCCATCAGATTTTGTACAGCCACCTTGTCCACCTTCTTCGCCGCAGAAAGCCAGTTTGCCTTGAACTGCTGCTCGTCCTTAGCAGTTTTTTTGGTCTTCTTTAGGTTCCGCTTGACAATAGCCCAGTATTTCTCAATTGGGCGGAGCTCTGGCGTGTTGAGAGGGTTCTTGTCCTTGGGAACCACCTGCACGTTGTTGGCGGCGTACCACTCCATGGCCTTTTTACCGTAATGGCAAGATGCCAAATCCGGCCAAAACAGTACGGAACAACCGTGTTTCTTCAGGAAAGGCAGCAGACGTTTATTCAAACACTCTTTCACGTAAATTTCTTGGTTGACAGTCCCGGAAGCTATGAAAATGCTGCTTTTCAAGTCACAGGTACAGATGGCTTGCCAAACCAGATATTTCTTTGCGAACTTTGACAGTTTCGTGTGCTTGAAAATATCTGCTACCTTTCCCCTTCCTTTTGCCGTATAAAACTCCTGTCCCGGAAGCTGCTTGTAGTCGGCTTTGACGTAGGTTTCGTCGTCCATTACCACGCAGTCAAACTTCGTCAGCATCGTCGTGTACAGCCTCCGGGATCGCGCTTTGGCCGTCGTATTTTGTTTATCATCGCGATTTGGAGTCACTACCTTCTTGTAAGTCGATAGTCCGGCTCGTTTTTTGGCTCGTTGCACGGTTGTAGACGATACACCCAGCTTATTTGCGGCATCTCGGAGAGATAGGTTAGGGTTTCGCTTGAAACTACCGGCAACTCTCTTTGTCGTCTCAGCGGCTTCCGGTTTTCGATTTCCCCCCGATCCAGACTTCCTGGCTGTCGACAAACGTTCCCCAAACACTTTAATTACATTTGTAACGGTTGATTTGGCAACTTTTAGCGATTTTGCCAACTTTGCGTGCGAGTAGCTCGGATTTTCGCGATGCGCGAGCAAAATTTTGATACGCTGCTCTTCTTGCTTGGACGGCATTTTGACAACTGAAGAGTGAATTCCAAAATCAAAATAGGAGCAACATTCTACACACACACACCTTCAAAATGAGGGGTGTTCAGGTTTTTTAAATGCAAAATTGAAAGAAATACGTCAAGTTGATATTGACCAAATTTTGACCGTATCGCCCTTTAGCTATTCTTGAGGTAATTTTTAGTAAACATTTCAAACATTTTCAGTAAATTTAAATCGGCATTCTGTGCACTAGACCTTTCCTGTGGTTTTTTTTATTGGTTTATCTTATACCTTGCATTCTGTAGAGTGTTCTTATCTTTGAGACTAATGTTTTTTGGAGCCTGCTACTATTTAAAAACAATTTAAAAAAACTGTTAAATGACAATTTCACCCCATATACGCCCATTTTTTTTACTGTAGTGAATACTCATTTGGCCTCTCTTCCCCAATTTGATCTTTCTCTTATGTGGTGAGTTTCATGTTAACTTATTAGCTGGAGAAATCTCATAAGCAGAAGTCAATGCCACCGTAAAATATGGCGATATTTTTCTTATTCAGTCACCCCATTGGAAAGTCTCGTAAAAAAGTGTCAATCGTTGCGTAAAAAAGCCACGTCTTCGAAAGTGCTGTCATAGATACGTCAATAACTGTTTCAGTTGCACTGACAGGAAGCAGATTCTCCGAATCTACTGTCCCGTCAGCCTCACCTCCGTAACCTCATAAGTGTAGGTGAAATCAAGAAACAAGTGGATCGTCTTCTAAATACTGCTTGGCGGAGCAAATAGCTTACCTTGCGAAATGGAGCTAGTGAAAATCTAGCCTGGCAGATGCCAGAGCTGCTGGACAAAGCCAAATTCATGCCCAAACTCCAACTACCCCCCACCCACCTTACTGCGTTACATAATTAATGGACCTTCCCATATAAGATTTTTCATTGAATATGACATTTCGACAGTGATATTTCATTAGGGCCGAATAGACAAACGTTTCTGCAAATTTCTCATGATACAAAGTCTACCGATGTAAACAACCAATTCAATAGGACAGGAGAACTCTTCTTCTACGAAATTATTGTGGAGGATTTATGAGGCGTGGTTTCAATGCCGCGAAATTCGTGTAAGAAGTCATTGTTTACGTTTGTCAGTTAGGCCCTAATGATAAATCTTTGTTGATTTATCGAACTGTGCCAAATGATGTCACTGTGGAGAGAGCACACACAGAAAATAAAAAAATATTACACTGAACACACAAAAAACAGCCTGTGTTATGTCTTAAATCCCGACAATTAATATTCGAGAGTAAGCAAAAACGTAAGTGGTAGTGTTTCAGGTTTGATATTGTAATGTGTCTTTTTTTTTGCATCATTGCATCAAAACTATCGAGATATTTGTGTTCCTGCTTGGCAAAGCCATAATAAAGCGTTCTGTCCATTCAATAAAACAAGCACACGGCACCCACTGTTTCAAGCTTCAAATTAAGCAAGAGTGTTGCGTGTCAATAAACCAGTTGCTGAGCCCCTGTCCAGTCAGTGGTGTATTGTGTATTTGTCAACCGGCCCCAACAGACCTACAGAACATAAATCATTACCATTCGACCGAGGCTCGTGAAACTCCTCCGTCCCCGAACTTCACTCGAGCTAGGTGCTAATTGAATAACTTGTAATGTTGCTTTACGCATGGTGAATAGAGATGATGGTTATCCTACTTAAGCGCTCGGCACCCGACCGGACTCGGCGGAGTGCAAAATATCGCCGAAACGTTACCGGACTTAATTCGATGATGCCGAAGACGTGCTGAGAATTAAATTTTCGTTGAAGCCATGAAATGCACTCGAATCCCCAACGGGGGTTTATCTTGACTGGTGGATCAATGATTTGTATCGGCAACTAATTCAAACCGTAAACTGAAATTTGATCTATCAGACGTGCACGTTTAATTGGGGTAGTAAAAGTTTTATTTCGTGCGGAATTCGCGACGCCTCGAATGGCTTTCTGGATGAAAAAAAAAAACAACTGAATCACAAAGGAAATCACCCAGAAAAAGAGTTGACAGTTTCAGGAGAGGATAAATAATTTTCGCTAACGCACCACATAATTTACCCATATTTATGACACCCAACTTGGCGGTGGAGTTTCGTGTTCATAGAGACAATAGACGCAGACCCGAACCTACACCAAACGCGCATTAGCAAGTCATAATACGAATGTGGGCCTTAAAAATTCACTCCGCACATGGAGGCTGCCATCGCGTCGGGAGAAGATCGACGATCGAGGGAGACATATATTTTCCCCCGGACGATGTGATCTGCCCATATAGGCAAAAAATAGCAACATCACAACTCACACACATGGACGGGGCCACGGTCGACGAGGCGGCGCGGAGGGAAAAACGATTATCGTCATCATCAACATGCAAGTTTCCAGCGGGAGTGGGTGTTACACATATTTAAAATTCAATAATTTATTCAAATGAGCGACATCCAGTTGTGCTGCCTCTTACGGTGGGTGATCGGACGGAAGAATGCGGGCTCGGTTTTGTTTTGCAAATTTAGAACTGTTTGTGTCTCGATCGGAGCACCAAGATGGATATGCAGTCCCAATCGAGACATCCCCTATATCGGACATTGAAGGATTAGGCAAGGGAAGGGTAACCTTGAAGAAAAATCGTTGTATTAAATGATGTATTTTATCTTTGCCATCTTGTTTCTGAATCTAACGACGTTTCGCTGCGAAGAGATATGCTTGATCAAGATCTCGATCTTGACAGCGCGGTCATCGATTACCATGAAGAAAACATTGGAAGCTTTGAATGGCGATGAGGTGAGGTTGGCGTGTATTTCGATTGCTGTCCAAAGTTGAAATAAGAACGTGAATTCATTGGCTCATCGATTCATCTCTCTACCACTCAATCGATTCCAAATCCCGTCCCGTGACCATTGTCCCAAAATGTGCGCCTTATTTGGTTGCGCACTTGAACTGCATTGGCAATTTAATAATTATATGAGAGTTTATTTGTTCTCATCTTCCTGGATCTTCGGCATGATGGCACACAACGAGAAATTTTCCCAGCAACAAATTTGCCGAGAAACATTTTTTGGCCATTTTTACCTATGCGTTATCATTTCGTGGCTTCGGATGATTTTGATGGTTTAACAATTTCGTTCTCCAGCGGTTTCAAAAGGAAAGATTTTTTGCATCCGCATTCAAAACGGAATCAGAATCCAAATTTCATCAATTGGGTTTATTTACGAGAAAATGAAAAGAAAGATTTCTATTTGATTCCAACCACCTTTATTGCATCTCCTGACAGATACGCGTAGTTCGTCTACAATGTGCAGACTTTTTCAGGATTTGCAATAAAGGTAGTTGGAATTAAATGGAAACTACTTATCTTTCTTTTCATTTTCTCGTAGCAGGTATTCCACTAAAAAGCTCGCACTCAAAAGGGTTCAATTCGTAAATTTTACACCTCAACCAAAAACCAGGTGCGACAAAGACCCATCATTCATATAGTTGACACCTTCTTGTTTAATCGCAGTCTACAGTTTTAGCAAAAGCCACACAATGCCGACTCCAAGTTCCCGGAAGTACAACTTTTACCAGTATCATCATACTTCAGTGACATCGAAATTCAACCGAAAACATGAAACCGCTTCCATATTTACCAACTAGCTGTACCTTCCTAGTCATGCCTACCCTGTTGTTGCCCGGCGTCACCTCCGAGAGAAATTTCATTCAATGAAACCGGGTCCATAAATCATCGACCTCTTAACATCTACTCTCGTTTCCCCTATCGCCACTGGAGCTTCCCAAACATCAACCTCGTTTAATCTGCTTGTTTTTGTGTTACGACAACAAGGTCTCAAATTTAGATGTCTACCCCGCGTATCGCACTTGGATCTCCAGCGCAAAGGGCAACGATTTCTCCGAAATGCTTAATTACCGGACGGCCGTTTGGAGCATCGACGCGTTCCGGTTCCCAGGGAACATGCGCTTTACACGGGTCATCGGTGCGAGCTTGGCCGTGTTTGACAATTCCAAATGAGGCGTGTTTAACACGGGTAGCTGCACACCATTCGGCACCCCACCATCACAAACAGGCGCTCGGACGATAAATCAACTTGTTCGGTTCTGAAGTGGATTTCTCCTTGATGCACAGTTGTAGTTCAGTACGGCGAGGTACTACTACTACTACCGAAAGGCAACAAAAGGCAACAATCTTACGGGGATTATCGAATCAAAAGATCGAGATTTATGTGCTTCTTTGATTTCACAGTTCAAGAGCGGTTCCGAAGAAACCGGAGTCTACAGTCCCGTACTAGGTCCTGAACCGTAGCGAAAGGGATAATAAATTAGCATTTCGGTTTGAGAGTGCAAGCGCACGGCCAACCGAGCGGGAAAGAAGGCACGCGAAACATGTACTTAATGGTCGTTTTATGCTCTCGGTGAAAAATTCTCGTGAAATATTTGCGATCACGATCTTGGCCTGGTTCTGGCCTGGCTGACCACCGTGGATCGGCAGCAGTCGGAGTAGCTGCAAATTGAAATATTGTGTCTCGCCTTTTGTGCGCGGAGGAATGCCACGTCTCAAAGCGACCACCATCAGTCGGCATGAGCAGTTCCTCCGATAACCCCCCCCCCCCCCCCCCCCCCCCTGAAGGGGCACAATTAAGCTCGTCGAACATTGCGAAAACAGGATCGAAAACATCGGTTGGTTTGCTAATTAGCGCTGTCGGTTGTTTTTTTTTTGCAGTAATGGAATACCAAAATGTGTTTTTGTGGATGTTGCAATGTGTTCATTTGAGGGAGCAGGGGTGGCATCATAATGGAGTTGCAGTGTCGCTTCGGTTAGAGGAGAAGGAAAGACAGCAAATATTACTCGTACTTGTGACATGGATTTCGGTTAGATTTGAAGATGTTCTTTGACATTTGATAAATTTTTTCTAACAAATTTAAAAATATTAGGTTAAGGTTGGTATCACTTTTTTTTTGATTTTTTGTACTTAAGAGCTGCGATAATCCGCAAAACTTAGCGATTTATGTGAAGGTGCTTTTCTGAACAAACAATTTATTTACAGTATGTATAAAAAGTTAATCCACCCCTACCGACAAATCGCAATTTCCTGTTTTGCGGTTGAAAAGTGAGCTGTTAATATGAATGTTGTTATTTGATTTATTCAGTTTTATGAGCTTTTTATTTTGCCATTGAATTTACATGACATTTTACTTCTTTTGGAAAACTATGGTGCGATCAATGAAACGATAGGAAAAATACGAAAAAAAAGTTTATCCACCTGAATATATTTAATAATATTTTAGAGTGTTTTACGCGGTGCCAGTCACTTTATCGAATGTAAATATTGAAAACTACGCACATTCCGTCTTTAGGTGCATTTGTGTATCAAAAAAAGGTTTTCTTTGGTAACATGTCATGTTTCAGCACTACCTGAAAAGTTTGTGTTCTAGAACCAGTAATTTAAAATTGACATGCAAATGTTGACATAAAATAACGTGCAATAAAGTCTCACGTTTATGTTCGCCGTCGTGCTAATTCGCACTATGTTATAATCTTGTCATCATTTTTTTGGATTGTCTCGTCTGTTTGGAGGGGGTGGAACCGTCGTCAGGTGGAAAATTTGAGTTCGGAATTTTGTATTAATTCTAATGGAATACACGCATACATTACATAACATGAATCGTGTGCGTGTTCAGTGAGTTTCTGTGATTCAGCTGGTTATACAATCGACAAATGTGAAAAGGTGGATGCAAATCGTTCAATATTTTCCGTCGATGTCTATACGCCAATTTTTTTATACTGAAGTCAGTTAAAGTTTTACTGACTTTCAAACAGCTGAGTGTTCTGTGAGCAGTCCAGTAAAAGTTTTTTCACTGAATGATCGTCAAACTAGTGATGAACTCTCAACTGCCAAAAATTACTGAACAACTCAGTAAGCAATACAGAAGTTCAGTAAAATGTACAGAACAAAACTGTGAAAATGTAAGCATCGTTAGCTACCAAAAAGAACTGAACACATCATCAATCAATACCGAAGTTTGGTAGAATTTACAAAAAACAAATGTTAAATTGGGAACGCTGCAGAATTCTACAGTTGTTTCGTAATTTCATGTTTCTCTTCCTAGTATGCAGGAACAATGCAAACGGAAACTGCCGTTTCCATATGAAAGAAAAGCAGGGGCTAGGGGACTGATTCAGAATCAGAATGCATGATAAAAAAAGTGAAGCGCAGAATAATTGTTCGTTCATTGTCTGTGTTATATGAAATAATAATTGCCTTTATTATATATTTTCGAGTGTTGTTGGGTGCAATATGAGAACTTTGCGTGGGGGGGGGGGGGGGGGACAAACGGTTTGTGGGCAGATTTTGGTTTTACTGTAAATCGGTAAAAAAATTAACTGAATAGCGAATGTTCAATGACAGTTCATTAGTATACATAGTACATCTGTTAAATAAATATAAATGTTCAGTAATCTTTCATACGAATTACCGAAAACTTGTAGTTCTTTGATAGATATCTATAAATTGAAGAAATTTTACAGATCATTCAGTAGAAATTTTATTTTACCGATCAAAACCGTAAATTTCTTTACCAAACATCAAAACTTGGATTTGGTGTGTACGCTACATGGCTCCAGTGTTTCAGGTTACTATATTCGAATTTCATTTCAATTCAGACAAACAAATCACGAACAATAATTGGTGTTTGGTTGCATTCGTATGGAGAAGTGCATTTCCTGCCCTGAATGATTTAAAAAAAAATCATAATGACTGCCTTGTTTCGGAGTGGGCCCGACACAGCATTCTGTACAATTTGCATTAAGACCCTCACAATATCCAAATGTATCCAGGCTTTTGAGCAGCACGCGAATACTGCGAGGCATCTGTAGGGATGGATGGTTCTTCGTGGGCCAAGTCAACTGCGGCTGTGTCGTGGTCACGAATCACGAATAACAAATCGAACGGCCACGATCCTGATCCGGTGCATCGACTTCTCAAGTGCAGCTCTAAAGTATACGAGATGCAGCAAGAAAGGTTGAATTTATATGGCTATTGAAATGTATTGCATCTGATTTTCCGGCCGCGTCCTTAGATGAAATTCGGGAATCCCAAGTTGTTTCTACGCATCTTCAAACGTTCTTAATCGGTTCTGCTAAAGCCAAGGATATCCTTGATAAGTTGAATGATGCTTGGAAAAATCTTCGCATGCTTGGTAAGTGTTTCATAAATCCAATGAAATAAAGCATCTCTTATGCTCAATAAATGAATTTAGCAGGAAATGCCGGTCTAAACGTCAATTACAAAGTGGAGAGGCTTATAAACGATCAACTTGTCGAAGATCACAAAAAGCCTTGACTGAATATAGGATCCTGTATTACATAGCGGGTTCCTACAGGTGTTGAAGAGTTGGAAGAATCCGCTTCAAAATTGGTCATTGCAATTTACTATTGTTCAATGGCTGGTAATCACGACTAGAAGAGCTTGAGAAAATACAGCAAGAGCTTTGATAACAGTCACACCGTTTCATTAAACACGTGACATCAAGATGGTAAACCCTGCAATAATCAACAAAAAGAATTATTGATCAGTGGCCTGCACAGGTTAATTATTTCAAGGTCCATATTCGTAAGAAATGTGATTAAGCTGACGCTGAGTTTTGATAGACACATCTTTAATAAACAAAGTCGCTTCAAACAGGTTTAAATACAATACCGTGGACACCCGTTAGGTTGAATAGAAAAAATCGCAAACACTCGGCGTTCGAAGTGAATTTGTGCAACTTCACTACAGTGGCACATAAAGCGATTTCGTACCTTTGTGCTGAAAGCAGTTCAGAAAATTCTCTATGAGCGCCGAATATTTGCGATATTAGCTGTTCAATTTAACGGGGGTTCACGATATAGCATGATATGTATTGGAAACTGAACAATATGAAAGCTAAAATTCTGAAGCTAAGTGTAATAAATCCAAGTAATTTTATTACAGGGTGCGGCAGAAAATAATGCGAAAATTTGTTCTATTTCTTTTAAATCCCATTTTCAACTAATTCAAGCAATAATATCAACATTTTCGAGTGCAGTTATCTTTATAAAGTCCTTTTAAATAAATTTAATCAATGTGTCCTTCATTTTTATTAATAACATCCTCGAGCCGACGCCGGAAGGCAGAGCATGCCTTTCGGACGTAGTCCTCCGACATTGACTGCCATGTGCGTGTTATGGTTGACTTCAGGGTTTTCACACTAGGGTGTGATCAACATATGCCCAAATCGAATAATCCAACGGATTAAGATCTGGACTGCTAGGGGGCCACAAATCCTTCGTCCAAAACTTCATGTTATCGTTCAAGCATTGTTGGGTTCGATTGGACGTGTGACACGGTGCTCCATCCTGCTGTAGGACAACGTTTTGGTCCTCGGAGAAGTTGGCCTTCACCCAGGGAAGCACTTGGTCTTTTAAAATATATCGGTATTGATTTTAACTCCAGCATCAATGAAAACAGGCGGCATTTTCAAAACGTTGCAACGCGAGTTTTCAACGCGTTGGACGCCAACAAGCCAAACATCATGACACCAGCCGGATGTGTGGTTTGAAATTTGAATTTCACTTTTTCCGGAACGTTCTCCATTTTCTGCGGTGAAATGAACCGGTCCGTGCGGCTGTTGGCCACAGCATCGATGCTGAAAAGCTTTTCGTCGGAGAACAGGATTATCATTTTTTCCTTCTTCAACAAGGAAACCAATCTCTTGGAACGAGTCACTCGTAGTTCCTTGACCCGGTCCGTAATCAAGTGGCATTTCACTCTGGCTCTGGAAGATGCATGCAGGTCTTCTTTGATGATTCTCCGCATGGATTTCTCCGAAATATTGGCTTTCTTTGCAAGTTTTCTTATGGAACGCACCGGGTTGCGAGCAATTTTTGCACGGACTGATTTGATCACGTTCGGCGTGCGTGCAAAGCGCGGACGACTTCCGCTGCTTAGGACCATCCTGCGGGACTTTTTTATGCGGTAAACTGTTGCCAAATGGCACCCTACCACCTTGGCAATCTCTTTCGGCTTCTTCTTGGCGAGCAACAAACTTGTGATCACTTCTTTCGCGAACATTTTGACGAATTTGCAATAAAACAAATAGAATGTTTGGATGCAGCACTTGAAAGGAAACATAAACAAATACACTTCTGACAGAAATTAGTCACTAGCTACACGAATTAACCCAATACTCAAGTTTGAACATTTTCGCATTATTTTCTGCCGCACCCTGTATACGTTAGTATCAAAATAACCCACATTATTCAAGATATTCTATGTTCAAACAACTCAGTGAGTTGTACACTCATTGTTTATTTCTAACCTTTCGATACGCGTGCACAATTTTCAGAAAGAGCAACCAAGCGAGGTTTTCTCACGTGTGTTGTGTTTTTTACACCAGCGCGTTGTCCGAAAGGTTAAGATGACTCAGAAAAAAAGTCCTTATTTGGCCACCATATTTAAGGATAGACTCTATCATTTTCCAAACCACACGACTTAAAAACTACTGCGATTCTGTGATGGAGATTGTTTACTAATGTGGGCTGCACTGCACACAGTTTTCAAGCCCTGTACTTTGCAAAAATTGAAGCAATACATCAAATCAGTATAATATGGCATCCAATTAAGGAATTAAGCATAACATCTCGTTCACACTACAACTTTTAAAATGTAATCTAGACTATCTTGATAGTAGCATCTATACATCTAGTTTTCATTGGAAATCATTTGCATAGCATTTGATATCAAGATACTCTATATCACGTAATGTAGTTTGTACCCAAGCAACACCAAACCATCATAATTAGTTACAGCAACTTGATTGTGATGTAATTGAGTCAAGTGTGCTACTAGGGTAATGTGAACGGGGTTTAATGTTACACGCTAAAATAACTGTCTCTAACTATCTTTTTGAAAGGATAACAGATACAAAAAGAGACAGTAATTACACGGCCATCCATTTTAACTCAATTTTGAGTTGTTTTTACTCACTTGCATCAAAAGTGGAGTCACTCAAATCTGAGTAAATGTAACAGGGATTGACAAGAGCCTACAAATCAAAAACATCCATCTGGTTTGAGTCCATGTTTTTGATTTGTCGACTTGTCAATACCAGTTATATTTACTCAAATTTAAGTGACGAAAGTGAGTAAAATCTGATTTAAAGTGGCTGGCCATGTAGAAGCGTGTTGGTTGTGTTTCTCTTTTTTTTTTAAACAATATCGAGAGAGCAAATGCAAGGCACCAACTCAATAGTAACCTTATGATGTCAACCATTTAGTATTTTCATTTATACGTGAATGAGATGACAATTGATAGTTGACATGCTCCCATTTGACATACATTTAGAAGAGGGGCTTAGTTATATCCGGTTGTGATTAACTGTCAAACGCTGAAGTTACGGAAAAATACGTGTTCAAGCAATGCTATAGCGCAGAGTGGGAAAAAGCAGAAAATACATTAAGAGGCCTGAGAAGACGTCAACTTGCTTTGGAAAACTTTCAAAGAAGATAAACTTTATTTGGCATCTAAGGTAAAAGCAAAAATAACCGCAATTGCTTTAATTGTGGACTGTTTTATGCGACAAAAGTGAATGCAGATCGTCACCGCGAAAGCATCCACAAAGTTGATATTACGTCTAAGAAAATAAGGCCACCCAAGATTCTGCAGCAACGCTAGGAAGTAATTCTTTGTGAGGTTGACGTGAAAGGAGCTTCGAAAGTTCTTTAGATAGCATCACGTCTCGTCGAAATCATTGGACTTAACATCCAAAAAACTATCCCACCAGAACTTCCACTGACGGGCTTTAATAACTGGTTCAAGCAGCCATGGTTTGAGCATCTTAAGCATTTGCATAATTGATTATTTTTTTCAGTTTTGCTATTTTTATGAAATAAAATAAAAGCGAATAACGGAATTACCTGATTCTTTGAGTTTTATTTTGAAATTTGTTCCTCATTCATATTGTAGAAAATTTTCCACTTATATTTAATTTTTGTTTTGATAAAGTCTACGTAGACTTTAAGCAGGGGGGTGTGGCAAAAGTCTACTAAAGTATACGAGGGGGAGGGGGTTTAAAAATGTCAAATTTCGGTCTACGTGGTTTATGAACAGTCTCAGAGGCTATAGGAGTGGACAGTAATTTATTGCTAGAACTAAGAGAATTGAAGAGAAAACATTAATAGCTCCGTTTAGTGTAACGGCAGGTTATGAAAATTGAAAGATGCAGGTTGAAAACGATCGGAGGTTGTATACAATCGGGCGCATAATCTTTTACCAAGCTACTCCAGTTGCGAGGTAGACAAGGGGGAGGATACCCCCTTGACTGGTAAAAGAGTATGAGACCGATCGTGCTCTTATACTACCTATTGCTTTGTTCTGGTTCTAGCGATCTTTTAATTTCCCTCTCCCTCCCTCTTCCCTCCAGTACTTGCACCATTCACATTTGATTAGCATTAAATTACTGTCTCCTCCTAGAGCCTCTCATGTTGATGGGAAATTATCTGCTTGTGACAAATTTCATCATTAGATATCGTTACTCCGCGCATTAGGAGAATACAACAAAACAACGATCAAAGTGAAAAATGTGTTTGCTGGTCTAATATGTTTGGAAAAAAACATTCTCAAAACTTTTTCAAGACTAGATATGTTTGGTATATCATCCTCACAACTTCTTTAAAACAAAGTTCTTATATTCTTGTCAAAGAAGATGTTTCTGGTGTTATTTGGGTCATCGATAGTACATATCTTTAACTAGAGGCATGCCAACAACTAAAGGTCATTTCAATAACAATTGAAAATAGGCATTTGTTTTGTCAACACAATTCAAATGCACGATCGCATCCACAAATTAACCACGCGTCAACCTTGACTGCTAAAATTTATAATATTTATTCATATGCTTCCATTCATTCAGAAACGCATATCAATACAAAGTGTCAAGAATCGACCATCACACTCTATTGTCTTCAGCATGCTCCTATGCTGAATAGGCGATTCGACCTGCCCCAATCCACATCAGACCACATCACAATTCATCCGGGACGAGTTATGCGTTATAAATTGATTATGTTCCCACCAAATTACAGTCGCCATCGGTCGTCTTCAGCACGCTCGGGTGGCTGCAAACAATTATTCTGTTTGGTCTCACGCTCTTCACAGTAATAAATTGACACATTTGCGCCAGGGCGTCTTCGTTACAGTCTATTGATGTTTTAATAAATCTTTCTAGGAGGAGTGAAGCTATTTTTACGATCTTTTATAAATGCTTAATATTCAGGCAAATAAATCTATTGCCAGGAAGAAACTTTCAACGAAGGAGGACGAAAATTGACTGTGAAATATATTTTAAGTTAGGCCAAAAGGTTTATAGGTTATTGCTTCCGACAAATCGAGTTGCACTCGTACGATTCTGTGATTTGAAATGGGTAGATTATCAGTGGAAACTCAATCTTCGTTTGTGAATTGTGCACTGGTAAAGCTCGATTCAAAGTAAATCTGGACGCACGGTTTAATACACCATTGCGTCCCTGGAGGTTGAAAAAAAAACGTTTGACAGGCATTTGTTGACGTTTCATTGACGAAAAAATTGGTGAAAAGTTTTTCTCGATTGATCGACGCATCTCGAAATAACGGAGCATGGAACTTGAGAAAAGAAAAGTGTTAAAATTCCCAAAGTCAATGGTGTGTAATCAAACATCCGAATCGCTTCCCTGAAACAAAATTTATTGGCCAAAAAGCGAGCACGATTACTATACGAGCGAATTTTGACGAAATTTGATGGCTGTATTTCAATGGATGACGAAACATATGTCAAAATGGATTATAAACAAATCTCCGGACGAAAATTTTACCTGGCAACTGGTCCAGGTATAAATTTGCCTTTGCTGATAAGTTTGCTCGGAAACTAATGGTTTGGCAAGCAATCTGCAGTTGTGGCCTTAAAACCAAGGTTTTCATCACATCTCACACAATGACGTCGAAGGTTTACATTAAAGAGTGTCTGAAAAAGCGGATTTTATCCTTCATTCGGCAACACAAGACCAACGTTATGTTTTGGCCGGATCTAGCCAGCTGCCATTACTCTAAAGAGGCACTAGAGTGGTATGCTGAAAACAATGTTAATTTCGTCGCCAAAGAGATTAATCCTCCGAATTTCCCTGAGTTCAGACCGATCGAAAAATATTGGGCAATGCACAAATGCACAACAAATGCATATAAAGTGGCATAAAATCGACGGTACAGTGTCACCAGCGACTGTGCAGATCATGATGGCATCGATCACAAGTAAAGTGCGACAGTTCATTCGAAATGGTGAAATGTAATAACTTGTTACACATCGCTGAATAAATACCCTTTTGTTTGACATTTTGATCAACCGTGTATGTTGTTTAATTCTTGAGTTAAGATCACTTGAATGCGTCCAAATTTACTTTGCATCGGGCTTTAGTACTTGTGGAAGCTTGCTCTTTTATTATGGAAAACTATGCTTCCGAACAATCCACTCGATGGCGGATGCAAATATAATAGAAATCAATTTGGCATCTGAGCGATACGTAATCGTATTTGTATAAAGCTCTGTTGTTGACCGGTCGATTAACAAACGGGTGCTGCTTACTTGTTAAATTATATCAATCGCTCACACCAAATTCCCAAAATGTATTTCAGCTAAATGGATTACTGGATTCAGTTCAGCAAACTGTTCCTTCATTAATACGAGCAAGTTAGATGTACGATTTTGTCTTTAGTATACGTTTCCTATGTATTTTTAAGTTGTTTCTTGCTGAAATAAAACCTAAATAGCTCTTGCTATAGATTATAAATTTAATGTAGTTGAACTCAAAAAAGACTGCAGCATGCCTCGGCGGACAGACTGCAATTCATGCTCTATGGACTTCTTTAATCATACCACTCACTGCCCTGGGGCTACAGAAACAAACAACAAGTAAAAAATTCATCGCATTCGATGTGCCCGGTTGCAATTGTGCCATGCGCTTTGCCAGACCCATTTGTTCGAACATAATCTCCCGCCTTCATTAAGGACCTCTGCTCCCAGCGAATAAGATTAATTGTGGCAACTTTGGACACGCACTCCGTCCATCCGTCACTGCTCTCTTTGGCTAGCGGAGGAAGGTTTTTGCGGCGAAAATATTCGAACCCGCAAGCAAATTACTTAATTTACGACCAGTTTTTCGTAGTTCAGTTGTTCGAATGCACTCATTTGGCTGACTAAAAATACACGCGAGCTCGTTGATAAATAACTACAGCGAGCAAATACTTCAACGGATTCCCATTAATACTTTTTTGTAGTTTGTGCGTGCACCGCCAGGGGTCGTAAATCGACGCATTCAGGTTCGGGAGAAGAAATGGATTTTCCTCGATATAGGTAACTGGCAATTCCGAGCGTGTTGACGGAGCACTTGTATGCAAACACTTTGCCGAGCGTGAAATGCGCGCTTTGTGCAGAGGAAATGGAACTGGGAATCGCAAATTTATTGCCTCAATTTGCAGTAATAAATGACAATTACACGCTCAATTTAAGCGTTTTATCGGAAGCATTAATTCAGCACTCGTTGCACTTTGTGGGCTCTCGAAGATCTCCGTCGTCTGGTCTGGGTGCATACGGAATGAATGAATTGATCATGAATAATGTGATGAATTTATTTGACTCACGAAGGTGCAGAAGATCTATGACTTTGTGACAAGGTTCTAGACCGGGGAGAAAAATTAATCAATTGTTGCAAGAAAAATGCTAATACGCTGTTTTCTAATAACTTAATTCATCCCACCTTGAAGCATAATGAATAATCATCATTGAGCACACGCCTCCGTAATGAATTAATTGCCCGTTCAACTGGGAAGAAGCTATTCGATCCGCCCCAATTCAGAGAAACCCATTCTGTTGAAAGCGTCTTCACAAAACCCGATGCTAAACCAATAATGGAAGAAGAACGAAATGATAATTGCAGCTTCCAGTTCAAGCCTTGCTCTGCTTCAAAGGCGAAGCGAGCATAAAATACAGGCTAAGCAACAACCGAGGTCAGTGATTAGTGATGAAATTCTGAGTTATGTGTGTACGCAATGGGAACGCCTCCATTGTATCGCATCTTCGATCGACGACAAATCGCCTTCCCCAACGGAACGGGTTGTTGGTTCAACTCTTAATCAGATCAAAACTGGGCACACGAGAAAGAGAGAAACTGGATACCGTGCGTGTTCTCCGCAACTGACAACGCTGTCCGCTTCCTATCAGCCGGCTTCGTTTGTTGCTTCGATACTGCCCGTAAGAGATCGGTCAAAAGATTGAAGATCTTCTGGAGTAGCCGGTTAGGGGCAAATTATTATTGATGACCATCGAACCAGTCATCCGGCTTGCGTGTGGTCCCCCCTGTGGTGATCCAGTAGACTACATACCAAATAGATCACGTCTGTTGATCTACCATCAACGTGTGCGCACGAGGGTGCCCTGTGGAATCAATCCTAATGCAGAACTATAATCGAAATTCTACTCTTAGGATCGACTCCGATGGAGTCCGATCCCACGCGAAAGTGCAGAGGCAGCCGGACCGGATGGAAGTAATAAAACATTCTCCATTTGGTCGTGTGTCGGTCGTAGGACTCGCAGACATGATCACCATTGAGTGGATATCAGTCGGGCAGCACTTGCCACATTTGCCCATATCCCACATACGGCGGCTGTTGTGTGGTTTCTGACGTGGTGAATTATTGATCTACTCAATGATGTGTGATAAAAAAGTTTTGTTAATTATTTTAGCAGATCTACTGGGTTTGGAATCGTCAGAAGTTCTCATGCCATAGATTCTCATGCCTACACTGAAAATATTATTTTGTAAGTTTGCTTACACTGATTTTGAAAACATAGTTTTCTTACACAAAACAAATGCTTTATGTATATATTCTAAGAAAACATTCGTATCACTTGCCATCTCACAAAATCCCAATATTACTCTTTGTTCATACACGTTACGAAATGATACCTTGTGATCAAAAAGTTCCGGACTAATTTTCAATTTAAAAAGGCCGCCTTTATTTTTTCGGTAAAATCTTTTAGTGTAAGATGGCAACACTAGTTACTGATATTCTGTCAAAGTGTGAGAGCAAATTATCCATTAGTTTTGTTTTGACAACTGCTTTTGTTAGTCGAAAAATAGACGCTCGGCGATTTTTACCATGGATAAAAAATTGGAACAACGCGTTTGTGTGAAATTTTGTGTTGCAAACGGATTTTCTGCAGCGGAAACGCTCAGAATGTTGCAAAAAGCCTTTGGTGAGGACTCTATGTCACAAAATCGTACATTTGTTTGGCACAAAGACTTTAAAGAAGGCCGTGAAAGCGTAAGTGATATGCCGCGTTCTGGACGACCATCGACCTCAACTACCGATGAAAACATCGCTTCCGTGAAGAATTTAGTTATGGAAAACCGCTCAATTAGCATTCGGGAGATAGCTGCACTCCTTGATATCTCATTTGGATCGACCGAACACATTTTGACGGAAATTCTGGGCATGAAACGCATTGAAGCACGACTTGTTCCAAAAGAGCTGAATTTTTTGCAAAAACAGCATCGAGTTGAGGTCGCTAAACAGATGATTGCGAACGCAGATAGCGATCCCACATTCATGGAACGCATCATAACTGGTGATGAAACGTGGGTATATGAATTTGATATGCTCACAAGTCAACAATCGTCCGAATGGCGCGCCGAAGATGAGCCAAAACCAAAAAAATCACGACAAAGTCGCTCCAAAATTAAAGTTTTACTGACCGTTTTCTTTGATTTTCGCGGTGTCGTCCATTCTGAATTCCTTCCAGAAGGTCGAACGGTTAACAAAGAGTATTATTTACAAGTTATGAGACGTTTGCGTGAGGCAATTCGAAAGAAAAAATGGATTTCTTCTGTCTGTGTTTCTGTGTGTGTGTGCGTGTGTGCTTCTTATCGATATGGACTTGACTGGAACGAACGCGGTGGAAGTGGACATGTATTTGGTTTGGGGGGCGGGGGCGGGTCTGGTATCTTAAATTGGTTGAAATCCGGCCTCCACACAAGTAAGACACACTCCCATAGAAACTAATGATATTTATAACAACTAAGGGCAACTAAACTAGGGAAGTGGAGGTTTTTTAAGGGTAGAAATTTTTGAACGGGAGATGTGTTTCTGTGGGGTGGGCCCCGCCTTCTGTAAGAGGGTGGCTCCCATACAAATGAAACACAAATTTTTGTATAACTCGGAAACTAACCAAGCATATGGAACCAAATTTGGAAAGTAGAGTTTTATGAAGAGATAAATGTTTCTATGGTTCGAGACTCATCCACCCTCTGGAAGGGGGTGAGAGGGGGGGGAGTTGGTTGGGTTTCCATACAAATAATACACACATTTCTGCATAATTCGAGAAGTAATCAAGTAAATGGAACCACATTCAGCAGATAGAGGTTTTTGAAGGCAAGAAATGTTTCTATGGTGGTTTGAGACCCCTCCGTCTTCTAATAGGGGGGGTCTCCCATACAAATGCAACACGAACCTCTGCATGACTCGAGAACAAATCAAGCAAATGGAACACAAATTTCTTAATAACTCGAAAACTAATCAAGCAAATGGAACCAAATGTGGCATGTGGGGTTTTTTTAAGGCAATGATTGTATGTTGGTTTGAGACCCTTCCGTCTTTTGGACGGGGGGAGGGGGGGGGGGGCGTTATCGTACAAATGAAACACAAATTTCAACCAAACATGAGAATTATCCAGGTAACTAAAACACAAAATGTGTATTTCTGGGGCAAGTAGCCTGTTCTGATAGAAGTTTTAACCCCTTCTTAGTTAAGAATAAAAACTCATTCCAAAAAAACAACCATAAACGTGCCAGTTCCATTGAATTTTCATTCATTTAGTTGTATGCGTAGCAGCGCTCGCACCGGGTTCAGCTAGTTAATCATAAATTTAACATTTTTATGAAAAGTGCAAACACATGTGTGCATGTACTGTCCAGAAGTATGCTATGTTTAGGTCTGAGCTCAGTGAATGAAGTAAATCCAATTTTAAGGTCTTCGCATTTTTCTTAAACATCATGTATGCTACTTTCAAAGACATCGTTAATAAACGCTTCTGTACACATTCCCTCTTACCATTTCGAATTTCAGTACCACCTGTGGTACAGTAAATTTTATCACTTGAGTGATCTTAGGTATAGATTTGAATGAAATACATCATTTCCACCCAGTATTTACCTGTAGAAAACATTCCGGTTATTTAAGGTAGGAAATACATAAAAATTGTCCGAGTTAATCATTAAATGGTGTATCAAATTTTTGGTAATAAACAGGATCATTCACCTGATTTAATTGTATCATCATTAAAGCCTAAAAAAACCAGCCCCTTTCAAATGGTAGCGCCTGGTTTTTCAAACATTCAAAGACCCTTAAAAAATTCAATTGTCATTATAATTAAATTTAATTGGCTTCTGTGAGGTTGTTAGGACCAAATTATAAGACGTCTGGTGCGATACACGGTAAAAATAGGACATGAAAAATTTGTTGTTAGAAAAACTTTTTTTCCATAGTGCCCAACATGCTATGTATGGCAAACAATTATATAGTCTTTCTAAAGAAAAAATTCGTCTTATTTTAAGGTAGACATTTTTTTGCAAATTGACCTTAAATTTTAAAATATTTTTTTTTAGCGTGTAAGAATCGATTTTACAGTTTTAACAATATTTATCATAAAAGTTGAGACAACTTTCTAAAAATCATCCATACATCAATTTTTGTAAGTTATGTCCTTTTTGACATATGTTGATTTAAAAAAATCGATCAAAAAACATAAGCCCTTTTCAAATGGTAGTCTACATAAATTTTGAAAAAACAAAGTATGCAAAGTCACTTTAAAAGACATAGTCTACACATCCACAAAGTAACATTGGATTCTGAGAGGGTGCTGCCAACCACTGGATGAGTTAGCTTGAAAATCGTCATATTTAAATATATGTTGGGGCACCCTGGAATGTGATGGGCGAGGGGGGCGCCCCGGGCAAACTATCGGGGGGGGGGGGTTTGGGTTCGGGGGGTGGATTTGGGCCGGTGAATTTGTGAGGGGGGGCCTCAGTATGGGCTTTCTTATGGGGAAGGGGGGGGGTGGGTTTCCATACAAATAATACACACATTTCTGCATAATTCGAGAAGTAATCAAGTAAATGGAACCACATTCAGCAGATAGAGGTTTTTGAAGGCAAGAAATGTTTCTATGGTGGTTTGAGACCCCTCCGTCTTCTAATAAGGGGGGTCTCCCATACAAATGCAACACGAACCTCTGCATGACTCGAGAACAAATCAAGCAAATAGAACACAAATTTCTTAATAACTCGAAAACTAATCAAGCAAATGGAACCAAATGTGGCATGTGGGGTTTTTTTAAGGCAATGATTGTATGTTGGTTTGAGACCCTTCCGTCTTCTGGAAGGGGGGGGGGGGGCGTTATCGTACAAATGAAACACAAATTTCAACCAAACATGAGAATTATCCAGGTAACTAAAACACAAAATGTGTATTTCTGGGGCAAGTAGCCTGTTCTGATAGAAGTTATAACCCCTTCTTAGTCAAGAATAAAAACTCATTCCAAAAAAACAACCATAAACGTGCCAGTTCCATTAAATTTTCATTCATTTAGTTGTATGCGTAGCAGCGCTCGCACCGGGTTCAGCTAGTTAATCATAAATTTAACATTTTCATGAAAAGTAGAAACACATACATTATTTGTGCCTGTACTATCCAGAAGCATGCTATGTTTAGGTCTGAGCTGAGTGAATGAAGTAAATCCAATTTTAATGTCTTCGCATTTTTCTTTGAACATCATGTATGCTTCTTTCAAAGACATCGTTAATAAACGCTTCTGTACACATTCTCTCTTACCATTTCGAATTTCAGTACCACCTGTGGTACAGTAAATTTTATCACTTGAGTGATCTTAGGTATAGATTTGAATGAAATACATCATTTCCACCCAGTATTTACCTGTAGAAAACATTCCGGTTATTTTAGGTAGGAAATAATAAAAATTGTCCGAGTTAATCATTAAATGGTGTATCAAATTTTTGGTAATAAACAGGATCATTCACCTGATTTAATTGTATCATCATTAAAGCCTAAAAAAATCAGCCCCTTTCAAATGGTAGCCCTGGTTTTTCAAACATTCAAAGACCCTTAAAAAATTCAATTGTCGTTATAATTAAATTTAATTGGCTTCTGTGAGGTTGTAAGGACCAAATTATAAGACGTCTGGTGCGATACACGGTAAAAATAGGACATGAAAAATTTGTTGTTAGAAAAACTTTTTTTTCCATAAAAGTACCCAACTCGTGATGTATGGCAAAAATTTCGTTTTGAAAAAATTTCGTCCAATTCTAAGTTTGCCGTTTTTGGCAAATTGACTTTAAATTTTAAAATATTTGTTTAAACGTGTAAGAATCGATTTTTCAATGCAACAATTTTTTTCATAAAAGTTCAGACAATTTTCTAATAGTCATCCATGCATCACTTTTTTCGTAAGTTTTGTCCTTTTTGAGTTATGATGATTTAAAAAAAATCAATTAAAAAACTTAAGCCCTTTTCAAATGGTAGTCTACAATTTTTTTGAAAAAAAACTTGAAAAAAGTCACTTTAAAAGACATAGTCTACACACCCACAAAGTTTCATTGGATTCTGAGAGGATGCTGTCAGCCACTGGATGAGTTGTCGTGAAATTCGTCATATTTAAATATATATTTGTGCATTTCCTTAAGCCCTCCCCTTGGATATGTGATCTGGACGCGATGGGTGGGCCTACGCCACCTCCACTGAGATGGCAACCAAAGACATATCCTGACGTGGTGGTATCACATGCTGATTATTTGGATTTAATGCCGCGTCACATATCTGGCATTGATGCACTAATTTTACACATGTGATCCAACGGACAGCCTGTCCTGGACCATTGAATTCTGTTGCAGTTTGGTGGGGCTCTTTCCTCAGTAATCTTGGCTGCAACACCTTTCTTATGCGTTCTCGGACATGATGAGCCGTAGCCACGCTTGAATATAAATCTAGCTAGATAGGTATATGTTGATAGACAATGTGTTCAAGATTATTGACATGCATAGGGAATCGACTGTTGGATTCACTGTGTAGAAGTTTGATTAAAAGTGGGAACGTGGCGCTAGTCTTATTTTGTTATGTCTCACTTCAAAGAAGTAACAATCATTGTAACAATGGTATACAAACAAGCTTATAACGGCTTCATTCTTGATAATTTTATAATGATAAAATAGGGAATAGGCGTGATGAAGCTTTACTTTGTCACCGAAATGTGAATCTTATAGTTGAGCAACGCTCAAATAATTATTGTTAGGCTACACATGCATCACAACTTTGAAACGATTAAACAACTTAGAGATTAGGATTCGACAAATAAAAAGGAGGCAATGAACAGACAAGTAAACGTAAACTTTTCTTCAATAGAACTATAGGATTTAACTAAATAACGCAGAAGACAAAAACTGACTAAGGCGGACAAAGTGATAAGTGAATTAAACGTGGTAAGACGAGGTATGCATCGATGACTTTCAGGGCACATAAGAACTAGACATCTATTAACTAAATTATAAACGACTGAAGAAGTTACGAAGTGCCCACTTGAGCATATAAACGTAACACTGACTGAATTAAATAGCTTAAAGAGATGCAACGAGGAGGAAACTTCTCTCTCCTGAGTCCCATCAGCAAACTGGGACTTGTATTAATAACATCAGACATTACTATAACTGGTAGAATTCAAATATCTCAACGACATTTTTGATTCAAAAAACCTGTTCAAAAAGACTTTCGCAGCACATAAATGATGAACTAAACTACAAAAGACTGAAGAAAACACACTGACAAACTAAATAACAAAAAGACAAAACGACACCATACAAAACAGCGGACATGAACATGGCTGAGAGAAAGGGGAAGCAAGCTTGAAAATGTAACACCTGTTGAGGCAGTGTCCACAGCGTCTCTATGGACGACATGATCCTTGCACGGCTGGTGAAATGCTTCAAAATGATTTGAGTTATATCATTCTAACGCACAACGAACAATACAATAGCTTCTTATTTTTCGTTCGAGAAAACTGCTTCGAGATTCTCAGGGGCTGCAAAATGGTGAGTCGACAATGGGCAGGGAGCGTGCGTCCTCACAAGTTCCTACCTCATGCTTCCACGGGTCAAGAGATGACAAAGACCGCCAGCTAAGGGTTGCGTACTTAGCTGGTAGTGCAGCCTGGGCACTGTTGTCCTTCTGACTTCAGCTAGATTGAGGAGGTGCGTGCCGAGCGTCTGTGTCCACCAAGGAGGTGCGGTCTGTCCTGGCATCGGCAGCGCCACCCGGTAAGGTAGTATGCTGAAATCTTACCCTGCCACGAAAAATGGAAGTATTCTTAATACGTTCCGACGGTGCTAATTCCAGATAATAATAATTTCAGTGCTAATTTCAGGTACAATAATTGAAGATTATTTTTTCCCTCGTGGCTATGATAATGCAAGTCTGTTTACAATTGTAGCAGGACCACAATCTGCAGACATAACAAGTGTAATGGTTATAATTAATTTTATATTATCACAAAACCTTCACAATATTTTTAATGCTATTTTCAGCTTCGCATTTATGCATCGTTGTGAGTCTAAGCCAACCTAACTTACGCTATGTATATGAAAAGATACGATGGTTTTTAATGCAATTTTTTCCCTTCTTTATCATAAGACAATTAAAAATACAAAACCTAACATTCATCCTACATCTTCTATTGGACAGGCATAAAAAATCATTTGTGGGCCCAGTGGGAAACAAAAGTTAGCGGATAAATCAAATATCCGTTTGTTTTTATTTTTATTTCTTTTATTTCAGATTTATGAAGCTTCCGTTTTTAGGCAATAATCATATTCATAGGGAATTTATTTCGCTTTACTGTTTGCTTACATTTTCCTAGCAAAACGGCTGCCAGGAGATCAACTATGTTCCATTATATCACATTGAAAATTTCCGTTATTTCAGAGTTTACAGCAACTAACACCGCTGCCGAAGAGGCAAATGGCTGCATTTTATAATTATATATACATTATTTAGTATTTTATTGTAACATCGTATTATTTTCATCATTGTATTTTATTAAAAACATATTGAAATTTTTTTTAAAATAAAAATAATAATAATTAAATTTTTTTTTCTTCAAGGTTAAAAGGAAGTTTTTTGTTGTTGATAGTATTTTTTTTTTTTTTTTGTTGTTTAGGGTTTTTTTTTTTTATTATAAAATTTTATATTATATAAATTTAAAAAATATTTTTTATTTTTTTTGTTGTATTTTTAAATAAAGGCAGCAGGGTAAATGCACCCTTCATATGGGGAAATGCTCCTTAAACTTTGGAAAAATGCTCCTTAGATGCGTTTGCCCGGTATAATGCAATCGGAGGTATTTACCTTCTGGTTAGCGCTTGCCGGTTGTTTTAACGGGTCTTAAGTTTCTTCAAGATTGTATAGCGGAGCTTCGCTCTGCAATCTTTGAGGTAGTTTTGACGGGTTTAAATTTCATTTTTACGAGTCTTAATTTCATTTTGAAGAGTCTTAATTTTGTTTTGACGACTCTTAAATTCAGAAACTTAAAACCCGTCAAAACTATACAATCTTGAAGAAACTGAAGACCCATCAAAACACCCGGCAAGCGCTAACCAGAAGGTTAATTTCTCCGATTGCATTATACCGGGCAAACGCATATAAGGAGCATTTTTTCAAAGTTTAAGGAGCATTTCCCCAAAAAGAAGGGTGCATTTACCCTTTGTATTTTTTTTATTATTTGGTATAAACTTAAATGCCATAATGCATATTTATACTTCATTTTATTACGAAATGGTTTGGCAAAAAAGGTTTCCCATTCGGGTGTTATATTCAACTAACTATGATTGAGGTGTAATGAGGCAACAAGCAGCATATTATTTTTATATGTCTATTTTTGTTTGTTTTTTTTTATTATTTTTTTTTTTTTAAACAGGGGGAGACAGGGAAGGAAAATTTTTTATTATAAAAAAAAAAATACTCTACATTATTATATGAACATCACTATATTATACATTAAATGAAAAGGGTTGGGAAGGGACCATCAGAGCACCGGATTGAAGCGATTTGGATGGGGAGAGTGGAATTGCCAACTCCCTGTCATTAACAATGTGTGAATTGATGGCGAGCTCTTCTACCCACTCATTGGGAAGTCCTCACGTTTGATGGCTTGTTCAACATTAGGTTGTGGGATTCTAGCATTGGAAGGAGATTCTCATTATCCCGCGGATTACGCGTAAGTGTCTCTGCTTACGAGTCTGCCCATCCGTCTTTGGCCCTTCAGACAGTGTTAAATTGAATACAGACAGATGTCGAACTTGATCAAATCATTCGTAGAGGACGATCCACTGTCTTATGGCTGTGCCTGCAACGATGAGTGATATCTTTTACATACATACATACAATACTGCTTCGAGACTCTCAGAGCACATAAATGACACACTTCACGGACTTACAAAAGACTGAAGAAATTACGAAACACCGTATTGAATTTGCAAACGCAACACTGACTAACAAAATAACAAAAAAACAGTCGAGTATTAATACACGACACTGAAGAAGTCTGCACATTGTAGACGAAATACGCGTATCTGTCAAGATAAGCAATAAAGGTAGTTGGAATTAAATGGAAATTACTAATCATTCTTCTTATTTTCTAGTAACAAAAAAACAATCTTCTTGGACGACATGTTCCGTGTACGGCTGGCAAAATGATTCGAAAGGATTTACACAACGGCCTGGCGTAGAGGTTCCTACTCTATTCAGAGTCCCGCCAGTAAACCTTTAAAAAAAATTGTGCATCTCCTTAAACCCGACTAAATGGAAAATAATCTGCAAACATAGATAAACCAAAATTTCAGCGTTTTGTTTACCAAAATGAATCCTGCTGCTTACCCAACCTTTTCATCTGACATCCCAGTGATTTTTCGTGGAAGAGGCTTCCTCGGCTTCCAACAAGGTGAGTACCACGTCTACACATTCCTACCTTTTCCTTGTTTGAAATGCATTCTAGAGGGGCGGAGCCGGTATTGCGTTAATTTAGGATTAACAGTGTTTGCACATTGAGTATGTTTGTATGTTAGGCTCAAACATCATTTGGTAGTTCTCTTACAGCTGATCTGGCAATAACGGAATAGTAACCTCGGGCGGTCAATTCATGCTTGTCATGCTTACAAATCTTCGGAACGTGAAGTTTAGCTGACTACTTTGGCTGCAGTTTGACTAATTGATTTTTTAGAGCAGTGGCAATAAACGTTTTAGGTTCCCCATAGTATTTCCCATACAAATTTTCAACCGGTTGAGCACAGTTAGTTTCGTACTAAATGAGTTCAAATTTTGAGAGGCTTTTTAGGGCCCCGATTCAAAATGCTTTAAGCACAGAGGAGCGAAAATTTCAAAAACTTGCATTAGTCTAGCCCTTATATTTGTCCCACATTGCTGAAGAGGGCCTGCCTTTTTTCTCTTGTCATTTTCACTCCTCCGAAACACTGGACAATTCCAACACTCCATTCAAGGCTTTATCATCGATCCAAGAACCTCATTTAATGGTGCATAAAACCAATCCAAAAGTAAGCCCCTCTCGACAGCCGAGAAAGATCGATGAGCAGCGACTAGACAAGTGGTTAATTAAACACTCATTAACGGCTATTTCTCCCATCATCGCATCCATAGGCTGCAGTTGTTTAGCAAGCGTTGGATAAACAATTTATTATCTCTTTCTCCAACATGGGTATTTGAACGTTCAAATGAGTGTGTCTAATCGATGTTTATGGTTACCAGAAGGAAACAAAAACAAACCAACATGGGTGAAAAATTTGACATGTCTCGCATCTTTCTTCCCATATGGAATGTTGGGATTAATGGCATTAGGGCCAAGTCAAACGGCACAGATTTCCCCTCGACACGACTCGGCATTGAAAGAAAGAGAGAGAGAGCGAATCAGAGAGGTTACGCAGCTGGGACATCACCAAGAACAACACTTATCACTCTCCTAGTCAAGGGCTAAGACAATCGTTGTCTAATTGGTTGTTTTCTTTAGTCTAATCCTCAGCTCTTTCTCGCTTTTCGTCGTTTGTCTTTTCGGCGATGATCATCTCTTCTAGCCGGCATCTTTGCTTCGGGTTTAATGGGACTGATGGGAAGACAAAACACGATCGCAGCCAGCAAGTACCTACTAACCAATACCATATGGCGTCACAACCAAACCGTCGGAAGGTGGAGAGATTCTTCAAATATTTAAAGTTTTGGTTTAATTATTTTTTATTTACTCAGTCACAGCATCAACCGTGAGACGAAACACTAATTTATGGTGACTTCGGACACGCTGTTTTGACACACCGCGAGCGCTACTACTCTGTTTCTGCTTCTACTACTTTTCGTTCGATATGCTGTTGGTAGCACACCAGATTCGATCTCCGTCCTCGTCGTCGTCAGTCGAGCATAATTTATAAAGTCAAGAGTGATTAGGGCGGGCTGTAAATTGATGCCAACGTCGTAAATTGGTTTTTGAATTGAGAGATTGACTAATAAGCCTTGAAAAGTCGTATTAGCGTAAATTTACGCTGATATATTTAATCAGAGTTCAAGTCCGTTCTTAAGTTGTCCTAAAAGTTTCTCCTCTTGAGACCACACCTTTGCGGGAACGATGGCCGGAACGTCTCACCACCGATGCATGCGACACCCGTCAAGTCATCCATTCGAAACGGGAATGAATTTTCCCGATTGCATTTGGTCACCAGACCAGATAAACAATAAAACTGTTCTAAAAATAATGCCATTCGACCCATCGGTGCGTGCAGAAGAAGGAAGCAACCGAAAATGTCACCCAACTGTGAACAAGTTAAGAAAACTGCATCTCCTTGTTTGAAATATGAGATTTATGGGATTGTCCCCAGGAACGATCAGCTCCTCGAAATGACAAATGAAATTCAATCCAACAAAATAACTCCGAAATCTATTTGTCTCTCTGTCATTTCGGTGAATGTTTTCCTTCAAACTTTGGACAAGTACCACGGAACATGTGACGAACGTCGAAGAATAGCAGAAATTCCGCCGTCAAACAACGACTCCATTGAAATGTTTCCGCCTGTTCGCCGAGCAAGATCGATGACATTATGCATTCTACGCTATTCCCATAGCGGTAAAAGTTGATGAACTTTTAAGTATTATGCGACTGCCATGCCGCCGGATCATCGACGCGGGATCTCACGCGAATGATCGTCCAGAGTCGGCAGTGTTCTGCATTAAAGAACATTATAATTCCGCAGCAGAGAAAAACTGCACACATGGGCACGACGACAAGTTACGTTGAGGAACGTTGATCCCTCTTCATTTCTCATCAATTATTGCATTTGTGGCTGTGATGAAAGTGAGCGGACGATGTGATACGACTCGCTTTGATGCGCATAAATTGAGCAAATCAATTCCAGGTTTCCATGCGCATTGGAACTAGATGCAGCACGACTGGATGAAAGCATCCAATGCATTCTGCGGTGGTCTTTGAGGGATGTGTGCTCGATGGATCGATGGTAATGTAATTGCTGATATTTAATGAAGTAGAAGTTCTTGGGAATGTATGCCTGTATTGATATTCATCGACTTCATGATGATATTTATCTGATGGATGGATGCTGGTTGGATTTTTTACTGTTGGAAATGGGAACGGCTCCACAGCAGCACTTTCTTGGGGAACTTGGTGTGTGAAATGAACTTCACCTCGGAGCTCACTTCCTTCGTGGGGGAAGTAAATACGAAGTGCCCTGCCAGTCGTTGCCATCCAGGGTGAGATATCTTCCTCTTCAGCATCCTTTGGAGCTTCTTGTCGCTCAGGGTCGTCGGCCGTCCGGAACCGGGCTTTCTTTCGATGCTCTGATTGTTGTGTAATAGTGCCAAGATGTTGTAGCTGCCGGAACGGGCGAATCTGGCGTTCACAAAGTGCCGCACGATGTCCGTTTTCAACGCGGCGGGGTGCCGTTCTTTGAACGCGCACACTTCTGAACGGAGTTGCTTCACTGTTTTTGCCATCACGGTTAGAGTTCGACTGATAGAACTGTCAAATTTTGTCTGCTGACCCATGGGTTACTTTGATTGATGCTGCATGGGTAGTTTTGGCAGTGCGGGTGAAGGTAAACACATGAAAAATCGGCAATTTTAGTCCATTTTCAATCATCAATTTGAATCAAGGACTTCGTGATTTCAACATCGTTGACAGTTCGTAGACAATTATCTGAGGTACCAAACTCTTTTCAGTTTGGTTCACCACCAGACATTTTCATTTATTGAAAATCCTCGCTCCATCGACGCTTTTTTGTGCGACAGGATGAGCACCTTTTTAAACAAATGTTGTCAAATTTGGAAGTTCCTTCTTGGAATGACAGATCAGCTCTAGTCAACATTTGTCCAAAAGCTTGAATTTTTAGCTAAGTCCGTGAAGTGAGCTATGACATCAGGGTTAATGCAGATGACGTAAAGGGCGAACACGAAATTATTGCGACACATTCAACAGAGCATAACTTTTTTACCATTGGGTAAAAATCAACCAAATTTTGCACACTTTCTCATTGATGTGTATTGTTTACATGCTGTCAAACTCGAAGTCGTGTTTTTCGATTCAACGAAAATGGAGGTGAACCAACGCGAGTCGAGAGAACAAATTCTTTCCAAACACCTGGAATTTCCTGACCTGTCGCACCGGCAGTTGGGAAAAATGTTGAACATTCACCATTCAACCGTCTCCAGAGTGTTGAAGCGGTTCCAGGGGCGGTTGACGTTGGACCACGGCAAAGGAGCTGGAAGAAAACCCGGACCGGAGAACAAAAAGACGGAGGGAAAGGTGAAGCGGATGATTAAAGCAAATCCCAACGTCTCAAGCCGTGATTTGGCTAAAAAGATCGGCATGTCGCAGAGCTACGTCCAGAATGCAAAGAAGAGAGCTGGACTACATACATACAAGGTACAGAACTTCCCAAACCACGATGAGTGGCAACAATCGACGGCTAAAACTCGGGCACGGAAGCTCTACGAGAAGATGCTGACAAAATATGGCTGCTGTGTGATGGACGACGAAACGTATATAAAAGCCGATTTTAAGCAAATTCCGGGGTTGGAGTTTTTCACCGGCAAGAGCAAGTTCTATGTGGACGACAAATTTAAGAAGAAGAAAACGTCAAAGCTCGCCTCCAAATATTTCATTTGGCAGGCCAGCTGCTCTTGCGGACTGAGGAGTGAGCCTTTCGTGACAAAGGGCTCAGTAAATGGCGACATCTACAAATCTGAGTGCCTCGAGATGCGCCTTTTGCCGTTCTTGCAGCAGCACGACGAAGCTCCGCTATTTTGGCCAGATTTGGCATCATGCCACTATTCTAAAAGTGTCCTGGAGTGGTATGAGGCCAAATCTGTCCATTTTGTTCCAAAGGACATGAATCCGCCAAACTGTCCGGTGCTGCGCCCGGTGGAGCAGTACTGGACAATGATGAAGCGGGAACTTCGGAAGAGCAAGAAGACAGTCAAAGACGAGAAGGACATGTTAAGAAAATGGAAAAAAAAACTGAGAAACTGGTACCGGATGACACTGTAAAGACTTTGATGGAGGGCATCAAGCGAAAATGCGTTCAATTTTACACTCAAGGCTCCATCGATTAACTTTTCTTTTGATTTTTGAAGTAAATATATGTATAAAACTACCCTAAAATTTTGGTTTGATTCTAAACATCATAAGAAAATTGGCATGACATTTTCGGTGTCGCAATAATTTCGTGTTCGCCCTTTAATGCGTTAAAGAGTATGTTAATGGAGATTCGTTAAGTAAAAAAGCACCAAGTCGTTAGGGAACTCGTCAAAATTTTTGGGGGTTATTTGTGGTTATTGTTTCGCGGTTTGGGGGGTGGAAGTATAGGCAAATTCTCATTTTGTGGGTGGGGGGGGGCGAGGGGGGGAGGGGGCCAGAAAGAGAAAAAAAGAAAAAATAAAAAATAAGGGCTGGAAGAAAATTGCTCTCCGTCAGTTCTATTTCAATTAACAATTTGGCTTTGACTGTCAGACGCACGGGTTTAACAATTTTCTCCATAGCGGCTCTAACTAGTTCCGTCAAATCGGCAAAAAGAAATGAAGCAATACGAGATTCGGTCTCGACTCGAATCGACCATTGCTGCATGGTCCCAGCATCTTATCGTCTACCGCATCAACCACAACTGTGAACACTTTCGATAGAAATACCAACGAAATGCTCGTTTTGAAATTTGGATGACTTTCCTTCAGCTTTCTTCCTTCCTGCTTCGTGACTGTATACTCTTGGTGCCTCATGGCGATGAGCGAAATAGCAGAAAATTGCCAAAAAAAAAAGTGCAGAACAAAAGCAACGCGCAGCAACAAGGGTCCGGTAATTGCATTCGCGAGTTTTGCAGCGACCGGATGCATGTATTTTGATGGACCACTAGACCTATGTCAAAGAGGACTCAAAAACCCTTCCAGGTCCACAATATTACACTGCCAGGCGATTGTGAAGAGGGTCTGCTAAAAGACTGGTGAAGCCGCTGAGAATACGCAACAGTTAAAAAAAATAGGTCTAAGGCATTAGCATTAGCATTAGCATTGACGTTTGCACACCTCGTTAATGGAGCTACGATGAAGAATAATTCGTTGAATAAATTGCATGCCACCGTGAAACGAAACCAGTTGCTGATACGTTTCTTCACGCAATAATCTCCACGAAGACACTCCTCGATCGGTCACCTAGCCACGTCCATGCAACCGTTAGTGATAGGGAGGACTTGGTATCTACCTTAAGAAGACACGGGGAACCCACGTAGCCTTCAGTAGATATAAAAGGAAAAAGGAAATTAATATTCGGAGAGAATAGTTTGGTGTACAGTACAAAAATTTATTTAAAAATTGTTGTTGGGAGCATCTAGTCTAAGAAGGTTAAGTGATGCTCCATTTCTCAACGGTTGGGACTTAAGCATTGACTATAGTCCAAGCTCCCTATGGCTTATGGTTATAGCGCCATTACTCGCTCTCTGAAAAGAGAAGAATGTCTGAAATTATAAGAACGGGTGGTCAAAGAGAATTTGTCAGATTTCTTTGATGGCAGCAACAACATTGCGTTCCTTTAATATAAAACCTTATGTATACTTGTTTATTTCTTGTTACCGTTATATGAATCAATATATTCTACGGCCGCCAGTTTAGAATGATTTATGGACGAAATAAATGAAAGATAAATAAATAAATCCTTTATCTATATTCGTTACACATCAAATTGAAATTTGACAAATCCGCCAAAAAGTTTTTGGTTTGGCGGACAATGTGTGAGTGGAGAATTGAGCCAGCCAAACTACACGAGAGGTATCATTAATGGGCAAATCTACCGCGACGACAGCCTCCAGAAGCATTTGCTGCCCTTCCTGCGGTCTCACGGAGGCAAGAAACTATTTTGGCCGTATTTGACCTCCTGCCACTACGCGTGGCCAGCGTTAGACTGATATACAATGTTGTGTTTGTATCAAAAGCCTTCAACCCATCGGATTCAATGGAACTACACACGATTAAGAAGTTTTGGGCTATTCAAGAACAAGCGGATTTTGATGATACAGTGGGTAAAAGTATCAAATAAAGTCGGCCGCACTATTGCTCAAGTCCTTGTGTGGAACTAAGGACAAAGTGTGGGCATTTGGTCATGAAGAGAAGATCTAATAAATCAATGAAGTGGAAACCTGACCATAACGTTCTTGTTTACTCCATGAATGTTTCAACAAAATCCGACTAATTTGTGGGTGTCCAATTTTTTTCGAGTACAGTAAATAGGAACAGTAATGGTCCCAACTTACTGCCCTAAGGAACACCTACTGTCAGTGACTTTCATGAACAAGAAACTATATTCACTCAGGTAAACGGAGTTTTGTCGCTACGATAACTCCGATTTAGGTCATTCCAAATTAGTCATTCCAAAATAAAGAGTTTCTCGAGCAGAATCTGATGATCAATAGTATTTGGATACGTGCTCTTTTGAGCACTTCAACCATATTTTAGGAGCCCATCGCCTTGTATATGGCATTCACCAGTTCGCTTGTAGCAGTAAGGGTATTTGATCCTGCCTAAAACCAGACTGATAGCTGTACAACACATAATTTTGGCGTAGAGTGTCTGATAGTCTTGATACCAGAAGCTTTCTGAATAATTTACTGAGTACAGATAACAACGATGTTAATTTTTTTACAAAATATGCAAGATATTCTAAACAGAAAAAAAATAGGATTATCTTCCATTTAATTCCACTTAAAAAAAGTATCAATACCAGGACATTCAATACGATAGGTACAAAACTGATGCAAATCTTAAACATTTTACTACACAGATATAAATCGATTTCCAATCGAGCCCTGATAAGCATTTTGAAACATATACTCGTTTTGGATAGAAGCTGACTTCGGCAGTTTAAAATCTGTATGGACATGTGAAAAGTTTTGCCAACGGTTTCCAATATCAACCGAATTAAAGAACTCAGGAGACCTTTTGCTAATCTAATCGAATCTAATACAACGCAGCCAGTACTAAAACCATCCTGGAAATAATTGGGTAAGGTTACCTGAAATACTTGGGTTGGCAAATTCCGAGGTATCGTGGAAATACTCTTCATCATACAATTGCTCTCGAGTCCAAGATCTATTCCATACCCGATTCATTCTTTCTTCCAACGCAGTTTCTTTATCATTTGCTTTGTTATCTTTGTCGCTATCTTCGGCGAACAACACTTCTTGTGTCCCCGAAGCTAACTTTTATCCTTTCATCTCACCGGCTTAGCTGCCAATGCTAGTCCTGATTCGTCCAGAAGCACCATTAAAACTTGAATCGTTCTCTCTTCCCGATCGTCTCTGCTCTTCAACTAGCAAATGCGTCTTCGCCGTGTCCAACTTCGACAGGTCAGTTTCAAGGTTCTTCCAAATCTAAATCCGAAACAGTAGTCTCAGCTGCTTTGACGATATCAACCGCATTTCCTTATTCCATCTTCAGCGTTGCACGAGATCTTTGATTGTGGGTTTGCGTTACAAACCCTTCTTCTGATAATGTTATTCTCGACCTTCCCTATCGCAACATTTCTTGAATTCAAACTGCTGCCGAGCGATTCCACGAACAAGTGGGAAATTTTTCTAGTTTTTATTTTTTATATTTTTTGATTTGCATGAAACCTTGCATACAAGTTTGTGGGGGAAAAAAACGTCGTTTTTAATCTTGCCTTTGTTAGGGGGAAGGCCTATGAAAAATGCACATGATATCTTTAAAGAATTTGTGGCGGGGGTGGTTGGTGGGGTTGGGGGTGTGGTGTGGGGCGATTTTGAGAACTGTTGGTGCTATATGGAGAGAAAAAATACGGTAGAAATAAGTTTGGTTGTTTTGTTTTGTGTTATAATAAATAAAGTTTTTTCCTTAAAAGTTATATGTCAATTATTTTTTAATTATCTTTATGTTATAGCTGATTAAAAATGCTATTTGGTGGGGGGTGGGTTGTTGTAGAAAAAAAAATATTTTAAAAAAAAATTTTATAAAAATCATTGCAATTTTCAAAAAAGCTATTAAGAAAAGTCAAAAAAGTTTGTCACCCTAATTTTATGAAAGTACATCAAATTTGCAAGCAAAAAGTACTTCGGTAACATTTTTCTAAGATGCACCGTTTAGAAGATATTTTAATATTTATTTTTTTGATAACTTAATAAGTTTTGGCCCTTTTCGGATGTACGCCGTGTTTTTCTAGTTTTAAAAGTATTTTTCTCGGAAAGATTGGAAAATTTTGAGTTAAAATGACAATGACAGCTTAAAGATTCGAGTGAAATTCTCTGCCTTAAAAGTATTTTGAAAAACAAGTTACAAAATCCCACTATCAGGAACAATGATTTCTTCAAGTGATTTTTGGTGCGTTGTGCTGAAAACGTGCTAACAAGTATTAGATACAGGTAATTAGATACCAGTTAGCTGTACTACGTACAGTTGGTGATTGTAAACATGGTCTTTGTTGGAACTAGTCCACCATGGCCACGCTGGCCATAACGAGGCTAGCTCCGTCGATGACCGTTTCTTAATAATAAATAAAAAGAACGCAGTCTTAGTCACCTTCCATCAAACTAGACGGCTGCCGACTGATACCTCAATCATCAACCGCCGCACTCTTTATTCATTCCAGGTATATACAATTTACAATCTTCTTCAATAACAATATACCTACGCCAGCAAATCTACCTCGCTCCAACTCTCCAAACTCGTACCTGAAGGTTCGACGATACCTGAGCGTTCAACTCTACCTATATTTCAAAAGTCTTTACCCAGCATTCTATGATTTCTACCCGTGAGCTGTATAATAATGTCTGACTCGGTTCTGAATTCATCCAGTATCTACCAAACAGTAAATGCAGAAAGGTTGCTAGTAGCATAGTGATTATAGTAATTTCAGCTCATAATCCTGTGCTTTTGAACGAGATTCAGTGTTGTTTGATAACATAATAATTGTAAAGGAAAGTGTAACACGTTTTGGTGCAAAGGTAAGTTTTAAATACACATTTTAATTATATGTTTTGTGATATTTTCGTACAAAACTAACAATTGGAAAATATTTTTTATGTTACAGATTAAAAAATGAGTAAAATAAGATGTATTCGCCCATTCAAAGACATTCAGTGTTCGAAAGAGCTGCAATATCTCACGGATGGTATCATCCAAAAACTAAAATCAATTGGATTTTCCAAGGTATCCACACTGAACACCAGTATTCATATTTGTTCGTCTTGCCGTCTTCATATTGATTCAAGAGCTCACCTCACCCAAAACGAAGAACAAAGCGTAGCCGGCGGCTCAAGGATGCCAACTGTTCAGACCATACCTGATGTACCTGATTCGCAAAGCTATGAAAGTTTGGTCACGATACCATCAGCGTCAACGCTAAGCACAATTCAATCAAATGAAGACTTCACGATGCCTGTAGACGTCGAAATATTCAACCGAGGAATAGCAGCTATTCGTGTTTCGCCTATAGATTTAGGTAAGGTTAAAAATGTTCACTATCCTGAAAAAAAAAGTGCGCTGAAATCGTCGAAGGTGTACGAAGAAATCTTTTTAAATTAGACGCTAAAACAGAAAAAGCAAACGAGTTTGATGAAGTCATAGAAAATATGAAAATTAAATTTTTAAATTCAGCCACAAGGCAAGAAAAACTATCAATTTTATCATTGTTACCAAAATCATGGTCAGTACAAAAAATTGTAGACGAATTTAAAATCAGTAAAAATATGGCATCAGATGCAAGAAAGGAAAGAGATAATGTATTTGATTCATCTCAAGGTTCAAGCTCTGGAAAAGCTTTGAGTAATGAAACAAAAGAACTGGTTTTGAATTTTTTTGAGGACGATGATATAAGCCGTGCAATGCCAGGCCAAAGAGATTTTGTTAGCGTAAAGACAGGAAATAAGAGATTAGCTGTTCAGAAAAGATTGTTAATGATGACATTGAGAGAAGCTTTTAATCGCTTTAATGAAATGTACGTCAATGTAAAAATAGGGTTTTCATCATTTGCAAGCCACTGGCCAAGGCAATGTAAACTATTGACTATCACAGGAACACATAATGTTTGCGTTTGCACTACGCATGAAAATGTCAATTTAATTCTACATAGCTTTTAAAAATACAATGTCTTGAATGATCTAAAAACATTAACGAATAGATTACTTTGCGAAAATAAGACAACTCAAAAACTGCCCAGATACCTCAGTTTTAGAAGACAGTTTATTGAAACAACTGGAAGAAAACATTGTTGAAAAGCTTTCATTCGAACAATGGGTTACCACTGACAGATGTGATTTAGAAACTATTGTAAAGCAAACCGATGAGTTTGTTTTTTTTTCAGCTCAAAATTAGAAAGTTTGATTCCGCATGATTTTGTAAATACCGAACAATCCAATTTTTGAAAACTACAAAACAAAACTTGCAAGATGGATGCAAGAATTTTTAGCTATTTGTGACTTTTTCTGAAAATTACAGCTTCATTTTGCAGGATGAAGTTCAATCACACCATTGGAACGTGCAACAGGCCACAATCCATCCTTTCGTAATATATTATACTGAAAATATGCAAATTAAACATTTTAGCTTCATTATAATTTCTTAAGAACTAAGACATGATTAAGTCGCTGTTAATTTGTTCATTGATAAAATGATAAACTTTTTACAAATTGATCAAAATAAAAACATAAAAAAAATTTATTTTATGTCAGATGGTGCTGCTTCACAGTATAAAAACCGAAAAAAACTTTTCTAGCCTTTGTAAATTTAAGTCAAAGTATGGTATTGACGCTGAATGGCATTTCTTCGCAACATCGCACGGAAAAGGTCCATGCAATGCTATTGGAGGTACGATAAAACGCATGGCTACCAGAGCAAGTTTAGCCAAAGAACGCGAACACCCGATAAAGACTGCAAGAGAGTTGCTTAATTGGGTAAACAAACGAAAAGAAGAAGAACTTACAAAGTTGTTATTTTGTTATTCTACTACAGAAGAATAAGAAAATATGTCTTTGCAGCTAAATAATCAATATAATAATGCAAAAACAATTCAAGGAACTCAAAAATTCCACTCATTTCTTCCTCTATCAGAAAATACAATAAAGGCAAAGCTTTATTCAAACTGTCCTGACAATGATGCCAAATTATTCGATATTGTGAAGAAAGTTGTGTAAACAATAATTTTATAAAAATTCAGGAATAAAAATAAACTGATGATATTCAACATATAATGTCATTTTTTATTGCGCACAATCACCATCCCTGAAAAATAAGCTTAATTCGCTCTTTTGAATCTTGCTAATTGAGGAGCTTGCATTTGCAGTTCTCAAAAAGGTGTATCTCGAAATCGAGTTGTCTCATCGGTTTGATGTCTGTGGCGATGTTCGGCAATAGAGAGAAAATATGCACAGTATAAACACATCCAGTTTAAATGGATTAAACTGTTAGGCGATATGCAAGAGTTGAATGCACATTTTCAACACAATACACCAAAAATAACTGGAAGAAATCATTGTTCCTGATAGTGGGATTTTGTAACTTGTTTTTCAAAATACTTTTAAGGCAGAGAATTTCACTCGAATCTTTAAGCTGTCAGTGTCATTTTAACTCAAAATTTTCCAATCTTTCCGAAAAAAATACTTTTGAAACTGGAAAACACGGAGTACATCCGAAAAGGGCCAAAACTTATTAAGTTATCAAAAAAATCAATATTAAATCAGTAATATCTTCTAAACGGTGCATCTTAGAAAAATGTTACCTAAGTATTTTCTGCTTGCAAATTTGATGTACTTTCATAAAATCAGGGTGACAAACTTTTTTGACGTTTTCTTAATAGTTTTTTTTGAAAATTGCAATGATTTTGTTTTAAAAAATGTTTTTCATTGTAACCTATTTTTCTCCAGAACAACCCACTGTGCACAAGATAGCATTTTTAGTCAGCTATAACATAAGGATAATTAAAAAATTATTGATATGTAACTTTTAAGAAAAAAATCTATATTTTAGTTCAAAACACAAAAACCAAAATTTTTTTTTTCCGTTTTTTTTTTTTCTTATATACCACAAACTATTTAAAAAACCTCCACCGAAGCCACCAAACCAATCGAACAAACCTTTTCGGAAAAAATTTTTTTTGAAAATATGTTGTTTTTTTTTTGGGGCCTCTTCTTAAATGGGGGAATATTAAAAAGGGGGAACAAATTGTATAAAACGGGTTTTTTTTCCCCCAAAAATTTTATGGGAAGTTTTAAAAAAAAAAAAAATATAAAAAATTCTCTTGGTTGAAAAAATAGAGCCCCTGCTGCTAAATCTTTGTTAACGTCGTCATCGTCTTGGGCCACACTCTTATAGCTGGATCTTCTGCGGCTCCAGCAAACGCAAGAAACCAGTCCAGGAAAAAAAGGGAAGTTTCCTCCGCACCTACGAGACTGCGGTATCTTTTTGCCAAATATGAACACTCCTCGTAAAAAATTCTCGTCTACTGTACTATTTTACTGTTTCTTGAAACCTCTTCGTCCGGAACAGTCTTTCACCACCAAATCGTTTCAATTACCAAACAAAACAAAAATTGGTCTAAGGCGTCTCAAAAATGTGATGAAATACTTGTCCGGAACTTGATGAAAAGTTTGTGAGCAAAAATTCGCTAATTTGTGAAAGAATAATATTAATTTCATATTGTCTTCACAATTCAAAAATGGGTGAATAGATAAGAGTGCTATCCAGCTATTCTAGAAGAAACAGCTGAATAGCTTCTCCAAATTTGCTTGAAAATCTTTATTAACACCGTTGTTTGTGGGGATGTTCAAAGTCCGACAATAAAGAATCATTCATTTGTTTGAATAAAACATCATTTTTTAATATGATAAAAAAAAATTTGGATAACTTATTTTCGATACAGTCCTTAGACCCACTAGAGATTTGTAATTAAATGACTAAAATTATCAAAATCAGAATGGAGGACGCCAGAAATAATGATTTTGCCGATAAGATCCGTGGTCCTCCATACTGTGCAAAGCCAAAGATTGAACTAAAAACTATGCCAAGGCCCATTCCAGCATTGATCCTACTAGACAGCAATGGCTCTAAGGATCGCTTGATAGCTACTGCAGAAAAGGCTGCTGAGATAGGCCAACACCTCGTTAGCTCCCACAATCGGGAAAAAACATCATCAGCATTCAAAAATCATCCATCTAAGTCCCAACGATTTCTCGGAGGAGTTGAGGATCTCAACTGTTGACCTATATTAAAACCTCAAAGAACATGTTCAGCAAAGTACACTGTTGTTCAACGGTTTTTCAAAGATTTACTTATATGGAGCATTGAATTGTTTGTTGGGTTTTCACTCCATTTTAGGAATTGAGAAATTGAGAAAGAAATTTCTTGCCAAATTTTTCCAAATTCAAACAGTAAGATGCGATCTCTCGTAAGTCTGCCGGAAAGCTCCAAATCGCCTTCCTGTAGCCTTGACTGTTGGTGTAATCGGCTAGCCCTGCACGGTCCAACATCGTTCCAAAATCCACTTCTGATAAAAACGATTTACTGTTTGAGAATTCATGAAAGATTAAACTCTTTTTTAAATTTACAACATGATTGAGCACGTTTTGACAGATATGCGTAACACAGCGTGCAGTGGTCATGATTTCTGGCTCATGAAAATATTGGTCATTTCGGTCTTGTATTCATGATTCATATTCATGATTTCATAAAGTACGGCTTCTGGTTCGGGATCAGATTTGTTTCCGTGTGTGTGTTCGAAATAAGTTCCTCAGGATAATCCAGAACACCCCTTCGAAAAAAAGAACAACTGAGACCCACGGTCTGGCTGAGATGAAGATGCTCGAAGAGCGTTTCAGTGAGTCTATCAGTAGCGCACGCTGCCTGACATCGAGTAACCAGATCATCTGGGACCCCTAGGATTTTCAAATTGAAGTTGTAGTTGTAGTTTAACCCTTTATCAAACAGCAATTTGCTGTATTCTGATTCATTTGGTGCTCAATATACATATTTAATGAATGTCCTGGAAGACCAACAGACATTATGAGGTAATCTTGGGATATTCGATGCCAAACAAATTGTTGAATGCATGATTGTTCAATACCAACTTTTTTTTTAAAGCATAACTATTCAATAACACTGAAACCTATCAATGCATGTTCATTTATAATAACACCAAAGAGTAATGATTATCATTATTCTTACATATCTCCCTTTGAAAACGTTTGCGCATGCCTTTTTCAGCCGGATCATCATCTATAACGAGAGCTGATCCTCTACAAAATTACGATTCTTCTTTCATTCATAAGTTTCATTAATGGATACTGCGTGTGCAAGCAACTTTCATGCGAGTTGACAGCCATTATCATTTTCATTTCATGCCACTTTGATGTCCCTCTTAGCTCCTTGAATGGCCCTGTAGTCGTCTCATTGCAATTTTACGACGATCGTGATGATCATCAAGAGAAGTTTCGCACGAACGAGGGCGGCCCCGGGTGGATCAAAAACGTTTCATTCAAAATGCATTATGAGTGGTTAAATCTTCCTTGGGGCAGGTCAAGAGTTGGTGGCTTTTGACGCCATAGTTTTATGACTTGTTCATCTTCGCGATCAAAAAAAGAAACTCGACTGGTAGGATTATGACAGATTGAAGCGTCTCGGCGAGGGATATCATGATGTTATTTTTCCCTTACGGTTGAGCTATTATCAAGGTAAATGAAATGGACTTACGATACAATATTAAATAGGTGATCATAGCATTTTAATTACTATAAATAAATAACGAAACGAAAATGATTGGCAAACAATAAACACCACGCCTTAACTCGCATTTATAAACGATGACTTCGCATAACCTTCTTTTTTTCTTCTTCAAAATGCCACGTGTTATCTTGTCACGATCCCTAAGCTGGAGCATCTAATCGTGTGCGGTGTTGAAATGTTTCCCTAAATCTCGATTGGTTTCAATTACGCTTGATTACCTTCCTTATCTTCTTGTGTATTTAACGAGTTCTACCAAGTAAGCTCCGTCGTTGCATCGGTAGCCTTACATAACCGCAGCGAGACATGATAAACGTGAAGGAGTTACATAATCGTTTGGGCACATTTACACGAAAGTCGTTACTCACCGTCAGATACGGTAGCCATCGCAGCACCACAAAGATCTGCAGAATTCTTACAGCTACTCGCACATGATTCATTTTCCCTGCGTTTGGTGCCTGGCTGCTTATTATCCGGTGTCACTGCAACGACTACTACTGCTACCGAGGGACTCTAGCCGGTTTCATTGGAACACATTGGGTGCTGTTTGCTTCGGATCAAATCTGAAAGAGAACAAGATTAGTGTCATCAGTATTTTTCTCGATTCGGATGCGCATTCGGGAGGTTATTGACCGGAGGAACGGACGGCGAAAAATGGAAAGGTTTCAAAATATAATCGGCTGGATCTTAACTACAAAAAAATCATGTGTGAGATGTGTGCAACGTTTCGCCTGAACCTTGTTTGTTTATTTATAAGTTCTGAATTCAGTTGGCCCGGGTCTACAACATGTGTTTGGCTGGATTTTGCCAATAAATTCTTTCTAACATGCGGCTGCTGACATGCGGCTCCTGACATGCGGCTCCTGACATGTGTCGTTCATTGATAGTCTTTATTACACGTTTAATGGTAACACAGGAAACTGCAAGGTGGGTTGACTGTTTGGCAGCAATTGTGTTACACAGTGCGAGACATTTCTATAAGCGCACAGACAGAAAATTAAATGAAATTCAATCAAATTAATTTCGTTGTTTTTATTGCGTACGTATGTTTTTTTTTTATTGCTTTCATAATCGTTTGAGTCATTATTGATTTCTGACAAAACATTTCGATGCAAAATTGCTATAAGCGCAGCTAATTTATCAACACCTTGTCCACCTTTATGTACACACCTTGACTATCTGGAATGCGCGTAATTATATGGCTGTAAGAGCTTGTGTGTAAACCATACCCTTCATAGCAATAGAGTGTTGTTGAAGAGCGATGCAGACAGCAAAGTTCTTGGACGAAACAGAGTGGATATTGATCCTCGAATAGAAGGATATCGGAAACTGAATAAGGAAATAACAATCTACACTCTTGAAAAAATGAATATTACATAAGCATTAGTTCAAAAATGATTTAACTTTCGGGTAACTTTTTTTTAGAGGGGTTTGTTTTTTTTTTTTAAATAGATTTTTTAAAAAAATTTTTTGTGGATGGTTAGTTATAAAGATTGTTTGGTGTTAATTTTCGTGTTGTTTTTTTTTATTATTTTTTATTAGTAAAAAATTCGTTTTTTTGTTGTTTTTGGGTGTTTAAAAAACTAAAAAAACAAAAACAAAAAAAGAAGAGGAAGAGGAAGAGAGAAATATGTGGTGAAAGAAGTTTAAAATTAAATAATATCAAAAAAAAAAAAAAAAAAAAAATGATTTTATAAAGGGTGTCCACGATGAAATTGCCACACTATGAAATTACTCTAACTTTTTAACCGTTGGGTAGAATTTAATGAAAATTTGGGTGGATTTAGTTCATAGTGCATTATTTACATCCTGCAAGTTTTAAAGTCCTGTGATCAAAACTCGCGGAAATGCAGTCTAAAGAACAGCTCGTGCGTGATAAAATCTTGCGCATTCTTCACGAGAACAAGGATCTCTCGCATCGTTCCATCGCTAAAACGTTGGGAATCGCGAATTCCACGGTGTCGCGAGTGATTAAGCGGTTCGAGGAATGGTTGACCACCGATCGGAAGCCCAGAAGTGAAGGAAAAAATATTCCGTACAACACCAAAAATCACAACCGCGTAGTAACCTTCAACCGAAATCCGAACGCCTCCGTTCGGGATGTGGCTAAGAAGCTGCACCTAAGCCGAAGTTTTGTCCAGAAGGCCAAAACTAAGGCTGGGCTTCGAACGTTCAAGGTACAAAAGGCCCCTAATCGCGACGAGAAGCAGAACAAGTCCGCCAAAACCCGTGCCAGGAAGTTGTACCTCAACATGCTGACGAAAGTTGAATGCTGCATCATGGACGACGAAACATATGTGAAGGCCGACTTCAAACAGATCCCCGGCAACCTGTTTTTCACGGCCAAGGATAAGTTCAGCGTTCCGGAGCATGTCCGCACTCAGAAGATGTCCAAATTTGCGAAGAAATTCCTGGTTTGGCAAGCCATCTGCACGTGCGGGAAGCGGAGTGCACCTTTCGTGACCCAGGACACGATGAACGGACAGGTGTACATAAAAGAGTGCCTCCAGAAGCGGCTGCTTCCTCTCCTGAAGGCCCACAACGTCCCAACAATCTTCTGGCCGGATTTGGCCTCATGCCACTACTCCAAGGACGTGCTGAAGTGGTATGCGGACAATAAGGTCAATTTCGTGCCGAAAATGTTCAACCCTCCCAACACTCCGGAGCTCCGCCCCATCGAGAAGTACTGGGCGATTATGAAGCAGCACCTTCTTAAACGACCTAAGGTAGTGAAGACAGTCGAGGAACTGAAGAAAGTATGGGTTTACATGCAAAAAACGGTTGATTCACAGGTTGTGCATAATCTTATCGCCGGGGTTAAGGCCAAGGTGCGGGCATTTGCGTATGGACTGTAAATAAAATACGAGTAAAATGGTAAAATAAAGTTTAATAGTTATTTCTCAATCCATGAAAATTTGATGGCAATCGGATGAAAACTCGAGTTTTGCGAATCAATTTTGTGTGTGGATATTTCATCGTGGACACCCTTTATCATGGTTTGGGCAACGTTCGTATTCACGCTCCAGCTACGCGTAGAATTCATCTTTGTCGTCATCGGTACTTCCGAGGTGAGGGCTATGCACATTAATGATGCTGATGTTGAAGAACCGGCCCTTGATCCTCAACCTGCACATTCGGGGGTTGATCGGCCACCATCCGATCACCCGCTTCTGCATCTCACCCATCACGATGAAAGCTGTTCCCAGCTCGTGTGTATTGCCGCAGCTCTGGTAGATGGTATGACCATCCCGAAACGTACGCACCGTGCATCCTTTGTAGCTCACCTCTTGCAGCGCTACGATGTCAAACTTGCGGTTCTTCAGTTCGTCGGAAAGCACGTGAGTACTTCCAAGGAAATTGAGAGATCGGCAGTTCCACGTCTCGAGTTTCCAATCGTTAGTTCGTTTTCGTAGCCTAGGTCCATGCCGATTGTTCTGGTTCGAATTTCTTCCTTGTGTATTATTCGTTGCAATTTCATGTTAATGGTATCGGCTCGCAAGGCCCACAACCAACATGGAGAACAGACGCTGTTTTGAGCCACCCTACATGGAGAACAGACGCTCAAATGGGTGAAGGCTTGGACTTTAAAAAAAAAATCGATGAAAGATAAATTTTGAAAAAAACAAAGTATACAAATTTTCTTGAAAGGACATAGTCTACACTCCCACAAAGTTTCATTGGATTTTGAGAGGGTGCTGCCAATCTTGTAGACGAGTTGGCGTGAAATTTGTCCTCTGTGATCGAAAATCAAGTTCTTATTTTTGGAGCAGTCTGTTTTCCCCCAGAAAGTGCAAAAATTGATTCATACAAAATGTTTTTTAATATTGCTAAAAGAATTTTGTCAAAATTTAAGTCTGACGTCAATATTCACATTTATGGTGACTTTAACCAAAATGCTACTGATTTTATTGTAGATGATCAAAATGAATCTCTTTTAATACCAATAATTGGAGAAAATTTAACGCTTCTAACTCTTTTTGGAAAAAGTGCGCAGATTGGACTGAATCAAATAAATTATGAACAAAATCAGAACAATTGCTACCATGATTTATTTTTCACTACTATGACCGATGATTTCTGCGTTATTGAGTCTTTGAAAAAATGAAGCATTTCATACTGCTATTGAATATTTCATTTCCAGTCATGACAACGTCACAATTTTGGAAAATGATTTATCCCAAATTTATTTTGATTTTAAACAAGCAGACTACAATCTAATTAAAAAGAAACTATACTCGTTTGATTGGCAAACCATAATTCGTCAACAAAGCAGGTTGTATTTGTATTCTATCAAAACATCAACGATATAGTAGAGACTGAAGTACCCCAAAGGCATTGGAGAAAATCAAATAAGAATCCGATGGGGTATAGTAAGAAAATTATAAATCTCAAAATTAGGAAGCAAAAAGCGCACAAAGCGTATAAAAAAGATAAAAATGATGTGAACCCATAGGCGTAGCCAGGATTTTGAATAGGGGGAGGCAAGCTTAGTTTTTTTTTAGAGACAGAGAGAGAAGAGAGAGAGAGAGAGAGAGAGAGAGAGAGAGAGAGAGAGAGAGAGAGAGAGAGAGAGAGAGAGAGAGAGAGAGAGAGAGAGAGAGAGAGAGAGAGAGAGAGAGAGAGAGAGAGAGAGAATTACACCGTCTTCAACCAGTTGATGCACAGACTGAACACTTAACATTATACAACGGACAACACAATGCCCGGTGGACCCATATAGTAGGGACATTATCGAGTTCCGTCGGATGGAGCGGGAATCGAACCCTCACTTTGTGACAAGCCACCTGAACGGCGGGTGGTTTCACTTTTCAGCTTTCACCCAAAGTATTTTACAATACCCGTCCAATTTTGGCAACAAGATAAAACTATTCTAGACTTGATCTGGAATGAAAAAAAAAAGATTTTAAAAACTCTCGATTTTCCCCAAGTTTCAAAATCGAATCCCATTAAATAGGAACCATGCTGAAATCTTACGGGTACTAAAATGTGTCAAAATATTCATTTTACAGTCATGTTGGATTTTTATATACGATAACCACGGAGTTTTTTAACAGTTTTTACTGAAAATGTACTTTTCCTCGCGATCCGCTCGCCCACACTGAAAATTAAATTTCGTTTTTATTACAAAATCAAATGTAGAACTAACAAATCTATTCTACACCGTTTCTACACCGAAATTGATTTGTACTTTTCAAGAAACTACTTTCGTATTCAATGCCACAATGCTGTTACATAACTGTTAAAAGCACGAAGCATTAGTTGACTCAGAAACACACACTCGTTCATTGTACGAAAACAATACAAAATGCTATGAATATTTTGTTATCAATTAGAATTTACTTATTTATTTATTTATTTATATAATTCCAACTGATTAAACATCTTATTGAAATGTAATGGAGAAAAGCCATGTGGCGTAAAAACCCCCTATCTCTAAACCGTACTCTACATTAATCAACAAAAATAGAAAGGAATACAAAGCAAGTAAACAGAATTAAATCTAGTACACACAAAAAACTTGGCAGTAAAATTAAAAATAATCTTTCGTGGAATCAGTCGTCTGGTATCCAGTATGTAGTATTTGTCAGCATTTCCGAACTAGCGGCTTTCCATCCAACTACGCTGAATCCGGTGACGGAAGGTCTCAGCGGAACAGTTGAAGTCAAACAGAGCGTAGAGTTCATTGAAGCGCGATGACATGAATCGAATTGGATCGTGTTGGCCGTAGTTTGAAGCACGGGTTCCGAGCTGCAGAAAATTTCTTGTTCGCAGAAATCGTTCAGGAGCGTAGATAGATAGTTCTGGCAGAATTCCTGGAGAGTCGATTTCACCTAGCAGCACTTTCGCCACGAAGATTGCTTGCATGACTGTACGCCTATGTTCCAACGTTTCAATACCCAAGAGTGAGCAACGATCCTGGTACGATGGAAGGTTGACAGGATCATTCCACGGCAGATGACGGAGAGCATAACGAACAAATTTTCTTTGAACAGCTTCAATCCTCGCAATCCAGATTATTTAATAGGGGCACCACCAAGGCACCAAATTCCAGGATAGTACGCACGAGAGAGCAGAACAATGCTTTCAGACAGGTGGGATCACGCAATTCGTCGGAGATCTTAAACATGAAACCTGTCTCATGTCTGTTGGCTTTGGTAATCATATCTGTGATAAAATGATAAAATCTTTGAAGGGGGGTAGCTCTCGAATCTTCCGGTCCGCCTCTAAGCATCTTGCTATGAGATACCAGGTGAGTCTCCAATGGTGGACATCTGCACAATCTGGACAATGCATCTACGCACTCTTATTTTTACCAAATCCCTCAATCGCAAATTTAAATGGATTAGCATAGATTGTTTTTAAGAAGCCTCTACTTGATTGATACAGTTGCAAAAATTGAAAGTTTATGAAAAAGAGTATGCTTCGAGCATCGGCTGTGAAAGGTTGTGTCGATGCTTAATTACGCACTATTCTGCTATCGGGCATGGCGCGTTTCGTATTGTTTTGGTTATCTATAATTCAGCGATGCGAGTGATCGAGTGAGCACAGAAAAAAAAACAACAAAAATGCTTCCTGGTGAGATGTGGTGGTTCACCGGGCTGGTGGACCGGTGGTGAGGATCACAATTAAATTTCATCCATAATAGTGGTTTGCCATACTCGCCGTGTCACTTGGAGAAAGAAAGCCACTATACCTTTTTGTGAGTGGCTCCAATACCATCCTTACTATTGGTTTAAATCGGTTCAAATCGGATTTCCAGCATTATAGAGAATCTTTTTGTTTTTCCAATGAAAACCCACCACACTTTGTGAGTGGCCCCAATAGCATCCTCACTGTTGGTTTAAATAGGTTCAAATCAGAAATCGGTACTAATATTTAAATATTTCACTAAACGCCGAGTGAATTCAGCTTATCGTTTACCAAAAAGAATCCTGCTGCCACCCAATCCTGTTATCCAACATCCCAGTGAAAGTGCAAAGGCCCTACCCTTTTCTTATTTGACATGCATTCGGGTGAAGCAGGCGCTCGTATTGCCTTAGTTTGGGATGACCAGTTTTTACACATTGAGGATATATGCTAGTCTCATCCATCATCTGTTGATTCTCTGTGTTATAACAACTGATCTGGCAGCAACGGAGTAGCAACCTTGGGCAATCAATCATGCTCATTATCTTGCTCATGCTCATAGAAAGGGATAAAATCTTTGAATAGGATAAAACCACTTCAACTTCTCACATTGATTAGCATGCTGTCTTGCTTTGTCACACGCTTATCAAATTACTGGTCTGAAAATCGGATTCGATTCGTCTCGTTTCACCTGGATTATATCGTAGCATGTGCTCCGTTAATTCAATGAGCTGAACCAGCCGAGGCTGAAAAGCTCAATAATAAAGATATCTAATCTAATTTAATCTGTGCTTCATTAATATCTCTTGGATACAGAAACAATATTTCAAAATACTGAATCAAACTGTAAGATATGATTAACATATATACTCAATAATACGAAACTACAGTACCGTAAAACGGGATATTATTGATCAGCGGAGTAACATTGATCGGTTTGACCCATATCATGAATAGTTCAAATATACATTTTCCGTTGATACACTTTCTAACTATGAATTATAAATTATGTTTCTCACTCTGGTGTTATTTGACTCCCGAAAGCTATAAAATTGGTTAAAATATTACGTTTTTTGAAGAACCGAAAATTGAACTGAGCATAGCATAGCAAAAAAACAATCAATGCTTGAATCATAGTTAACATTTCTAGAGATATTTTATTAGATACGCTAGGTTAGCTAGGTTGAGTTTACTATTTAAAAAAAAATCATGAATGTCCGCTTTTTGCGCTTTTTTGCTACAACTTATTACAAAATCGAGGCGACTTCGCGCTTTTTCATTGAGGTAAAGGGACAATCTCACAAACATTAAAAATAAATAATAAAAAATTGAAACAAACATTAAAAATCTAAAAATAAAATCAAAAGTTAGGAAGGGGCAACGGCCCCACCCTGCCCCCCTCTGGCTACGCCTATGTGTGAACTTCACAATATATTAAACTATCTGTGATCAACTGAATTTAGAAATGAAGATCGCACATGAGGAGTATAATAGAAAAACTGAAACTAATATCAAATCAGACCCGAATTCGTTTTTCAACCTTTGTTAATGATAAGAAGAAGTTAAGAAATTTTCCAACAAAAATGCAATTCAACGACAAAGACGGTAATAATCCAACCGAAATCAGTAACTTATTTGCTGATTTTTTTTCAAGATGTTTACACAACTCGTGACGACAAGGATGGAGATTATCAATTATTCTTATATCTTCCTGAACCTTCGTTAAATGTGACTGTTGATAATGTACCCGTCAACGAAATTTTGCTTTCTTTAAGCACATTAGACGCTTCTAAAGGAGCTGGTCCTGACGGATTACCGCCAGTATTTTTGAAAACATTATTTAAAAACTGGCATATTTCCCCTCATTTATTTGGTTCCGATTTTCAAAAGCGGTAAAAAATCAGATGTTAAAAACTATCGTGGGATTGCAATATGATCTTGTTTTCCCAAACTATTTGAGTCTTTTATCAATCAACACATTTTTTCACAAGTAAAACATGTTATTTCTACTAAACAACATGGCATTATGAAAGGACGCTCTACTACTACAAGTTTGCTCAATTTTGTAAATGTTTCAGTTAATGCAATGAATGAACGTAATTATGTTGAAACCATATACACTGACTTTAGCAAAGCATTTGATAGAGTCGATATTCCTTTGTTGCTTTACAAATTGTCTAAGATTGGTTTCAATCACACTTTTTTAAAGTGGGTTCAGCCATACTTGCGTGGAAGAACACAACGAGTGGGGCTATTCATAAACTACGTAGACTTTTCTGCGGGGAGGGGGGCTGTTTCACCAAAGTCTACGCTCCATACAAAATTTAAAAAAAATGTATAGAGAAAAGTCTACGAGGGGAGAGTGGAGGTCTGAGATTTTCAAAAATTAGTCTACGTGGTTTATGAACAGACGCGAGTAAGATTTGAAGGAAAGCTATCATCGGTTGTGAATGTTACATCGGGAGTACCACAGGGATCCTATCTGGGTCCTTTACTATTTATTTTGTTTGTCAATGATGTTGAATATATTTTACGAATATATTTTATTTAAATGTTGATTTATGCAGGCGACATGAAACTTTTCATGGAAATTCGGAAATCATCTGACATTGAAGTTTTCCAAAAAGAAGTTGATAATTTCCATATTTTGTGTACAAAAAGCTTGCTAGAGATTAATGTAAAAAAGTGTATCTCAGTCTCATTCACCGCCATAAAAACCGCAATGTTAGGCAAGACACCATCACTATAGGTCAACAGACTGCTGAAAAATGCAATCAAGTTAGAGATTTGGGAGTCATACTTGATTCGGAGCTCACTTTTATAGAACACTATAAGAATATAATTTCGAGGCAATTTATATGCTCGGGTTCATCAAAAGGTTTAGTTTTCATTTCAATGATCCCTATACAGTAAAAACGTTGTATGTAACATATGGTAGGCCCCTTCTTGAGTACTGCAGCGTGGTTTGGGACCCATATCAGAATACACATAAAGACCGTATTGAGTCAATACAGAAACAGTTTTTATTGTATGCATTGCGTAAGTTAGGATGGAACTCTTTTCGGTTACCTTCTTATGAATCTCGATGTTTGTTAATTAAAATAGAAGGTTTTGAAAAACGACGTGAGTTTGCAATGTTATTAGGCAAAGAGTAAATGACGCAGAGATTTTAGAGAAGCTCAACTTCTACGCTTCCACCCGTTACTTAAGAAGCAGGAATTTATTCTACATAAATAATCAGAGAACTAACTATGCCCAAAATGGACCAATAAATAAGATGATGACTGATTCCACGCCAAATCGGTCGGTCACCAAACTCAACTATCTTCGATTTTGATGAAACTTGGTACACGTCTTCGGTATGTTGAAAAAAAAAAATCCACTGGTGTTAAGATTATTTGGATTCAAGAGTAACTTTTGAGATGGGTGTATGTTTTTTTTTCCAACATTTTACTTGAAAAATCGTAGTTCAAAAACCATTACATTTAGAGAAAAACTTTATATGGGGGAGTTGTAGAGAACTAAAAAGGCTTTGTAAAAAAAAATGTACACTGAAAAAAAAAAATTTTTTTCATAAAGAAAAATCGAAAATAAATACTAAAAATCAAATATAAAAAAAAACATATTTTTAATATTTTTCAAATTTGTTTTGTGGAAATTTGAGAAAAAAAGACACGTTTTGAAAAAAACTCTAGGATGGACGCTCTTATAATAAAAAAGTTTTCCGAAGAGCGAACTTTGGTGCATATTTCAAATTTTGATTATTCATTATTATAAATGAAAATTAATTATACAATATGATTTTGAAGATCATTAAAAACAATAATGATATTAATGATAAATCACCTGAACGCAACCGTTTTCGAGATTTTTCGGATTTTATTTCAATAGAATGAAAAAACATAAGAAAATTCGCTCTTTTCTTAAGTTAATCGAGATTTCCACCAGAAATGATAAATTTTCCAAGATCTTCATATTATAACGTTCACATTACTCTAATGTCCTCTTTTCTTTTGATATCAGGATGATAAGAAGACTCATTTGAAAAGAACAAGATAAATAGCACTATTGTTTTAATATTGCAATCAATATATTTATAATTGTTTTATGGCTGTATCGGTCGGGCCGCTCAGAGAATGAAGGGAGCGAATTTGCTAAAGCGATGAAAGTAACAGCGAGATAGATGTCGCAGGGGCGACAAGTGTGAAATGGACAGATGATGAAATTATGCGGAGGGTCATATAGAAGAAGCATATTAATCGAACTGCTGACTATTTTGCCAAGCTCCAACGATGTTAGAGGTCGGGTGTAGTGTGTGAAAACTACACTCCGAACAGTTCGGTGATGTAGCGATGAAAGTAACACATATTGTTTAAGGTAGGTAGACAAATAGCAGCTATAACGTATGTCAGGTATATCTTCTCATAAAAAAAACAGCTAATGTACGCTGCCTGTAAACTACCAGAGATGTTTTATACCTGCATTTCCAAAGGTACCACAGCCAATATATATGCTCATACATAGTCGCATTCATCAGTAAAATCTATCTGAGTGAACTGAAAATGGAGTTTAACATGAAGAAGTGTTGTATGCCGTTTCCCACTAAACGGTGCTCAAAAAACCTTCGTAAATTAACCGAACAAAATGTCAAAAAACTCAAGTTTATGGGCAAAACACATTTGGACACTTCTTTGATGATTTGTGATAATTGTCGTTTGCATTTAAATAGAACGGAACAATCCCATGCTGCAATTTCGGAGCCTAGTGAGAAACCATCAATTACTAACATTATGGATCCACAACCATCTACATCACGGCAAGTAGACTTGTATGGTCTCGAGGAAACGCCATCGGCAATATCATTAATGTCAGTGCCATCTGATAGCAGTGTGCAAGATTATTCAAGGCGCCATAATATTGAGCTATTTAACAAGGGCGTAGCTGGAATCAACGTTTCGCCAATATCGGCTAAAAAGTTCCTGAACGTAAATTATGCCCGCAAAAAGTTCAAAGATGTTTCAAACGGCATTCGGACACACATATTTGGGGATCAAGCGGAGGAGGATGACCTGGAACAATTGAAAGTGAAAGCAGCCGAATATGACGAAATAATCGCGCAGCTAAAGGACCGGTATGCTGATCCAGAAACTTCGAGGGACGATCAAGTAAGGATACTTTCGGTTTTACCACAATCTTGGACAAATCAAAGAGTAATGGCAGAATTTGGAATAACAAACAAGTACATCGTATCACAAGCTAAATTCCTTGCAAAGCACGAAGGTGTTTTAGCTGCCCCTAACGAAAAAGCTGGGACACGGTCTGAACCCGGAAATAAAAAACCAAATTTTGCAATTTTACGACAGTGATGAGATTACACGAGCAACCCCTGGTATGAACGACTACGTTTCAGTGAGGAGTGAAGGTAAGAGGGTTCATATTCAAAAGCGCCTTTTAGTTTGTTCATTAAGAGAAGCTTTCATTAAATTTCAAGAGATGCATCAAAATGCTGTTGGGTTTAGCTCTTTTGCAGCACTAAGACCAAAGCATTGCAAATTACTTGGCAGCACAGGTTCTCATAACATTTGTGTTTGCACCATTCATGAGAACATTAACTTGATGCTTCATGGTCTTAGAAAATATTCATTCGAGAATGATTATAAATTGTGTTTTGAAGAAATATTATGTAGCTCATCAACTAGAACTAAAAAATGTTACCTCCGTGAATGCGAACGATGTCCAGGCTTTTCAGATTTTGAGAGTAGTTTAACAGACAAATTAGAAAAACGTGGTTTAGTTGAAATATCTTTTGAGCAATGGATTTCAACTGATAGATGTAGTTTAGAGACACTTGTTAAACCAATTGATGAATTTATTGCTTATTTTTGTGAAAAGTTGGAACAATTAGTATCCCACGATTTTGTCAAATCTCAGCAGTCTAGTTTCTTGAGAGATTATAAAAGTTGTCTTAAAGACGGCGCAGTAATAATAATTTGTGATTTTTCTGAAAATTATTCATTTGTTTTTCAAGATGCTGTTCAAAGTAGTTATTGGAGTAATGAGCAAGCCACTATTCACCCTTTTGTCATTTATTACACGGAATCTGGAATACTTAAAAATATCAGTTTCATTGTTATCTCAGAAGTGTTGAAACATGATACGATTGCGGTGCAGGTGTTTATTTCAAAACTAATAAGCTTTTTGCAAACAAAAATTAAAGTAAAGAAAGCTACGTTTATGTCTGACGGGGCAGCATCCCAATATAAAAATAGGAAGAACTTTGCAAGCCTTTGTAAGTTTAAAAAGAAATACAATATTGATGCTGAATGGCATTTTTTCGCAACATCCCACGGTAAGGGACCTTGCGATGCAATTGGTGGTACATTAAAACGAATGGCAAGATATGCAAGCCTTGCTGTACAACATGAACACCCTATAAAAAGTGCATTAGAGTTATTCGAATGGGCGAACCAAAAAAGTGATGATTGTTTAACAAAAATGTCGTTTTGTTATGTATCACATGAAGAGTATGAACAGGGGGTAGCAGAATGGAATGAAATTTACCGACAGACTAAAACGATTGCAGGTACACAAAAGTACCACTCATTCGTTCCAATTTCAGAAAACGAAGTTTTTGTAAAACTGTTTTCGAATGACGAAGAAGGCAGGATTCATAATATATATAAAAGCAATCAATAGTTTATATAATGTTTATGTAATATTATCAATGACCGAGACTAATAAATGGTATATATAAATATAAATCCAACCATAATTCATTATTTTTGTCTTATAACTTTAAGTGAAGCTTTTTCAATCGACGAGCTGTTAAGAGTAAGTAAGAGGCACATACATGTGTTTTAAAAAGGCTAAAAACACAAGAGAAACAATCGTTAGCTATTGTTGTTTTAATATCACGAGTAATTTATGAAAAGGGCGTGTTTTTTGAGGTTTTGAAATTTTATTGAAAGAAAATCAGAAATATCTTGAAAACGGTTGCGTTTACGTGGTTTATCATTATAATCATTATTGTTTGTAATGATCTCCAAAACCATATTGTAACATTAAAATTTATTTATAAGAATGAATAACCAAAATTTGAAATATACACCAAAGTTCGCTATTTGAAAAACTTTTTTATTATAAGAGCGACCATCCTAGAGTTTTTTTTAAACGTGTCTTTTTTCCTCAAATTTCCATACAACAAATTAAAAAAATATTAAAAATATGTTTTTTTAGATATTTTATTTTTAGTAATTATTTTTGATTTTTCTTGATGAAAAAAAAAATTTTTTTTTCTGTGTATATTTTTTTAAGAAAGGTTTTTTAGTTCCCTACAGTTCCCTTATATAAAGTTTTTCTCTAAATGTAATGGTTTTTGAACTACGATTTTTCAAGTAAAATGTTGGAAAAAACACATACGCCCATCTCAAAAGTTACTCTTGAACCCAAATTATCTTAACACCAGTGGAATTTTTTTTTTCCAACGTACCGAACTCATGTGCCAAGTTTCATCCAAATCAATGATGATCGGGTATGATTTTTGGGATTTCCGGCACATTCTGGATGGAATCCCTCTGATGTCTTGCTTTAACAAATACTGCACCACTATTGATATAACAATGAATAAAAATCAACTAAAAAAAGTATTTTTCTCACAATATCTGTAAGAGTAGAATTAAGGTGAGAAATAAAAACTGGTCTACATATATGATTGACGACAAATAAAATTTTAAAAAAATAGCCCAGAATATAAATAGTGGTGAAACAGTGATTTGTGAATTTCTTGAAGGAAGGCGCAAAAAATAACATCCGGAAGAAAACCAAAGGCAACTCCAAAATTCACAATCGAGCACGAAACCATATTTTACAGCTTGGTGAAACTGAAAAGTTCAATGATTCGGAAATTAAGCAGGAACTTAACCTTCCCATAACGAGGAGACGTGTTTCTTAAATTTTGCGAGGATCTGGACATCTGGTTTACAAGAAAGAAAGTCAGAAAACCAAACCTCACCATGAAGCACATTCAAGTGAGATTGTGTTTTGCCAAGCAGAACAAGGATGGAAGACAGAATGGGGAAGTAAAAAACCGGACTGCTGCGCATATTATTGGCGTGATCTTTGGAAGAATTGCCATCTGAAGTTTCGGAAGAGGCAGTGTTATACTGTGGGCTGTTTTTCGAGAAAATCTAAAACATCCATTGTCACTATTTCTACCAGAATTAATTCAGAGAGCTATGTGGAGCTACTGGACAGTGTTCTCATTCCATTTGCTGAGAGTATTTTGGACAACAACTTCATCTATCAACAAGAAAACGCTGCTATTCACGTGAAAAAGAATTGAGTTTTTGGCATGGTTTTCCGAAAAAAAAAAAAACTGGCAAGCTCGTTGCCCGGACCTGAATCCTATAGATTCTAGGGAAGTGTTTACTGTTGTGGACGGCATTTGGAACAATTCGAGAGCTACAAACATGCTTGGAGGTCGAGTGACGAAAAATTCCAACGGAAAATTTTTGAAAAACCTTATTGACTGAATGCCAAGATGGATTTTTGAAACAATTCTGAAAATGCTAAACCAACCAAATTCATGTTTCTGTTATTTTTTTTATTTTAATCACATAAACTTTAATGTGCTTATTGGAGTACACATCCCAGAAAAAGCTATCCTTCTTGCACTTCTGACGATGCAATTATTTGAATGGCATTTATATTCCACTAGATGAACCCGGTGCAAGCGCTGCTACGTTAAATGAATGAAAATTCAATAGAACTGGCACGTTTATGGTTGTTTTTCGGAATAAGTATTTTTCTTGACCAAGAAGGTGTTCAAACTTCAACAGAACATGCATCTTACCCTAGATATACAAATTTTGTGTTCTAGCAATCAGGATAATTTTCATGTTTGGTTGAAATTTGTTTTCCATTTGTTTGAGGGGGGAGCGGGGGTCTCCCACCATACAATCATTGCCTTCAAATCCTCCACTAGCCAAATTTTGTTCCAATTGCTTGATTAGTTCTCGAGTTATGCAGAAATTTGTGTTTCATTTAAATTGAAGCCCCCATCCCCGTTTTTGGAGGGTTGAAGGGTCTCAAACTAAAGATTGGACTCGGAAACTATGTTACACTTTGTTTTGGGTGTAACTTTTTACCACGTGGGTAAAAATTAATGAAATACTAGTAATACTAGTTTAGCGTGTTATGTTTATGTGTGCAAAATTTAATTGCGATCTGACAAGTAGTTTTTAAGATGCATTCGAAACAAGAAGACCTACGCCAGCAAATCTTGGTCGCGGTGATCGATAATCCTCGTCAGTCGTACAGATGGATCGGCAAAAGGTTTGGAATCCACCATTCCGCCGTGTCCCGCGTTGTGAAGATGTTTCAGAAGACGAAGACCATCAAGCGGCGCGCTGGAAGCGGCCGGAAACCGAAAACGGAATACCCAGAGAAGGCGCGGAAGATAAGGCAGTACTTTAAGAATAACCCGAAACTTTCCACCCGAGACGTGGCCAAAAAGGTCAATTCGTCGAAGTGGTTCGTCCAGCAGACCATGAAGCGGGCTGGGATACGTGTTGAAATGCGTGTTGGAAGGCGCCAAACCGGATTGACAAGCAAAACACCGTGGCAAAATTGCGTGCGCGGAAGCTGTACCGTGAGTGGCTGGTCAAGCCGAGCTGTCTCGTCATGGACGACGAGACATATATCAAGGCGGTCGGTTCGTCCCGCATGGAGGTTCCGGAAAAGTTCCGGAAGAGGAAGATGGACAAATTCGCGAAGAAGTACCTGTTGTGGCAGGCGATCTGCGAGTGCGGACGGTACAGCAAGCCGTTCGTTACAACCGGCACCATAAACGGGCAGATTTATCGAGAGGAATGCTTGCAGAAGCGCTTGCTGCCCTTCCTCCGCTCTCACCGTGGTCCCACGCTGTTCTGGCTGGATCTCGCTTCGTGCCATTACGCCAAGCCTGTAATGGATTGGTACGAAGCGAAGGGCGTTAATGTGGCCCCGAAGGAGGCGAACCCGCCAAATACACCAGAACTTCGTCCGATCGAAAAGTTTTGGGCGATAATGAAGAAGAAGTTGAAGAAAAGCGGAAAAACATTCAAAACCGAAGAAGCTTTGAAGAAAAACTGGGAGAAATTGTATAAGGAAGATGGACAAAGCCTCGCCCAAGATCTCATGAGCAGTGTTAAGAGAAATGTACGAGCATTCAGCTTGGGGGAGGAAATTCAATAAATAAACTATGCCAAAACATAGTTAATATGTAGTTTTTTAATCCCTGAAAATTTGAGAAGTATCCGATTTAAAATTAATTTTTGGTGATCATTTTTGTGTGTCTCATTTTTTCCGAGTCCAGTTTTTATCATAGAAATATTTCTCTCCTTCAAAAACCTGCAGATGCCATTCTGGTTCCATTTGCTTGATCAGTTTTTGAGTTATGAATACATTTGCGCTTCAATTGAGGGACCCCCCCCCGGGGGGGGGGGGAGGGCCACAAACCACAATATAAATTTCCCAAAAAACCCCAAACACAAAAATTTTCCATAGGGGAAAGCCCGGGGGGAGGAAAAAGGGGTCATTTGTATGGAAACCCCCCTGCCAAAAGGAGGAGTTTCAAACCACCAAAGAAATTTTTCTTGCCTTCAAATATTTCACCAGCCAAATTTGTTTACATTTGCTTGAGAAGTTCTCGAGTTAAGCACAAATTTGTGTTTCATTTAAATTGAAGCCCCCATCCCCCTTTTTGGAGCGCTGAGGGGTCTCACACTACCATAAAAATAAATTTTTCCTTCAAAAGCCTCCACATCCCACATTTGGTTTCATTTGATTGATTATTTGTTGAGTTAAGCAGCAATTTGTGTTTCGTTTGTATTGAAGCGCATTTTCAAACTTCCATGCGATAAATTGTAAAAATAACAACATCAGTTTTATTTTTATATAAACAACAGGACGCAGCCAGGAGTTGGCTGAATACTGCACGCATTTAGAATTTATTGTTAATTATTAGTGTATTTATAATTATAGGAACATTCTATAACTCAATTATGACTGGTTATGACTACTTTGACTGGTTATGACTACTTTACTGGTTATTACTAAAGCTTGCTTCAGATAGAATTGGAACAAAAACAATTGCCTGTATTTCAGTCATTTATTATTGAATTCATGATCTTTTTTATACAAATGTAGCGTTTTCTTAATACTTTTAAGAAAAAATACGGATAAAATTATTCGTCACGGTTTCGAAGGAATTCTCGAATTTTTCCTGTAACACGGCTCATTCCTGTAACACGGCGCACACCTTCTTCGTCCATCGTTTTAGCTATCTTATTCCACCAGGTCTTCATCTGATTGATGTCTTTGACAACCTTTCCCTTTGCCTTGAGTCTCCTCTTCATGATTGCCCAGTATTTCTCAATAGGGCGGAACTGGGGGCAGTTGGGTGGGTTAAGGTTTTTCGGAACAACCTGGACCCCTTTCTCTGCATACCATTCTTGAACGACTTTGCTGTAATGACAGCTTGCCAAATCGGGCCAAAACATTACGGGATGGTCGTGGGATCGAATGAACGGCAAAATTCGTTTTTGGAGACACTCTTTTTGGTATAGTTCCGACGTCATTGTCTTATTTGTAACGAAAACTGTCGTTTTTTTTTGCCACAGCTGCAAATGCCCTGCCAAATCATGAATTTTCGTGCAAATTTGTCGGCAAAAACAAATTTAAATTTGGCTGGAACATCCCCCCGAGCCGTCGCCAAGTAAAATTTTTGACCTGGGATTTGCCCGAAGTCAGCCTTGACATAGGTTTCATCGTCCATCAGAAGACAGCCGTCGAACTTGGTCAGCACCTGGTCGTATAGCTTCCGAGCACGGATTTTGGCCACACTATTCTGTTTTATGATCCGATTTGGCTGTTTGCTAGCTCGATACGACTTGATTCCTTCCCTTCTGGCCAAATCACGGTCCGACAGATTGGGATTCCTATTAATCGCCTTCAAAATCTTACCACGCAGTTTCCGGTCGACAGTTCCACTCTGACGATTGGCTTGAGGCTTCCGAATCGGTATTTCTGGGCAATTTCAGCTGTTTAGCTAGCCTAGATGCAGACCACAATGGATTTTCCAAATAACTGTGCACAATTTTTTCCCTTCTTTCGGCTTCCATGTTGATTGTTTACAAAGTACAGTCGATTTGCGGAATGTCAAAAATACATACGTAAAGCTGACAAAATTCCCGACACGTGGGCGCCAACAACTTCCAAATCCGTCCACCAGGAGCGCCACAATATAAAAGTTTGTTCCAATTCTAAATGAAGCAAGCCTTACTTTGCTGTCAAGATGAGTGAAAATTACTTAATTTTGGGCAGTTTGGTTTCTCTGTGTAGACGATATCATGTTTTCACATCGGATGAGTTTACTCACAGGGAGCTAGAGAAGAAACGTTTGGAGGAAGAGAAAGAAAAAAGAAAGAACGAAAGGTGGCAAATGATCTGATAATGAAAAGAGAGTTTTGAAGAAAAGAGCTGAGCACTCTAATAAGACATCATATTCAATTCTCATAATGCATCCTAACTGAGACAACATTTTGTTCATCACACACTGTTCCTAGCGAACATGAAGTAAACACAAATTTGCCTTCATGAATCAAGTGAAATCAAGTGAACATTGGACCAAAAACCTCAAACCCGCCAAATTGCCCAGAGCTACGACCAATCGAGAGATATTGGGCTCTGATGAATCGGAAGCTTTCTGGAAAGAAGCAAGGAATCAAAGACATCAAACACTTCCAGCAAATTTGGACAAAGACGGCTTCTACGATGTCTGAAGGGTCTGTACAAACCCTAATGGACGGAGTTAAGCGCAAAGTTCGAAAATTGTATGCAAATACCGAATAACTATGTTTTGTCTTCACGAATTGTTAAAACACATCCCATGAATCTGAAATAAACAACTACGACGTAAATATAATGCGAAATTTATGTTTTATTCATGTTTTGAGGTGTCCGGATTATTGCGGATACAGACCTTAAACAAAAAGTGAGATTAAACAGCTGTTGATCAGACATTCGGCTGGTTTCAACCTGCGAAACCCGAACTTATTTTCAGTGCAAACCTCAATCTGATAGGAGTTACAGAAAAATACATAAACACTGATTTTTGACACACAACAAGCCAACCCAATTCTGATACCCGATCCAGTTTGGAACTGGATCAAAAACGAATTCGCTATGAGGAAAACATTTCTTTCTAACACAAGGCTTTGAAAGTGAAAGTTTGTTCACTGGAAGATACTTTTAAAAGGTCCGCTAGAGTACGGCCATCTTAAAATTTAAAATGTTGAAAATCGCAAGATCTGTTTCAACTGGCGTGAGCATAATAGGTCGCACACATTTTCATAACGTAGTTTTGCAACAAAAAAAAAGTGTCCGATTTGACATCAAATCCAGCTCTTAAAAAGATGACGCCATCGAACCGCTCAAACGAGCTCTCTTTTATGGCGAAATAGATCATTTTCGCGGAATTCTTCGCGCACCCTTCAAAAGTATCCGACCCGATCAGTCGCATCGTACTAAAAGCACCGTGGCACCGACCGGGTCCGATCCTTCGATGCCATTAAACCTGCTGATGGAAACTGCCATTAAATGGTCGAATAATTATATGAATTATTAATAATGTGCAGGGAATATCATTATGGCAGGAGGTGAGGTATCCGTTCGTGGAACCGATTGATTGGACGACGGATGACGGTCTCTGACATTTCCAGCTACTCAGTGCAAGGCCATACGCTAAATGCTACTAATTTGAGACCAAGTGTTTAAAATTCCTTACCGTCCTTATTTGGCTAAAAGCACAGCGGATCGATCCGTTTCGGGTGATACTAATGACTGGGTTTGCGGTGGCGTCAGTTGTCTTCAGTTTTCAATTGCTCTATGGTGTTCTAGATTATCGATCGGTTGTTCGGTGTTATAATGGCTAATGGTGGTAAAATCTCAGAAATGATTGAATTGCAATGCTGGCAGTTCCTAAGAACGATCGATTATTTAATTGATTTACAATCATAACAAAACTGCTCGTTTATACTTGAAAGAATGAATCAACAACTTCGTCTCAAAACGACAAACAGAAAACAGCAGCTCCAAAAATGACTCAATCTTCACCGAAAGCCGCTCAACCGTTCAGGTTGAGAGTTTTCCCTATCTCGACATTATTTATTAAAATGTTTGCAGTTTAAATGATCTGCCTCTGCTGTTGCTGCAACGAACTTGGAAAAAGTTGGAACAGAACCAAAGAGGAAGACAATTAAGATGTAACCCAACTCAGTCTTAATTGTTAACTAAATGTTTCGGTGGTTCGAAACGGAGCTCGATAAATTTTTGGGATTGCCTTCGATCTTTCAGAACGCTAATTTGTTATGACTCATTGGACCGTTAGCTTTAATGAGTCGATTCCAGAATGGCTTTTCTGGATCTCTCGCATGAAACCGGTCCAGCAATAAATTAACTGATTCTCATTTCCGGTGTTCACGAACGCTTACGTCCATATTAGCGACAATTAGTGAATCTAAATCGATAACGAGTTGCGAAGCTGTTAATCCGATTATCACTTCATAAAACGCTGCTTGCTGCTTGGTGGTGATGCAAATTAGTTGCTTTTCTCTCCCGATTGCGGTGATAGTCGTCCGAGCGAATAGCACTGAATAGTGATGTGATTGCCTGAAGCGAAATCAAGATCTCTCCAGTCGTATGACGACGCGTGATAACTGATAGCTGTTTAAATGGTGTTGATCTCCATCGTTTCGCCATAATACGACGCAGGCACTGTTGATGCAGACGGCTTGCCCATAAATGCCGGTTTGAGTTCGTGTGATTTGCTCTGGATGCTTGACATTCTTGTTAGGCAAACTCATGCCTGTGGCGGTTATGATTTGTATGGTGAAGGATTAAACAATATGTTAACTCTTTGCATATGTAGTCATTGTCAGAGATGGTTTCTCTCATTCGTTAATTTTTAAATCAACTTGCGTTTGACATCAACAAAATTTCAGCTACAATTTCTGAGAACAGATAAAATCTGTAAATCTAATACATAATGAACTAAAGCGACTATATCTTCAGTGATTCTCAATGACATTAATTAAAAATCTTCATAACGGGTGGCAACGAAATTTTTGGAACTTTTTCGTGACCTCTATGCTCAACAACAAACGAGCTCAGAGAAAAATTTGAGTGTTTGTGTATTAGCTCTGTTGCTCTCCTCTTGATGCTAGGATATTTTGTTTTGTTTATGCCTGCTCAGTTTTGCTCAAAATACCGTCGAAACATGAAGCATTTCTGCGAACTGCATAGAAATCCCGGCAAAATTTTTGATTTTATTTATTGTTCTTCGTCGCAAATTAAAAAAAACTCAACAGACTGGTACCTTCTTAACCTAGGTTTCTAATTCTATTATTGAACACACATCTAGACATATTAAAATCAAAAACAGCACTCACATTGTTAAACGATCTAACACATTTATCGAAAGGGTTGTTTTGCCAATACGTAGTTGTATGGCGACTGACTACAAGTAAACTACGGTCACGAAGCTGGCGAGAAGGTGTATAAAAATTGATATTTTGCAACAGCGCCGGGCAATCTACACCACCTTCGACAATGTCAAAAACAAATAACCTCTGTAGGTTAGTACGTCTGTGCATTAAAGTTTCTAAATCGATCAGTCTTCAACGACTCGGATAGTCTGGTAGATTTGCTGGGTCATTCCACGGAAGTTGACGAAGAGCATACCGTACAAAATTGCGTTGAACCCTTTCCATCCGGATGATTTGAACTGAGTGATAAGGCGACACACGCTAACAGCATACTCCATGATGCTACGAACGATCGAACAGTACAGCGCCTTGAGAGCATATATATCGGTGAAACCACTTGTACTGCGACGAATAAATCCCAGTGCTGCAAAGGCCTTTGTGGTAGTTGTGCTAATATGCTCATTGAATCGGAATTTTGTATCTACACCTCTAGGTCACGAATTGCTTGAACACGCTCTATAGCTTCTGAGCTGATGGAGTATTCAAACTCTGTTCGGGATTGCCGGCGGGTAAACGAAATAACTTTGCACTTTTTGATGTTCAGTTCCATTCCATTCTCAGAACACCACAACAAAATCTCGTTGATGTCAGCCTGAAGAGCGCAACTGTCGAGATGCGATGATATAAACTGGTAGATTTTTAGATCGTCAGCGTAGAGGAGAAAGCGTGATTTCAGCCGAAAGCACCGGTCATCCACGAACAAAATAAAAATCAGTGGTCCCAGAACGCTTCCTTGCGGTACACCTGACGTGACGGAGAAGACGCGTGACCGACTACCGTTTAATTAGACGAAAGCGTTCCAACCAGATAAGTAAGAGCGCAACCACTTTGTGATCCAATCAGGAAAGCCCAGATACTTCAGCTTGTCAATTGCAAGGGTGTGAGGAACCTTGTCGAACGCTTTTGAAAAATCGAAGTATATGGCGTCAACTTGGTGACGATTCTCAATTTCCGTAGATAGGAAATTTACGTAAGACATCAGATTCGTTGTCGTGGATCGCTTTTTAACAAAACCATGTTGACATTCAGAAATCAGCGGTCGAGATACAGCGTAAAGAACTTTGTAAACCAATTGTTCAAACACCTTGGCCATACAGCATAAAATCGAAACGCCTCTGTAATTTTCAACAGCATGTTTGTTACCAGCTTTAAAAATCGGTGTGATTGAGGCTAACTTCCACACTTCGGGAAAGTACCTTCACTGAGTGACCTGCTAAAAATAATCGTCACTGGAATCAGCAGAGAGTCAGCACATTCTCTTAAAAACAACGGCGGTATCTTGTCTGTGCCCGACCTTTTCGACACATCCAACTTTTCCAGGGCTGACACAACTTCATGTTGGCTCACAATCAGATTATAGAGCAGGACAATTCAATTTGAAAGCAGGACAGTTGGTGACGTTTGAGTGTGTACATTTTCGAATAAATCGGCAAACAGATTAGCTGGCTCGTGAGGTGAATCGGCCGAAGTTTCTCTAAAAGTCATTTCCGAAGGGATCCGGTTAGATTGCTTACGGCTTAGAATATACGACCAAAAGGATGACGGCTTCTTCGCAGTCTTCTCCAATCGTCTAATATAGCACCGAAAAAAAGCGCCCGGGAAATGGGGGATGGGTTTCGAGCGACTGTAGATTGATCCGGTTCACAGTAGTCCGTGATCGAAAATAGCGTTTACGAGCTTTTCGCACAATGTTACGGAGATGCTGTAACTCAGTTGTCCACCACGGTTGCTTAAACGAATGAGGCCTACTTGTTCGACGTGGAACATATTCCTCCATAATGTCGTACAATTTTTCATAAAACATACGTACCGTTTCATCCGTATCTTTTGCACGAAACATTTCAATCCAATCGACGTCCATGAGAGCGTTATTCAGTTCCGGAAATTTTCGAGTCGTTAGCTGGTTGCACGTAGGAGGCATTCACGTCAATGCGAAGAACGAATGGCTTGTGATGGTTGTCAATTCGGAGGAGGGATGACGGAGGTTCGATAAGTTCAACATCGTTTGGTTCGTTAACAAATGCCAAGTCAAGTGTACGACCATTCGAGTTTAGCAGCCTGTTGATCTGATGTAGTCCGGAGGCAATCATTGATTCAACCAGAGCGATTTACTGTTCAGTCGATGCGTTGGACGGCAGCAAGCTGTTGATCTCTTCATCGTAGGACCATACCAACTGAGGTAGGTTGTAATCTCCAACGATGACAATATTATCAGAATCCGACGCACTTTCACAGATTTGCTGGACTGCTGCGGAATGCGCTGAGTACAATTCCGGAGACGAGTTCGGTCGAAGATAGATTCCGCACACAAAGATCGTCGCCTTGTCTAGTTTGATACGCACAGCGATTTGCTCAATACTGCCACAGTCATCAAGGTCTACCGACGTACAGTTGAGGTTTTCTTTAACCGCAATTAAAACTCCACCCCCTCGCTGAAGGTTGCTAGAAGCTGCACTGCGATCACACCGAAATATCGAGTAGCTGGCAGCAAACTCTGAACTAGCGATATCAGAACGAAGCCACGTCTCAGTGAGTATAATAACTTCGTATTCACAGGCAGAAAGCTTCAGAAAGAGCTCGTTAGTTTTAGTACGAATGCCTCTCACATTTTGATAGTATACCGTTAAATATTGCAGGTCGGTTTCATTCGAGAATTCGGGACAAGTCGAGGTACTGTAAGCAGTTTTGTTCATCGTTATTGATCCATTATGACGTTCGTCTCTGCGTTGTTCGAAATATTCGGGTTGTTGGATCCTGTCTCGGGTATTGTTAGGACGGCTGGCTTCCAAAAAACCTTTCTCGGAATGCTCCTTTCCTCAAACTCTCTGAACGAGATCTCACTGGGCCAAGTGGAATCCTGCAAAGCCTTCTCCTTCAGTTGTATAGGCATCCCTACTTTGTATGACACAAAGTTCAAGGAACGCACATCCTTTCCTCTCGGAACCAACTTCACGATTTTTAAATCATTGGAGCCTAACCGTTGTGATACTAACTCTGTTACACTGTCATCAGGAGTTTCAACGGATATGTCGGACAGATACAACCAAAACATGCTGTCTGCTGTGGCGCAAGTAATTGCAGATTGCCCTGAACAGTCAGTTCCACGACGGAGTTGCGATGTCCTTTTCGGAGTCGGTTCAAATTTCCCGTCGTTCTCACGTTTCCTCTTAGAGGGCCCGAAAAACGTTACACTTGGAACAGAAACTGGAGTTTTCGGTACAGCCTCGATCAGTTCCTTGATATTCGTGCGAATTTCTAGCTGTATTTCATCCAAAACGCTGCAGTGAATCTCATTCTTCAGTTCCTCAAAGTTTTGAGACACGGCAGCATTCGTTGAAACCCTGACATTCCTGAATCGCGCACTGTCCATCATTTTACTGCAAGCGTTACACATCCAGAACAGATTAGTGTTGCTTGAAACCTTCGCACATGTGGTACTATCTTCAGACAAAACTGAGCGAGAAAACCACAAACTTTACCGGTGAGCTCGTTTGCGCAGCTCTCACACACGCCAAGCGATTGAGTATCGTAACCTGAGATATGTTTGCTTTGGCGATATTTTTTTCTGCGTGTAGCTTGTGAAGACGAATAGTACAATCACTGACAAACAGATGGCGCCACCAACGGAATCGATGACGGGAGTGTAACAATGATGGATGCAGCCGCACAATGTGCAAAATGACCGGGTGTGGGCGCCATCGAGGGACAGCATTCCTGAATCCAATATAAACATCCCTCGGTTCCAAAGTGCCGCGTCGGTGATGGTTTGGGGGGCAGTATGCAAACGTGGTAAGCTACCCTTGGTGTTTATTGAAAAAAACGTCAAAATCAACGCGGCGTACTACAAAACTGAGGTTTTGGAAAAGGTTGTTGCCCCCAGTCTCCGAAGCCTCTACGGCGATGAGCACTACGTGTTCCAGCAGGACGGTGCACCAGCCCATACGGCAAATGTGGTTCAAGCCTGGTGTCGGGACAATTTAACCGACTTTCTGGACAAAACTTTGTGGCCTCCCAGCTCCCCGGACTTGAATCCTCTCGACTTTTTTGTTTGGTCCTATATGATGGCGAAGCTGAACGAATACAAGGTCAGCACTTTGGATCATTTCAAGACGGTAATTCTCAAAATCTGGGACGAAATGCCCATGCAGTCCGTGTAGGGAAACTGCCCCCATATTAATCTCATTATTCCTATATTCATCCTACGATGAATCAAACAATTGGGCAGTTGAAGGATCGGTTTCGTTTTCTAATAATGTTTGCTCACGTTAAATAACTACAACAAACATTACTAACTAATCCTGTCACGTGTATATCGTTTTATTTCAAGTAGGATGAATATAGAAACAATGAGATTAATATAGGTACATCTTCCCTAATATTTTGAATGGTGTCGATGCGGGTGGTGGAATTGATGACGATGGTGCAGTTTGGGATATTTTCCAGGCGGTTTTTACGGGTGAATTGATAAAAAAACATTGGGGCGGAGAGAAAAACAAAAAAAAAAAAAAACGGTGGTGTTCCTTATTTTATTATTTGTTGTATTTCAATGGCGAGAAAAAATCACAGTGTACCAAAAACTAATAATGTCAACAATGAAACTAATTGCCGTTTGGCTTTAGGGATTAAATTGTTTCATCTATCTATATATATATATATATGTCTAGTCTGTCTGTCTGTCTGTCTGTCTGTCTGTCTGTCTGTCTGTCTGTCTGTCTGTCTGTCTGTCTGTCTGTCTGTCTGTCTGTCTGTCTGTCTGTCTGTCTGTCTGTCTGTCTGTCTGTCTGTCTGTCTGTCTGTCTGTCTGTCTGTCTGTCTGTCTGTCTGTCTGTCTGTCTGTCTGTCTGTCTGTCTGTCTGTCTGTCTGTCTGTCTGTCTGTCTGTCTGTCTGTCTGTCTGTCTGTCTGTCTGTCTGTCTGTCTGTCTGTCTGTCTGTCTGTCTGTCTGTCTGTCTGTCTGTCTGTCTGTCTGTCTGTCTGTCTGTCTGTCTGTCTGTCTGTCTGTCTGTCTGTCTGTCTGTCTGTCTGTCTGTCTGTCTGTCTGTCTGTCTGTCTGTCTGTCTGTCTGTCTGTCTGTCTGTCTGTCTGTCTGTCTGTCTGTCTGTCTGTCTGTCTGTCTGTCTGTCTGTCTGTCTGTCTGTCTGTCTGTCTGTCTGTCTGTCTGTCTGTCTGTCTGTCTGTCTGTCTGTCTGTCTGTCTGTCTGTCTGTCTGTCTGTCTGTCTGTCTGTCTGTCTGTCTGTCTGTCTGTCTGTCTGTCTGTCTGTCTGTCTGTCTGTCTGTCTGTCTGTCTGTCTGTCTGTCTGTCTGTCTGTCTGTCTGTCTGTCTGTCTGTCTGTCTGTCTGTCTGTCTGTCTGTCTGTCTGTCTGTCTGTCTGTCTGTCTGTCTGTCTGTCTGTCTGTCTGTCTGTCTGTCTGTCTGTCTGTCTGTCTGTCTGTCTGTCTGTCTGTCTGTCTGTCTGTCTGTCTGTCTGTCTGTCTGTCTGTCTGTCTGTCTGTCTGTCTGTCTGTCTGTCTGTCTGTCTGTCTGTCTGTCTGTCTGTCTGTCTGTCTGTCTGTCTGTCTGTCTGTCTGTCTGTCTGTCTGTCTGTCTGTCTGTCTGTCTGTCTGTCTGTCTGTCTGTCTGTCTGTCTGTCTGTCTGTCTGTCTGTATGTATGTCTTAACCTTACAGAATCGAAAACTACTGTACCGATCGGCGTGAAATTTTGTATGCAGTAGTTTTTGGGGCTGGAAAAGATTCTTATGATAGTTTGAGACCCCTTCCATCTCTGAAAGGGGGGACTCCAATACAAATGAAACACAAATTTCTGCATAACTCGAGAACTAAATTGAGCATGTGGAAGTTTTTGGAGACAAGAAATGTTTTTGTGGTAGATTGAGACCCCTCCCTTCTCTAGAAGTTTCTGCATAACTCGAGAACTAATCAAGCAAATGGAACCGTACTTGGCATGTGGAGGTTTTTGAAGGCAAGACATGTTTGCAAGGTGGTTTGAGAACTCTCACTTCTTTGGAAGAGGGGGACTATCATACAAATGAAACACAAATTTCAACCAAACATGAGAATTCTTCCTACTGTTATGAAAATTTTTATGCAGGGGTTTTTGGGCCCGGAAAAGGTTATAATGATGGCCCGAGACTCCTTCCCCGACTGAGAGGGGAGCTAGGCTCCTATACAAATGAAACACAAATTTGTGAATAACTTGCGAACTAATCAAGCACCTGGAACCAAATTTTGCATGTAGGGGTTTTGGAGGCAGGATTTTCCTCCCCTCTCCGGAGTGGGGGGGGGGGGGGGGCTGACTCCCATACAAATATAACAGCAATTTCAACCAAACATGAGAATTAACCAGCCAACTAAAATACAAAATATGTACTTCGCGGGGAAAGCAGCATGTTCTGATAAAAGTTTGAGCCCTTTTTAGTCAAGAATGGGGGATGTTTGAGCTTCTCTCAGTGCTACATTATTCACAATATGTTAATATTAAGTTATGCAAGAGAACATGACGTTCAAACTGACAGGATACGGCGTAGTTTTAAAATAAATGTTTTGTCAATGAAATGCTTCTACACAGAAAGAAAAACCATGATAGAAACTGAAGATCTGAGAGTATAATTAAAAATACACACCTTCGTTTAATTTTGCCGAAAGTACACACATTAGCAAACAAGAATATTTTAAGAAAACTCATTTCTAAATAAAACACATTTAAGTGCTACTGTATTTTCATTCATTTAGTTGCAAGCGCAGCAATGCTCGCCCCGGGTTCAGCTAGTTCACCATAATAAGATATTATCAATGAGCCCTTAAACGGAATTTCAAAACAGCATTTTACAAGTTCATAAAGTAGAAATAAAACCGTTGATTGGAGTAAACAGAATAAGAGAAAACAAGGTTTTAAGATCGTTGTAGACAAGCTGTGTAGGTTCTCATAAACCTGACTAAAATATGAAACCAATTGGCATTTCTTGGTTCCATAATAAAACCAAATTTATTGCTAGTGGCTTTCATAAAACTTTACCAAAATTTAATAAAGCTGGATGGTTTGGAGATTGCCTACTTCCAAGGTGCTAGTACACTAACCATAGGGTTTTAAATCACACGTTGAACGAAGGCTGTTTCAAGCTGTTGTTAGTTTAGTAATTCATTACCGACTACAGTAATGTGTGTGTTGGGCAATTATGAATAAACCGCTGAAGAAAAAGGTCCGCTTTTGCCCAACATATAAGAAACAACTGAAAGGCGAGGATTTAAGGTGTTGCAATTATCTCAAGCACAGCCTTTACTACATTGTTACTATTGCTGACGAAACGAAGGAAATGAATCTCAAATTGGCTCGAGTGGTTTCCCAGTTTTGGCATTCCAGTGATGCAACGCCAACAAGCCTCAAAGTGCCTGGTGGGTGAGAAGTAGAGGAAACAATTCCGTTGCACAAGAATTATGTTAGAAAAAGGTTTCACCACTTGACTAAAGCTACATGTTCATCGAGTGTTCGGAAACGGATGCATCGTTCGAAAGTTGATTTGATTTCCGAAGAAAGAAAGCACTCGGCTCTGAATGTTCGAACTCTCACCAACCGGTTTTCCGAGAGCACTCGTCAGGTCCTACAAACGAAACTGTCATCCCCACATGACGCAGTAGGAAGTGGCAAGGAACTGCGTCATCTGTGGAATGAAATTCGGCTTCCGGCTGCTGTTCAGGGGTGGACATGGTTTGGCTCTGATGAAAATGTGTTGTTTGTTTTTCCCAATCTGGCTTAGTTGGGGTGCGGTGTTTCAGGAAATTTGCATTTGAAAGTGACTAATTCGAGGCGATTGATTGAATAGCTCAGTTGTCGCAGGAAATTAAACATTGTGGAAATTTATGTTTGAATCCTACCTGTGCATCGAACCGTGAACTCAATATGCCATTATTTGACTAAACTGGAAATTGATTAAATCTGAGTGCTATTCGAATTCATCATCCCGACACGAATCCTTCGTTATCGATTGAACATTCTGGGGAACGAAGCAAAGAAAGGGATCTTATTTTCCATTTGATGTACCGTTTATCCTCAATCACTTGCTCACGAGCGAAAGTGGAATTTTTTTTAAGAATAATGAAATTCAAATTAAAATTCTCAACCCCTTTCTCTATCCTGCTAGTCGTGCAGGAACGATTGGCTCAGATCGCATCTTTCCCCGGGTCGGCACGTGCTTCGTTTCATGCTTGATTTTTGTACTTTTATGTTTTCTATTAAACTACCTCCTCCACTGCGCTTCCATTATCAGAACCTACCGCTTCCAGTCGCCAGGCAATCGGTGTGTAACCGGAATCACGTTTTATCTCTTTGAAGATGAACGGGACGGGTGGTTGGCTCTTATGTGTGGAAGGTAAATGGCAACGACACGAACACGATGCAAATCCATTATGTCAACGCACATATTAGATTTCCGCTGTAATCGTTCTCATGTGTTTGTGAACTTTAAATGGGATACAGTGTGAATAGGGTTTTCTCAAGTCTCTACCTGATGTGTAACGCTCTGGTGTCAAACTGAATAACTATTTCGCTTCGAACATTATGTTGCCGATAGGGTATGCGAGTGAATTTTCTGATTTTAACATGGATCCAAAAAATAGAATAAAACTTAGTGGCATGAAAGAAGAAATGAAAGTTATATTCAGAATTATGATCTTTTCACCCAGCAGTGAGGAGGGTGAAGCTTCTTAATGTTCTACCCACAACGTGTTCAGCTGATTTCTATTAAAATATTTATTTTCAGATTTATATTAAAATATTGCAATTTTTCAACCCTCTCGATTTTTCATGCTTCCAAACAACTAGCACTTCTTTTGGGCTTCATAATACTACAGTACTTTCCTTTCTTTTTGTTTCGTATATACGTGACTTTCAGACTGAGGCTGGTTCGTCACGCCAGGAAGAGGACCTGGACCCTACATATCGAAACCATCAACAGATAGGCCGAGACCAACGGCTTCACTTACCTTCCAAAGGAAGACGTGATCAGTGATTTTAACCCTCTTGAAGTCCCAACTGGAAAAACCAGACCAACTGGGGTGAGAGATAGGAAAAAATTGAAAAATAGGACTGCTATGAGAAGTTTTAACATTTTAATAGCTAATAACTTCATAAAGCCTGTCCAGTTTAAATTTTGGACACCAATATAGTAGCAGCAAAAAACTACACATAATTAAAAAAAACCTTTGTTTACTTCACAAAAATAGAGTTATATCATCAATAGAAACAGTTGATTAAAATGTTAATCCTTCATTCTGTAAAATTCTCGAACTTTCTGTGGTACACCCACCATCAGATTCTATACGGTCCTCAGAAACGCCCGCTGTGACGATTCTCCATCTTCTCGTGAAATCATCGGTACCATTTGCTTTCTTCTTACTTTCGAAGAGTTTCCGCTTAACTAAAGCCCAGTACTTCTCTATTGGGTGAATTTCTGGACAGTTTGGTGGATTGGCTGTTTTTGGCAGGTATTTGACCTATTGTACCTTATACCATTCCAGGACGGATTTCGCATAGTGCCAAGAGACCAAATCAGCCCAAAACAGAGTTGGAGAGTCGTTACTTCTGATAAACGGTAGCAACCGCTTTTGCAGACATTCTTTCTCGTACACATCCTTATTGATAGTGCTGGTAGAGACGAAACTTTTAGATTTTCGACCACAACTACATATTGTCTGCCAAATCAAATACTTCTTCGGGAATTTGGACACCTTTTTTTATCCGGAAATGCTCGGCAACGGCGTTCCTTGGCATTGTGGTGTAAAAAACCAGACCCGGAAGCTGTTTAAAGTCTTCGAGTACGTATGTTTCGTCGTCCATTATGATACAAGAAAATGTTTGCAAAAAATTGGTTTAAAGCTCCTTAGCACGACTTTTTGCAGTGAAATTTTGCTTGTCATCACGGTTGGGCACCTTTTTCACTTTGTACGCCTTCAGTCCTTGCCTTTTTTGTACGTATGATTTTGACTTCCAAACTTTGCGAGCCACATTTCGCACAGAAAGACTGGGATTTTTCTCAATAATGGCTACAACCTTCTTGTCCATTTATCGGGAGCATACTTTTCGATTTGTTCCACTTCCAACCTTTCGATCTACAGTCAAGCGCTGGTCAAATGATTTGCAAACACAAAACACGGTATTTATCGGTAGTTTTGCTTTCTTGGCAGGATCGCATACCGAAACATTTGGATTTTGCTGCCGTTCATACAAAATGCGTTTGCGCTCTTCCACTTGATTCGACGCCATTTTTTTGAATGTGACAAGAATGTAAACATGTTGTACCACGAAATAAAGTGGAGAGTTCCAGCTGTCATATAAATGAAACATTTTAGCGATTCGTGAAATAATTCAATATCTACACTGAAAAAAAAAGAGTGTCCGAAATTTAACTTGGACAGGTTTTAAGAACACTTTAGGAAACCAGCAAGATTGTACAACCATATTTGCAAACGAACTTTTCAGCCTATATTTTGCAACTGTTCTAGGATTTCCATCTTAAATAGTGTTTGACCCATAGTAACCTTCTGCACTCAATTTTGTTACATAATTTACTGTTTTTGATCAAATATAATATATGTTTTAGCAGTATAACCACAGAGAACAGACGTTCATCTGCGGTCTGCTACTTGTGTAAAACTTTGAACCGACATTTCAAATGTATGTCGTTATGCTCCTGGTAGGCGGCGCTGCAGTTGTGCGATAACAGTCACGTCAATGTTTATCAATACAAAGCCTAGCACATAACCTAAAAAGTTTTGTTTGTTTTTCTCTACATTTGCATTTTAAACCGGCTGCCCATATTAACTTTTATACACATTTTTCAAGAAAAGGTATATGGACATCAATGTCTGTTCTCTGTGGTATAACCACTAAGGGTACGGTTATTCTATTTTTCAATTGATTTGCAAGATGTTAACATCAATCAGTTACAAGACTTTTAATTAAATTATCCAACACGTTCATTGAAAAATTATAAATTACTGGAAAAAAAAACTCAAATAAGAGGTGATATCTTGAAGTCTCGAGTACTTTTTCAAACAGATGTATCTGAATTTGTAAAAAAAGAGAGCAAGTAAGATTCAACCGTTAAATTCTTGAAACCCTTAGCACTTTCATGCAAACTGGGGCCATCAACACAAGGAATAACAATTCTCTAATGTGAAGTGCGATGCTACTTTCGGTGAGGCTGCTTAGAGTTTTGAGAAATTTGCGTTCGAGTCGTACGTCCCCTTTTTGTTTACAAAATCAAATACATCCGATTGAAAAAGTAGTCGAGAAATTACGTTCATTCTGCTAAATAAATTCACTAAATGCGCAGGACCACAGATTTCATAGGTTAGTAACGGTGGTCTCATATGCAGCATTCGTTCGTTCGTTTGTTCTGTCTTGGAGCTGATAGAAGCGGCGAGGATACAGTCTATAATTGTTATGTGTGTATTCTCCATACGCGGAGTAATGATTATGATGATGTAGAAGGAAATATTTTTCTCATCACCAGGAGGCCCCAGGAGTGGACAGTAATTTTGCTAGAACAAAAGAGATGAAGAGAAAATGTTGATAGTCCCGTTAGTGTACGGCAGGCTGTGAAAAATTGAACAGAATTAGTTGAAATTGAGCGAAAGGCCTGTGAATAGTATTCGAACCAAGCACACAAAAATATTTAATGCCTAACAAAACAAAATCTACTATAAGATATAATCAAAGCACCTTCTACTTAATTTTTTTTTTTACGGTGAATTCGTTTTTCGGCGGGGGGGGGGGGTCAATTGAAAAATTTAAAAATAGGCGCCCGTCTCGAAATATCGCTAAAAATTAAACTTTTATATTTTTATAAATTCTCTATATTTTTGAATATGTTTTATCATTCGTTGCCGCGTTCATTTCTTTTATAAAAAATTATTTGTTAATTATTTTAATTTATTGAAAAAAAAAAAAATATAAGGTGGTGTCTTTTTTGCCGTTTTTTGTGTAATTTTTTAATTTTTTTTTTTTTTTTTTTTTTTGGGGGGGGGGGGTTTTTTTTCCTTTTTTTTTTTTTTGTTGTGGGAATCCCAAGTAACATTTTAAGTTTTATGAATTCCTACAAGGGTGTTATAAAACGACATCCATAAAACTCTGGTCAAGGCGTATTTGTCTTGATTCCTTCCCCCAAAACCTCATAAAAACTAAAATTTGACTAGTTGGCCCACCCTCGCAGAGGTTCTGAAGGGTATATTTTAGAGGCAGTTCTAGATTGGATTAAAATAAAAACGATTTTATAATGACCGAATTAAAAACCGTTTGAAAATCAAATGTAAGCAACAATAAAAGCAATTTGACATTTATAAAAACCTGTTTCGTGCCACTTCTTCTAGACGCTTGCCAAAGCCTCTCAAAACAGTTTTATTCATATTATAATCGTATTCATAAAATTTATTTAGTCTCAACAAATTCATTTCGACAAAAAAACACTTCTGATTGGAGAAAACATTTACCCATCAGTATTTTCAACGTAAAATATTTAACTCAGTTATATTGATTTATCATAATGTATCGCTAGTCTCAAATTTCAATTGCCAAATAAAATTCATTGTGTAAAAAGCTTGAAAAGAGCTGAAAAACCAAGTCCGCCTTCAAAATACGTTGTACTTTCTATTTATTTTTTTATTCAAAAAAAAGTTTAATTCTTCGTTGAAGTTATGCTTTTTGCTCAATCACTCTTATTTAACCCTTTTTTTTTATTCCACATAAACTGCTGTATAACAATAAACCGTGTCAATCGAAATATATCTAGATGTATGGAAATTATAAACCTTCCATGAAGATTGGAATAAAAATGGCAGCGGCATTTACATTGATTTTTCATAAGCCATTATTGAAAATGCTGTTTTTTTATGAAAGCATCTATAAATAAATCATGTTTTGTTATTGCATTAATGAAAATAATTTTGAGGCTTAACTGCTTCTTTGCAAAGCTATTTTGCTACATGCAAGACCGTTTAGCTGTCAAACAGCTTATATGGTAACCAAGCTGCTGCCAGAAAAGAGTTTTGACAGTTCAAGCTTAGTCCGCAGGAAGAAAATTGCAGACAATTGAACGATGCGAAACATGCCTCACGATTATTCCAACTGGATCATCATCTCGGACGAAATTGATGAATGATAAAATCATCATGGTCCGTAACCGACTTTTCCGAAAGAACAGTTTCTCCGATAACTTTGAATTCAAATGATCCAACGGCTCCAAGCGGCTCTGCTGGCAACGGTGGAACGGTGCGCGCGGTCATTGTCAACCGACTAATGTTGTTGTTTTTTCATGGAACTTAGTTGATGGGTAGTTGGCAAATCACTATTCAGAATGCTTTAGAAGTTATCTTAATTGTTCGCGTAAACGTGCTAATTGTTTTCACTGTTTTAATTAAGTTTGTTGCTGTGCGAATCCATCTTTGTTTTATTTTATTATGACAACAACGGTAGAGCAGCTTATCATACTCTTTATGTAGTTCAAAATGCTACAATATATGCTGTATGCTCTCGTCAAAATCCACATGGCTTAATGATGGCTTTTATAATGATAAAGCGTACTTATGAAATATTTTTTCATGACTCTCTTAAACAAAGATGAACGAGCTTTATTATTGACTTACTGAACGGTTTTATGAGGGAATAGATTTCCTCGTCAATTATTTTTAAAAGCTAGACTGTTTTGGACTTCACCTTTTTGCTAGAAAAGGTTATAAAAACAGCCAAAAGTAAAATAATTAACCATACATCTTTCGCATAATTGAAAGCCGCTTTTAAACAAAATGGCATATGTATTGCAGTAATAAAGCTCTTATAAATTAGAACAAAAGCTAAACGGCAGTAGGATTGTTACTTGGGATGTGTTCTTCCAATGCCAGCCGCTATTTCTTGCAACGATTTTCCACGAAGGCACATACTGATCACTTGAGTGCGCGTGGCAAAATCGGTTTATTTCCTGGTGCTCGTCATTTTGATCCAAACACAATAAACTTCCAAAAGAAAATAAGTGGGGGGTGGTGGCAGTAGCCGGAGTAACATTGCCAAAACCCTCCTGTTCTATAAATTTTTATTAGGTTTTTTTGAAAGCAAAAAAAATTTTTTTGGGTTGTTTTTATACAGAGGTGCCAATTGGTTTCATATTTATGTCAGATTTATGAGAACCTAAACAGCTTGTTTAAAACGATCTTGAAACTTTTTTTCTCAAATTCCCTTTAATCCTATCAAAGGTTTTATTTCGACTTTATGAACTCCTAAAATACTGTTTGGAAATGCCGTTTTAGGACTCATTCATATTATTTTATTATGGTCAGTTGAAAAAGCATTTTAAAACCATTTTGCCTCCAGTAAATGCACTAAACGGCAAATTGGCATTGAGGGAAGTCACCAAATAACCAAACAGTTTTATAGTAGTCATTGCGAAGATAACTTGGCTCTATAGCAGAACTGTGATTTTTTTTTCAAATCGCCATATTGAAATATAGTATATAATTGAAATGTGGAATAATAAATGCACCAAATTTTCAATGTAATGCAAATGAACTGTAGATCGGAGGCCGATTTTGGCCTATTTTAGATAACCTTTTTGAATTCCATCAATTTTCAAGAAATTCATGATTAATTTATTGAATATATTTGTTTTAATTTTGTGTTTGTTGTTGTTAATTCGTATAATTCCCGAGGCGCATTAATTATTGGCTCTTATCGTGCCTATATTTACCATAAAATTAAATTCGCATATCATTTGGAGCATGATACGCTGCAGGAAAAACTCAATTTATTTTCGATATTTTGCTATTAAACATAATTTTCCGCAACACTAGAACTTTTTTCTAAGATATAATTTACTGCTTAATGAATCAGATCAGCAGAGAATCGAACAAAGCAGAACAACAAAAACCAACCACGATATCACAGTGAAGTTTGACAGGCCAATAGGTTTTATGAACGTTCTCAAGTGGTCATAGCATATATCACTAGAACATTTTCAAAATCTTTATGGTCTTATAAAGGTTTTATTAAAAAGTTTTCACAACCGTCTATAGAGTGGGCCACTTTGTACAAATTTTGGGTTTAAAGAAGAATAGAGACAATAATAGACAAAACAGTTTTGAATGTAGTTTTATCAACAAAGCCGGGAGGAACGCTATACGGCTGGAATAACACTAAAATTGTTACTTGGGTATGCACTGCTAGAAAAATTCACTTCAAATTGCCAATATTGTGTTTGTAAAACGAATTCGTTTGAAAATAGTAGAGGTGTACGCTCAATTTTGTAACATCAAAAATGCTTCATTTCTGAAATTCTGAGAATCATTTTTCATAATTGAAGTCCATGCTTTGCAAGTTGAGCAATTGTAGAAGTGAAGTACAACAGAAATAATACTAGACATGGGTACCACATCGATATTCAGCCGCTCCATCTCCTCCAACGATCACTTCGAGTAGTGGACTGACGCCAGATCCGGCCAGAACACCGCCTCGTCGTCCTTATGGTATTTCTTGATGAACGACGCAACTTCCGGCAGGCATTTCATACTATAAATTTCCCCGTTCATGGCCAGTCTGGAGCGAAAGAAGAGCGGCTTTAACATCCCCTTCTTGCTGATTGTCAGCCACAGCAGCACCATCTTGGGAACTTGGTGTGTTAAATGAACTTCACCTCGGAGCTCACTTCCTTCATGGGGGAGGTTAAATACGAAGTGCCCTGCCAGTCGTTGTCATCCAGGCTGAGATAGGTCTCGTCGTCCATCACCACCGCCACGTCGCGATTCGCCGGGAAAATCGAGTTGACCATCTTATTCAGCCGCTGCCGCTGCGTCATTGCCTGCAGCTCCGAAACCAGTGGACGCGACTTCCGCTTCCTGACATATCTGTTCATGTTCGCCAGATACTTTTTCACTGTTTGGCCGGTTGAACCGACCTCCCGGCCAAACGAACGCAGCGATGTAGCCACTTTTCCCTCGGTCTTCCTCTTCAGCATCCTTTGGAGCTTCTTGTCGCTCAGGGTCGTCGGCCGTCCGGAACCGGGCTTTCTTTCGATACTCTGATTGTTTTCTAATAGTGCCAAGATGTTGTAGATGCCGGAACGGGCGTATCCGGCTTCCACAAAGTGCCGCACGATGTCTGTTCTCGACGCGGCGGGGTGCCGTTCTTTGAACGCGCACACTTCTGAACGGAGTTGCTTCACTGTTTTTGCCATCATGGTTACAGTTCGACTGATAGAGCTGTCAAATTTTGTCTGCTGACTCATGTGTTACTATGATTGATGCTGCATGAGTAGTTTTGTTAGTGCGGGTTAAGGTAAATCCATGAAAAATCGGCAAGTTTTTTTCATCCGGTCTTCATTATATTCAAGTTTAACCTCGTACAATAAATGATCAATTTTTTTGTATGAATAAAATATCGGTTTTCAACATAATTTGAAAGAAAGTTTGTGGATAGTTTATTTTCGATACACTCCTTACCCTCGGGCGTGGGGCCAAAGGGGGTTAGGCTCGGTGGATACATTCGTCAGTTTTTTAAACTTACATCCTAATTTGTTAGTTTCGGTAGGATTAGTTATGGTGATTCAGGAACCGCCGGACAATACTACAGGTTCCAAGAATCACTGCTTTCTGAATGCGGCTCAATTCCTTTCGTAGCTCCAACTCTTCAAGGGAACGTATAAGGGTACGGGGAACAATTCCGGTCGCCGAGATTATTACCGGAACTATACGGACCTCTTCCAAATGCCATATCTTCCTCAACTCCTCCGCCAAATCGTGGTATTTCGTAATCTTGGTGGAGAACGTTGAATGGACGTTGCGATCCAGCGGTACAGCGACATCGATGAGAGTTACACTCTTCTTCCTTTTGTCGTAGATCACAATGTCAGGGCGATTGGCACGGATGAGTACATGCGTTAGGATCTCGCCAATCCAGTACAGCTTTACGCAACTATTTTCCAGAACCGGGTCTGGCAGGTACTTGTAGTAGGGCACGTAATGGTTTACCAAATTGTGCTTCAGTGCAAGTTATTGGTGCGCAATCTTGGCGACATCGTTGTGACGACCGAGATACGCTACTTCTGCCAATGCTTGGCAGCCAGCAACAACATGTTCGATCGTCTCTCCTACTGCGTTGCACTTTCTACAACGGTCTTCTACTTCTTCGTGCAATATGTACCTGCGATAGTTCTTCGTCGCAATGACCCGGTCTTCGATGGCTACCATGAAGCCTTCAGTCTCTGAGAAGAGGTCACCTCGCACCAGCCACGTATTCGACGCTACTTTGTCGACAAGCGCTTGTTCCAACTGATGGGGATGCGTCCCATGCAGCTCCTTCAGCTTCCACGATGCAACTTTATCATCGATAGTTTTTAGGTCGCAGCCCAGCTGATAGTCCTCCTGCGCCAGATGGAGGGCGCTGAACCCATGGTCTGCTTCACAAACAGCACGGTAGACATCGTGACGGGTCTGGCTTTCAATGAAGTACATCCGCAACTGCTGGATCTGGGAAACATATAGCGCTTGAATATCTGTAACGCCTCTTCCTCCTTAAGTACGTGGTAGGGTGACTCTCTCGATGGCCGACTTTGGGTGATGCATGCGATGCTTAGTGAACGCCACTCGTACTGCTCGTTCTATCGCCTCCAAGTCAGTTTTGGTCCACCTTATCACTCCAAAACTGTAGGTCAATAGAAGCACGGCAAAAGTGTTATTCGCCTTTATCTTGTTGCCGGCCGGCAGGTATGACCTCAGAACACGGTTGACTCGATACAGGAACTCCTTCTTGATCGTTGTATGGCGAATTGCAGGAATCCAAGGTATTAAGACTCACCTTCAACCATATTCCGAATCTCCTCCTGATCGTTGATGCGAAAACTACCGGTATCCGACACTTTACCCCGAAGAAGATTGACTGTTCTACATGTATCGATTCCAAACTTCATGCGAATATCGTTACTGAACACCGTTAGAAGCTGCAAGAGTCGGTGCAGCTTTCCAACTGTTTCCGCAAACAGCTTTAAGTCGTCCATGTACAAGGTGTGGGCAACATTGGTAGCTCTTCCTCCACTTTTCAAATGGTAGCCATAGTTGCATTGATTGAGTGTTCTGCTAAGGGGATTCATCGCAAGGCAAAACCACAGCGGGCTAAAGGTACCGCCTTGGAAAATTCCCCTTCTTAGGCTGAGAGTTCTGGATCTAAGCACCGTTGCTCCGTCAGTAATGTGAAAACATGTACTCCACATGCTCATTGCATGCTGTAATAGCCTGATGATTCCACCATCTACCTTGTACAACTGCAGTTCCTTGATAAGGTACGAGTGAGGAACTGAGTCGTATGCCTTCTTGTAGTCGATGTATGTTTTTTTGGCTAGCCTGACCTACAATAACTGCATCGATGATGACCTGATCTTTGCAGCCTTGCGTGTTTTTTCGGCTGCCCTTCTATTCTTCAGTCATGACATTGTTCGCATCGCAATGATTTTGTACCTTTCGGTTGATTACTGACGAGAGCACTTTGTACAGGCTTGAAAGGCATGTTATTGGCCTGTACTTGGCTGGATTAGCCGTGTTTTGATCCTTGGGAAGAAGACAGGTTACCCATCTAGTAATGAATTATGGCAGCCGCTGGGGGTCCTCTAGTACCATATTGAAGCACTCTGCCATTCGTCCATGGATTAAGGAGAACTTCTCATACCAGTAGTTGTGCACAAAATCTGGTCCTGGTGCAGCCCAATTCCTGGTATGCCGGGTAGCCTCGCGAATATCCTGGGCGGTAAATACTGTGGCGACCATGCTTCCAATTCCATTACTTCTATCCTCTTCCTCTTGCAACCACATCCCATCACTGGTATGTTGAACGGGATTCTCCCATAGATTAGCCCAAAACTGTGTCACTGCGCTTATCTCCGGAAGTCCTTCGTCGTAGTCTATTTTGTTGTTTCGGATGCGGTTGTGAAACTCCCTTTGGTTAATGTTGAAAATTCGTCGCTCCGTCGTTTCCTTGTGTTACTGTTGCGTTCATGTTGAAAGCTATTTCGCCCAATAGTTGCTGTCGTTGTTGGTCCACTGTTGGTCCTGGAGCGGTCTGCTCGTCCGTTGACACGTTTACCGCTACAATCGACTCACGCCTCTCACTCGCAAGTGATGCATCCAGCCCAACAGAACTCATTCTCGACATATCGCTTAATCCATTCCCTTCCCTCCACAGCTCCCTTCGCACTTCCAGCTTGATGAACTCTACCTCGGCAGGTGTAAGCAAGCTATGCGACATGATTACTCGCTGTCTGGTATACAATTTGTACCACAAAAGTTCAACTCAGTGGACGCAGTGGTTCTACGCCCCAACACCAACAAAAATACAATTTGTTCCGGTCAAGCTGGTTAGCGAATCGTGGGAACCGCTCGTTGAACATCTCCAGCATTCTAGGTCTGCCAGACATATCCGTTTCCAACCTCGTGTAAACGTAGTAGCACCGGATCACGTACTTGTTCATCTCCGTCGTCCACATGATCCGTTGCCTTTGGCGGCCTGCCAAAGTGAGCGATTGACGTCGGTCAGCCACAGCATCGTTGGCAGGTGCAGCATTGGTGTTGTCTACTGCTGCCTGGTCTGTTTTGTGTATGAGTTACGGGCCGATGACTGAAGGGCCGCTCTTGCACCTCATCTTCCTCCAGCCGCTGGCCACTCGCTCTGTCCCCCGTTCCAGGACCAGCTCCAGTAGGGTCTCCACCCTCGGGCAATCGCATTGGTCTTATCTTCTATTTCTCAACTCCATGTTGGTGACTTTTGACCGGATGTCTAACCGGTGCCTTTTTTGCCGGAAGACTAATCGAGTGCTTTTTTAGCCGGAAGGCGCAACGACTAACCGGTTGGTGGAGGCTTGAACATTTACCCTTATAGCGGGGTAACTCGCTTTGACAGCGCTGCTTTCGGAGATTTGTGGGTTTTTGGAAGAATCTCAACAGAGTCCAAATAACTGCTCAGTCCCCCCACATCCTAGGCAGCTCCCGCTGCTTGTCGGGACGTGTTTGTTTAATTCGCAGCTAACCTCCATATCTGAAGACCGTTCAGTATCCACAGGCTTTGACCCGCCGGGTAGCTTGCAGCTCAGCTCCGCAGAGTCTCCACTCACTCTACGATTCCATGGTTATTATTATTATTATTTATTATTATTATTATTATTTTATTAAAGAGGTTTTAAATTATAAGAATAAATATTCGTCTCTGGCAATAGCGTCATTTTTTTTGCAAGCTTTATTGCAATATTAAACCTTATAAAAGCTGAATACACCAAGACTGGGTAAATTTTAGGGCCCATTGAATCCTCTCCGAAATGATAATGTCAAACTTCCCCCACACTATGAAGAATATATCGTCTGCAAAGCCCACAAACTCGAAATCTTTTTCCACTAAGCTTCTTTGAAGATCGTCTACAACTAAGGACCACATTAGTAGTGAGAGGACTCCTCCTTGGGGACAACGTTTCGTTGCCCGTACTGTAGCAGACGAACTTCCCAGCTCTTAATAATTTAATAATATAATAATTTTATCTTTTATATGACAAACGATGTTTTTAATTTCATTCTTTATACTCCTGTACAACGAATTTCTAGATTTCTAATAAAGAAGATGTTTTTTCTGTTACTCTGGTAAACGGACTGCTTAACTTTTCAGTACATCTGTTAATCAATTGGAAATTTTTTAACCCATATTATTTTCTTCTTAAACCCTCTATTCTGTGATTTTTAAGACAATTTTAAGACAATAGGCGGAAAGCAAAATGATCCTACGAACTTTTTTATGACCCTGATCTGGAAGTATTGCTATCATGTGTATATTTTTTTTTTCTTCGGAGCATGTTGAACCGGATTGAAAACATTTACTGCCAAATTCTGAGGAATTAATAATTGTTGAATACATTATGATTCGATCCATTGAACTCAGAGATATGCCGAAACATTTTGAGGTCCATACTTGCTGAGTTTAATGAAAATGGATTCATCAGCTTGGTTCATTTATTACGAATTACGAGTGTCAAATCGGGTTCTGTATTTTGATACTACCAAAAAAAAAAAAACAATTCTTAAAGCGGTTTTCGGTAACTCGCAATAATTTTCAGGAACAACTGAAACAGTGTCAGCTCTTGAAATTTGTTCGCAAATCAAAAGAAAACCTCGAAGTTATGTACTTGTGCCAGAAAACAAGCATCAGAACTTCAATTTAACTTTCCCCGAAGTTGCAAATAGCACTCACCGATTATCCGACCGGTTTGAAGTTCCACCAACATCAATTGAATTAAATTTGCATAATTATTTCAAACAGTTGGCCATTGTTCGAGTCAACAATCACCCAGAAAAGCGCTAACGGTTGAAAGATTTCCTTGTAAATCCGATGAACGCTTTGAATACGGTGGCATCGGTGATCGTTCGCAGTTTGTTGATTTGAATTTCTAAATTAAGACGAACGTTTTCGAAATTTTAGGTGACAACATCGCGCTGGCTTGGCGATGACAATGGAGAAGATTGAGCGAGACAGATTCGCAGCCGTTGATTAATCGCTGTTTTTGTTCGTCTTCACTTTAACTACATTATCTCGATTTAGACTGAAAATGATTTGTGGAGTATCCGGGGGAAACAAATGTATAGTCGGAATCACTTCTTGCTGTTGAATTGGTAACATAATAGTTTTATTTTCATGTTTTTATGAGTGTTTCTTCGAAAGATTGTCGAAAGTTTAAATTTACTTCGGGCAAAAATGGAACCTCTGCTCTTAATGAAATAATCAACGAAATATTCAACTATTGAGTTGGTCATTTTGCATGATAATATGTTGCCTATAATTTGGCTTATAAATCCTACCAAACTAAATACATTTGGATTGCCTATATACCCCAATATGTTGTTGCTTTTTTAGCTACATGTTCAATTTAACCAATACTGGGCTTTTCATTTCCGATGATTCACTCATCCAGAATCTGGAAACAATACATCAATGATTGGACGCATAAGCTTTGAACCCACGAATAATTCTGTATAGTGCACTTCGTGAATTTGTTCACATATACGTGCTGTTGTTGCATAGAAATTAATCAAATTGATCCCACATGGAGAACTTTCTATCGAATTAAACCGACTGCATGGTGCTAGATTTGTTGTCGGAGAGTGAGCTTGGTGTTGCTGGTATGGTTCAGTGCGCCTGGAAGCCATGAGAAATAATGTGTTTCCAAGTGAAGAGTTTGGCATTGAAGCTGGTAATCGCATAAGCGCTGTATGTACGGATTAATTAATGGATAATCGTAGATGAATGGTTTATTTATTTCATAAACCTTTAGCTGTCTACAAAGAGTTACCAATATGTTGTATGCTGGATGATTATGAATAATATTAAAATCAATTGGCAATTTTTTTTATATCCTGTATACCCACCTTGGAAATCATTCATCAAGTGCCTAGTTATTAAAAATCCAATTCTTCTGCCGATTGGATCCTCCTACAGTTAGGACCACTTCCAATTTCAACAAACCAAAATCGACGGTACAGATCTTATGTTTCTACATGTTAGCGTCTGAAAAAACCTTTCAAGTTTGATAGCCCTCTGCTCAATTTCAACTGATTCTATTCAATTTTCTCTTCATATCTTTGGGTATAGCAGGAATTGCTGTTCACTTCTAGTGTCTTATGTTGATGAGAAGATGTTTTCATTTCAAAACATTATTGTTAATTACTGTTTTCATTACTCGACCGAAGCCTCTCTTCTAGGCTACTGCCATAGATGCCAAAATATAGTTTACGGATACCGCAACATTTTCCTTCTTAAATGTTCCATCATGTACTATTTTCCACAATCTTCGTTCGCTTGACAGAGTTGTACAATCCGTATTTGCAGTCCTTCCAGTTCCGATCGCATGCTAAACACAACTTTACATGCTAGAGTGATACAAAGTTTACAACAATATATTGGACGGTGTAAGGATGCATTTTCTTAAGGTGTCATATCAGGTTTTTCATCTGGTAGAAAATTATTGGAACCATTTTCATTGTAAAATGAACACCCGTTTCATAGTACACGAAGCCTCAATGAACTTTGTACAATAAACATTTTAAATTTGGCGTTTTCTTATCATGAACAAATTGTTCGAAACAATAAAGGTTGAACAAGAAAAAAAACTTTAATAAACAAAAATGCTCTATTGGCAGCAATTGTAATGTGTCTTGATGATTTCATGTTCAACGTAATTATCTATCTATATTTTTGTTTAACTTGATCCCTTACGCTGAACTGGTTGGCATGACGTGCCGCAAGAGGTCAGTAGAAATTCTTTGTCAAGACCCGAACCTAAGAGTCAGTTCCATTGTGGTAATATCATATCAATTAGTTTTTACACTGTTCCATTTATCTCAAGAGCCTGGAGCAACATGACAAGCATTCAAAGATCAATTTAATTTTCAGCATTTCAGCATAACATTTACTTTCAAATTGAACTTCTGAACTTCAACTACTATATTCATGAAATACCAGCATGCAATTATAAGCAGTATAGGATTAAAATTATTTATTTTGTTTAGTGGTATAATGATCAAAAAAGCCATTTATTTTAGAAATCATCATACTAGGCTCTTTGATCACTCAAATTACTATATTTGAAATGTAACTAGAACAGTATGAAATTTGAAAATATTTCCTGTAGAATAATTTGTTCCGTTTTCAGATAACATCATAGATCTTTCAATGAACTTTTATCTTTGATATTTAGAATGATCTACTCTGTTTTCAGCTGTTCCAGGAATCCAGTTCCAGGAATATAGCTATTCCAGTATTTTCAGTAACAAAACAGTTGATGTCAGATATATATTTTGGCGTACACATATTATGTGCTCTAACTATTATTTCGAATACAAACACAAATCTTAATAGATCCTCATCCTTCAGAAACTGCAACAGTTGAACTCTTTTGATGTGTGTGTGTGACCAGCTAAGTTACGAATATATATTCTTTTACCGTTTACTGTCTTGCTTAGGTTTTTTTGATATTGAATTTTTTTTATTATTTCATTTTAAAGAGCGTATCGAAAAGTTATTGGCAACATCGATTTTCGAATAAAAGAGTGAAAAAAAAAACTTATGTTAACTTCAGCTTTCGATTTATTGGAGTAAAATATACTTTTTTTCCATTCCACTGTTTATTTTATTGAAAATCTTCTTTTCTGTAAAATGCTCGCACTTTGGACTTGATATTCTTCATTAAATTCTGCACCATTGCCTTTAAGACATTCCTGGTGGCTGCTGTCTGTTTTTCTGGAATTCCTGCATGTTTTGGGACACTGTACCTTACTACCGAAAGTGCCGCTTGAAAATCGCCCAATACCGTTTAATTAGCCGATGGTCCGGACAGTTTGGCGGATTGATGTCCTTTTTCAGGAATTGTACATTATTGTTTGCCAAATACTGTAGAACCTACTTGGCATAGTTTTCATTGCAATTATTTGTTAATGCCTTACATCGTCTTCAGAAACGATCGCAGCCAAACGTGCAGCCAAAAATTTCGCCACGTTGGTGTGCTGATTGCTGTCGCAATCGATCTGAATTTCTGTATTGTTGTGTCTATCAATGTTTCACTCGAGCAGCTTTCGGTAAAGATGAAATAACCTAAGTGTTCCGTTAGCATTGGAGTTATATAATTTCCACCTGATCGAAAAGCTGATTTGAGCAGCAAAGCGAACCAAATTGATTCTATTGGATCTAACGATCACTTTCTTCCACTTGGTTATTACAATCAGTCCGGCTTATTTTGAGACTCTTCGAGGAACGGTCATCCTACTATAGATGCTTTGCAATCGCACATATCTTTCGCTGGTGCTGCGTTACTTGATGGCTACATGACTTAACTCAAATCAACACAATCAGAAACGGTCGCTATTTTGTTTTAGATTTGGCAAGTGAGATGAAAGTTGAGCGATGCACGTTATCGGCGACTGCGCAACCTTTATCACTTCTCGACGCCGATCATCCTCCATTTATAGTTGAAATCAACGTACACAGCTCGAAAAAATAGTGTAAATTTCTGTACAACACTATGCATATAAATGGAGCGCCACAAAACCTACAAATGGACATTATAAATCGTGTAAAGATTTGGGACATGCCAAATATTGTCTATAATGTTGTATGCAAAGGCTCATCTTTTTTGAAACTATTTCATGCAAGCTTGCTGCTTCGTGTGGAATGAAATACAAATCTACATGTTCTAATATTTACATCACAAAAGAAATTCAGATTTTTTTCTGTGTATCTAGATGTATTGATTTAGAAGATGTTTCTGATGGATCGAGTTTTGATTTCTGCAGAGCAGATTTTGAAGAAATACTAGAAGCACTTTTTCGTACGGACTGGACCAATTTGGTATCCATGGAAAATGTTGATGACGCTGTTGGTTGTTTCACTCGCATCGTGAAAATCATTATCGCTGATCATGTCCCTCTGTGGAGACTTAACCCTAAGCCAGATTGGAGGAATGCACGCCTGCGATAAATTAGTGTGAAATCAGTGTTGTATTTCCTGGTGAAGTGATGATAAAGATTTACGTCTCTCTTTGTTATTCCTGCATTGGAGCGCCGTACTATTTTTTTTTTTTTAATCGAAAGCGTTACGCGGGTTTGGAGATTTTGAACGATAATATCTCCTCTCTGGCCCACAGAAATTTTATGATACGTATTTCATTCGAAAGGTAGAACATCAAAGCTGAATCCCTGATGCTAACTTAATTCATTACATTTGTTTAAACTAATTATAAAGTACTTAAAAGAAAAATGTCTTAACGCACAATGCTATTGGTCGCAAATGACATCATATTTGCGCCACGCTCTGATTGGTTCATACTGACACAGTTACCGTGCCAGCGATTATCAAACATATGGGAACGACCGAACAATCATCAATTCTCGCAGTGCATCCGTTTACGATAGACGTGTTTGCGGAGCACGTTGGTAGAAAACATCGCCCGTGAAAGCAAGAAGACCAGAATCATCCCACGTCACCCCATCCGCAACGACGAGGAGCTGAAAAAAACTTTTCTCCGTTGTGACCATTTCTCAGAGTGGTGTCATGCAGCCCAAGAAGACTGATAATTTCAATCGCGAACCATGTTCTCTCCGTGAAATATTAAAATCCGTCCTTTTCAGGACGATCAATTAATTTACCGACTAAAGAATATGTTTGATTGAAATTTCTTTTGAGTTCATCGAAATTTCCATTACCACGCACTGTTCAACATGGCGTTGTTTAAAAAGCCGCGTCCCGGAGAAAATTGGGAAATCATTCGCCCACGTCATCTTCGTGGTCAAGTGGTTAGCGGAGTCACCCGTCGTTCAAGCGATGGCCATGAAGTGTGAGGGTTCGATTCTCGCTCTAGCCAGTGGAACTTTTCGCAAAACGAAAATATCCCTACTGTTCCCCGGGGGGTTAGGTTTTTGTTTCGTGTTAATTCGCTTTACACAGATAAAAAGAAACATTGAATTTTCTGCGTTATCTAATGCACATAAAGGGAATGCTAAATTTGGCAGAAAGTAATGGGATGTTTCATGTAAATTTAAGCCAGATAACGCCTGAATCTAGCCTGTTGTAAAAGCCTGTTGTAAAAGATTCCTAACATTGTTGTATGGCACATGAAAGATTGCAAACAATTTCGTTGTTTATGCCTCCTTTGGTTTGGAATTAAACGAGGGGAAATTTTACGTGCCTGTTAAAATTCATTATTTTTTTCTGTGTATGTTTAGTGTAAATTTAAACACAAGATCTTACAAGTACGTTGAACATTCAAAAAACAAAATAATATCAACAGTTAATTTGACCCGAACTGCAGTTTCCATAAATTTTCGTGGAGAACCAATAGTGAAGCCTCACACTAATAGCATGATTCCTTAGACTGAATAAAATATAGTAGAGATTTATTAATTCGATGACATCAATTTGTTCACATCAACAAGCAGTCCTACGTCAACTTTGCAGTTATGTCGATGACATAACTCACCCTTTAGTTTTTTTTTTCATGCGCTTTGACATCTCGCGGATTTACTTCAAAGTACAGTTGTGAGCAATATTGCGTTGCCGGTATACATCGATTCACGGTGCACTGCTTTTTTTGGATTACATATTGGAAGGCGTCAAAAAGTTAAACTGATATATGGTTTGTTTTTATTTGTTTGCGTTTGCGCCATGCTTGGATAAGATCGTGGGCGGTCCAGTTGGCTTTTTGTTACAAAAGTTATGGTTACGATGAAAAATAGGAGCATTTAAATTATATGAAACAATTTAACTAGAATCCTGCGAATAAATACACTAAGGTTTTTTTTTACACGGGCGATACGTGCCAATTTTACTATGGAACCGCGTGAAAAAGGCAAAGCAAAGGCAAAGGCAAAGCAACAAATAGTTTATTTCTACCAAATTTTGAAGACAATATCAACTATCCCGTTTTATTTTGTTTCATTTTGTCTATTTTGTCTTGTTTTTTTTTTCGTTATGCTTGTCTCTTTACAGTCACATTGAAGCGGTCCATTGCTTTTGGCGGAAAGTGCTACATACTTTCAGCGTATCGTTAACCAAAACAAACCCTGCTGTTAACCTTTCCCCAACTATCCAACATCCCAGTGATTTCTCGTGGAAGTGCAGAAGATTTCTCGGCTTCCTTCAAAGCGAGTATCATGTCAACACGTTCCTTCCCATTCCCTACTTGATCAGCATTCGGGCACGGCCGGCGCCAGTATTGCTTTATAATAGGTCACAATTTTTTACACATTGAAGATGTATGTTAGTCCCAAACATGATCTGTTGGTTCTTTGTGTAAATACAGCTTATCTGGCAATAACGGAAGTGCATCCGTGGGCGGTCAATCATGCTCCTGCTCATGCTCGTGGAAGGGGTCTTCCGGACTGCATTTCTAGGGAAGAATGCTTGTTATGTCGATCTGTTCCTGATTTCCGTCAAAATTCCAGCTCCTCGTCCTGAAGATCAACAAGCGCCTTCTATCAGCCAGACCCTCAATTTTTCCGATTCGGGACCACGTCGACCGGCAGCATCGTCAAGTCAACCGGAACGCACGGACTCAGGACCTGGGGGGAGGCTTCCAGCTTGCAACCTCAGTTCTACAAGTCTACTACCAGAATGCTTGCGGAATGAACACCTGTATTGACGAATACCTGCTCGCCTGCTCCGATGAATGCTATGACGTGATCATGTTCTCCGAGACATGGCTTCACGAACGAACCCTATCGAGTCAAATTTTTGGTTTCTATTAAGACGTTTTCCGGATTGAGCGTAACTCTAGCAACAGTTCCAAGTTAGCTAATAGAGGATATATTCTGGGACAGTATCAAGAAAGTTTGGGTGCAAATCAAGCCAGTTGGATACTCGCTATTTCTTTGTGTGCTATATCTTCCACCCTACAAAACGCAAAATCACGCGTTAGTCAAAAAGCATGCTGAATCGCTATGTGCGATATCGTCTCAAGCAGATGCTGTGGGCGAGATTATAGTGATAGGCGATGGTGCTCGTCGGGCAATTGATTTTGGTACCACGCAGGGAATCTCAGATTGCCTGATAGCTACAACTGTAATCTTCTACGCAAATCAATTACGTTACCAACGAAAATGGCAAGCTTCTCGATCTCTGTTTTGTTTGCTACTTTGAACAAGCATCAAGGATATCTGTAGCTCCTTCCGTTTTAGTTAAAACGGTTCCTCTGCATCTCGCTTTGCATTTAACGCTCGAGGTTGAGCATCCGATGAATGCTCCTAACGTTGCGGATCGCATCAGCTACGACTTCAAGAGAGCTGATTATGACAGCATTCTCGGCATTTTGTTGAGCATCGACTGGAATGTTATTCTTGACATCGACGATATCAACGTTGCAGTTCAGACCTTCTCCAATGTCGTGAGCTATGCTATCGCGACGCTATGCTATGCTATGCTGCGTTGCGAGAGCTCAAATCTTCAAAAAGAGCAGCATTCAGACGCCTAAGCGATCTACGACAACGAACCTTTTGACGTTCACAACATATGCGCTCCATAGTTTACCATGGAATAATCCACGCGAGCTGCCTAGATATGTACACTGCATGCAACTCACTGGCCTTGACCCACTAGAAGTGAGAAGAACTATATCACGCGTCATGTTGGTTTATGATCTTTTCATGGCAAAAATTGACTATGCGATGCTGCTTAATCAAATCAACATTCATGTTTGTTCTCGTGCACTTCGCAACAACAGGTTTCTTCGAACACTGTTTCGTCGAACAACGAAAACAACGTGCATTCAATCGAGTGTCATCTGGGTTTGACTTTCACCTGCCTCAACCAGGTGTACTTGCTGTTTGACTTCAATGCGTCTGTTGAAACATTTAAGCGTAGACTTTTAGAAAGGCGCTGATGAATAATAGGTTTCCGAAACTGCTCGACGAGGACTTGACAAGCCTCTACCCTAAGTGCTACGGATAATTACTTTTAAGTGGTCCACGACCACGAATTACAATTTTCATGCTGTTAATTTATGTTGTGTTATTTTGACCAAACCATGAATTAGAATTTTCATGTTGTTAATTTATTTTGTGTACTACTTGTATAGCATATATACAGTAATTTCGTTTTCTCCATGTTCATGTCTATTATTATTGTTATTGTTCGTCAACAGGCTGGGTATAGCCCCAATGATGGTAATCATTTAAAAATACATTGTCAAAATTTACAGTTATACATTTAAGCATGGTCATAACATAAAAACATTTAAAAATAAATAGTAAGTCTCTTTGTCATAGTCCGTTATTCCTGACGGCAAAAAAAGAAGAAAACCTTCGACGAAGCGCATCTCATGGGATATGAAAATCGAAGACAGATGCCACTCTGTTGAACACTCTCTGTAGTCCGGAAATCGCACCGTTCCATATTTTGTTCGATGCAGAGGCAGCATAAACATGAGATTGTTGCGAAGCGGTCGAGGTTGAACAAACAGGTTGATTTGCCTCAGGAGAGCCTCGCAATCTGTCTTACCCTGCAGCAGCCTTGGTGAAAACACCAAACCGTTCTGCACGAGAGCCGAACTTGGCTATAATTTACCACTTCAGTTTCGTGCTTATAGATGAACTCGAAACGCAATGGACGCGACATGAGTGTACACGCTCGTGTTTTGCTTTAGACACCGTGTCCTGATTTTTGGGAAAACACCCGAGCCGAGTGGTTACGATCACAAGAAAGCTCTCAACATGCACCCAGTATGACACTGGTTACCACGGATAGAGCATTGCTCTTCGGATGATTCTAAAAATGTGATAATTTGACTTACAAGTTTGTTTTCTTGGCCGTTGGGTGACGGGCGCATAAGTTGATTGAGTTTAACAAGCACGGCATGGGTACAAATAAAATAAATTAACCACGCGTGTAGTCCGCAATCGGATACAATCGGAAACACTCGGCTGTGGTGTTTTCCGAATCATTATACACGGTGTCTGAAGCCAAAACACGAGCAATGGCATTGGTGTTGTAGCCACCGCGTTGCGTGTAAGTCTGGAAGCACGAAGTCAAAGTGGTGAATTCAATACACGCGCTAGCGTGGTAAAAAATAGCTCGGCGTGCAGTGTAGTGTTTGGACATGGCTGCCCTGCAGGATATCGGCGACGATCAAGGCTCTGCTTGTGTCTCTTCTAGTCCGGAGCAGCTCTAGGTTGATCAGTTGACAACGGTGTTCGGAGCTGGGTAGCCGAAATGGACCATTCTACGAAGCGCAAAACGAAGAAAGCGACGTTGAACTGATTCGATTCTCTCAGCACCGTTGTTGTAGTTTTGGTTCCAAACCGCAGAACAATACTCGAGTATTGCTCGTACCAGGGAACAATAGAGTGATTTCAGACAGTAGATGTCGGAGAAGTTCATAGCTATCCTGAATATGAACCCTTAGGTTCTAGACGCTTTATCAACAATATATGTGATGTGTTGCATGAATGATAGCTGCGAATCTAAGATCACACCCGGGTCTTTTACCTGATTGACGCGTTCGATTGACAAACCAAGCAGGTCGTAGTTGAACATAATCGGTAGCTTTTTTCGTGAAAACGAGATAGCGGAGCACTTGGAAGGTTTCACTACCATTCGGTTTAAATTGCACCAACTGGCGAACGCATTCTGCTAACGTTGAAGAAAGGTCATCTGCATACGATAAGCGAGGACCTTTGATAAACAGATGCACGTCATTGAAGTAGAGAATGAAAATCAACGGTCCCAGGTGGCTTCCTTGAGGTATACCTGATGTGGAGGAGAAGCTAGCTGATCTGCAATCTCCTATGGCAACCATTAGTTGGCGACCCGTGATATACGAGCGGAACCAACTCAGAAGATTACCGCTTACACCAAGCCTGTGGAGTGTAGCAACCGCAATGGTATAATTCAACTTGTCGAATGCCGCAGATAGGTCGGTGTATATAACCCGATCAGTTATGCTTTCGATAATATACGAAGTGAGGCACAGCAGATTAGAGGTTGTAGGGCGACCAGAAGTAAACCCATGTTGATCAGCACTCAAATACTGCTTGCAATGAGAGAGCAACGGTTCCATAATAGCTAGCTCGAAAAGCTTCGATACAGCACTTAACTATATAATACCTCGATATTTATCCACGGCTCGTTTGCTTCCCTGTTTATGGACAGGAAACATATGCTCTAACTTCCAGCTGAAGAGGGACATTCAGAATAGACGATGAAGTGGAATTAATAAGCAAGTGATGTATAGTGATATGTCATTAGAAAAGATATGGTGTTTTGCGCCTCGCTCACAGGATTTTCCCCATCAATATTTAATATTTAATATTTAACGGCTAGTCAGATGAAGTTTAATAATAATAATTAATAGATAAATAAATAAAAAAATAAATAAACAAATAAATAAACAAATTAATGAATAAAAAAAAATAGTGGGTGGAAGCCAAATCCGACCAGAAGAGAGGAGAAGCCTTATGCTACCTGTACAGTGGCAGCGTTATCTTCTTCAACTTTCTTCATCGGGCACATTGGCGTTAATGATACCTACCCTTCGTGAAAAAAGCGACGACCGCAAGCCACAGGTACAAATCGCTAGTCAGGGCTGCACCATAAGTACCAACTTTTCCATCGTCACCGTAGTGTCCGCGTCGTCCAGGTCCTGGTCCACCGAATTTGTACAATACTGCGGTCCGGGCAGCGCTCACGAATCTACCTTGGCGTTGGTTTCGTCGTCGATCAGGATGCATCCATCTTTGTTCTTCAGAATCTGGTTATACAGTTTTCGTGCTGTTATTTTGGCTTGAGCTTGCTGCTCCAGGGACGTTATCAACACCTTCTGTTTCTTGTAAGCTTTCGGGAAGTTCAGAGCTTTGATGCGTTGAATCATCCCGATGCTAGGCCAAGTCCCACGTCGACGCCGATTGGTTTTTCCTTATGCAGTGCTTCTACAATTGCAGCAAGACAACAATCTGTAGATATGTAATTTTAAATGGAATTGTTATTATCGTTCTTATATTCATTTATTATATTTTATATACTACTATATAACATTGAATATATATTGGAAAGGGAGGGAGCATCAGAGTATCACTCAAGCTGGAATTGGACAATGGAGTGGTATGACAACTGGCGTCTAGGATGGAACAAACAGTATCATTTTCCTGGTCTTTCTTATTCGATTGTGATGCTGTGAATTCTACTGCAACAGTGAGAGTGACGTGCCCTCCTTAACAAGCCATCCTGTAGAAAGCTTAATAAGTATTGCAAATTGGGTTACTCGATTTGTTGGAAGGAGATTGTTATATTCCCGCGGGTTTCGCGAGAGTGTCTCTGTTTATGGGTCCGCCCTGCCGTGTTTGGTCCTTCATACAGCGTTACTGTGAATACAAACCGGCAAATTGAGTTGCTATTAAGTGGACCCAAGTAGCACACTACGGTCATAATTAGTTGTAGTAACTTGATTATGACTTAGCAAGTCATATTGGCAAAGGGTAAATGCACCCTTCTTTTTGGGGAAATGCTCCTTAAACTTTGGAAAAATGCTCCTTAGATGCGTTTGCCCGGTATAATGCAATCGGAGGTATTAACCTTCTGGTTAGCGCTTGCCGGGTGCTTTGACTCGTCTTCAGTTTCTTCAAGATTGTATAGTTTTGACGGGTTTTAAGTTTCTGAATTTAAGAGTCATCAAATCAAAATTAAGACTCTTCAAAATGAAATTAAGACTCATCAAAATGAAATTTAAACCCATCAAAACTACCTCGAAGATTGCATAGCGAAGCTCCGCTATACAATCTTTAAGACCCGTCAAAACAACCGGCAAGGGCTAACCAGAAGGTAAATACCTCCGATTGCATTATACCGGGCAAACGCATCTAAGGAGCATTTTTCCAAAGTTTAAGGAGCATTTCCCCAAAAAGAAGGGTGCATTTGCCCTGCTGCCAGTCATATTTATGTTATCTCAACTGAATTGCAACAAGTGTACTACTAGGGGAGCTGCATACATGACAAGGTCCTAGAAGGGATGGTATATTTGGGATGTATATTTTCCTTTAACTTGAAAATCCATCTATCTATATTTAAAAATTAAATAATGTCTTTAAGTGATGATTTGACTCAACAACACGCTGACGGATGTCCATTTTTTTTTATTTCCTTGATTATCGAGATTTTCAGCCCTGGGCTGGTTCATCTCCCGTCGTAGTCACTTAAATACCTTTTGGGTATTTTCGTAACTTGTCCGGGGGTGAGATTCGAACTCGTGACTTAAGCGTGAGAGGTATGGATGTTAACCACTACGCCGGGGTCGCCCCCTCCGGAATGTCCATTGAATTGAACGCAATATATTTTGATATTTTGATATCTTCCCAGAGTTTGCTAATGATGTTAGTGTCAACAGCGTGAATGTACAAGATATTAGAGAAGCATTGAATAAATTAGATGTATCGAAAGGATGTGGACCTGACGGTATTCCACCCGTATTTTTAAAAAGCTTAGCGTTAGAGTTCACAATTCCATTGTTTTGGCTGTTCAATATGTCGCTTGAATTCGGCTTTTTTCCAAATCATGAAAGAGCTTCTACTTAGTACCATTATTTAAAAACGGCAAAAAAATCTAACATACGCAATTACCGTGGAGTTGCCATTATTTCATGCATTCCTAAGCAATCAACATGGGTTCTACAAAGGACGTTCAACTTATACAAATTTACTAGAATTCCTTAACTACGCGTTCATTGCAATGGATAACGGAAACCACGTAAAAGCTCTCTATACAGATTTCAGTAAGGCATTTGATCGGATTGACATTCCCATTCTACTATTCAAATTACAAAAACTGGGTATTGAGCAAGGTCTTCTCAAATGGCTCAAATATTACCTAACTAATCGACAATAAATAGTAAGATTTAAAGGAAAGGAATCAAATCCTATTCAAGTCTCCTCTGGTATCTCCCAAGGATCCCATCTAGGCCCACTTTTGTTTATTCTTTTCGTAAACGATATTTTATTCATTCTTAAAACTGTAAAAGTCCAAATATATGCCGACGATATAAAGCTCTTCCTAGAAATAAGAAACAAAGAAGATTACAGGATATTTCAAGAAGAAATACATATTTTCTATACTTGGTGTAACAAAAGCCTTTAACAATTAAATGTTCAAAAATGTAATGCGATGGCATTTAGCAGAAAACAAGACACACCTGAAATTATGATCACTCTAGGAAATCAGTCTGTAGGAAAGTGCATAAGAATTCGTGATTTAGGAGTTATGCTGGATTCTAAGCTAACATTCATTGACCATTATAATACAATAATTAACAGAGCTAATAACATGCTGGCATTAATAAAACGCTTTAGTCATAGTTTTAACGACCCTTACAAAATTAAAACATTATACATTGCTTATGTGAGGTCAATACTGGAATATTGTAGTGTAGTCTGGTCACCTTTTTCAGTCATCCATGAAGAGCAAATACTTAGAGTCTGTACAAAAACAGTTTTTATTGTTTGCATAACGTAAATTAGGTTGAGAAAGATTTCCCCTCCCACCCTATGAAGCTCGCTGTAGGCTTATCAGCATGCAAACACTAAAAAAACGTCGAAAGTTTGCAACAGTTTCGTTCATTAATGGCATTGTTTCGCATCGCATTGATTCAGCAGAGCTGTTATCAAAATTAAATTTTTACATATCCTCCCGGCAACTGCGCAATCGAAATATTTTTATCACAAATCATTATCGCACAAATTACGCTAAATTTGAACCTCTGAATCAGAGGATGGCAACTTACAATTTACATAGCGATACAATCGACTTTACAATTACAAAATCCTAATTAAAGCAATACTTCAATGCTATACGCTAAAGAAGAACACGCCATATGAATATTGTAAACTAGGCGCTGCTTAGTCTAATATTGTGTATTTTATAATCTCGATTATAACTAGAATTAGGAACAAAATGTAACAAACGGTCTACTTATGATTGACGACAATAAACAAATTGAAAAAATGGACCCCTTCTAGTCGAGCTGCTTTTCTCCACGTGAAATCCGGTCCCGATTAATATGCGTCAGCCCATTAAATATTAACAGCAATACATTAAAATTGGTTGCCAGGGGGTAGGGAATGGAAGAAGGCAATTTCTTTTTCGTAGTCCATTTTGGAGACTCGGAACTAAACTTTCTTCTATGCAAAACAGTATCTTCATCACGAAAATGCGGGAGTTAAATTTTTATCGTTCTGTATCCCGTACGGTATCCTTATATAATTTCATTATAGTACTCGTTTCTCTGAATAACAATCAGGGCTAGCAAGAAAAGAAAGAAATCGCAACAAAAAGAATTCCGCAATCACGCAGGATACCAAATTGTCTCTTTATAAACCGACCATTTTGCTTGCTTTTCAACAACGGCAACTGGAAGGGATATGATGGTTGCGCATTGGTACATCATTGGTTTTGGAAACTTACAGCGAGTGAGTTGAATGATAAGTTTCAGATCATTGATTTGTTTGCATCGCGTGAGTCAGCAGAATACAAATCAATTACCAATAAATTCGTTGAACTGAACTTTCGTTTCCAGATTTTAAAACTCACGCTTACATTGACGACGGAAGAATCCATTCTCAAGAAGGGAAGGGGTCCAAAGGTTGAAGAGAAGAGCAGGTTGGAGATGGTAGAAGTCTACATAATAGTTAAATCACCCCTTAAGCTTTCGAAATTCCACCCAAGACAAAGTTTCTCCAGTCTTCCGGCCATTAGCAGCTTGAGTTGTGTCCTCTTAATGGTAGTGAGTCATGAAGTATGCATGTGCATAAGGGCCATTTACGTTATTTATGATACCTGTTCCGTTGGAACCGGTACGATGCGTCATCTATCTCCATTTTTATCACATTCGCCGATTTTGTTTTTGTTACTGCGTTTAAATCCTATATGTACATATATACTAGAAAGCGTCTAGAACAGACTTTGAGTAGCGTGGGACTGTTGAAAATGGCTTTATAATTGATATATGACAATAAATATATTATTGTCAACGTTGGATGGATGTCAGTAATAGCAAATAGTTAATATCAACTTAGTAAAAAATACTTTGGTGCTGTACCCAAAAATCAATTATGAGAGGTGTGTTTTGCAAGAGCTTTCAAATATCTAAGAGGTTAAGGCAACAACGTGATGGAGTTTCTTCTCCACTGATCAATGTTGTCTTGCAAGACGTGATCCGAGGTAGGCGCAAGTGGAGCGATTTGTATGTAAAACTTCGCTGATGGAAGAGAAATCACGACATGTAACTTTTAGACGCTGGATCGTAAATCAAACTATAAGCAGCAGCAAAGTTGAACTTCCAGCAACACACTGCACGAGAGGAATATTTTCGAGTCTAGATTAGGCATGTGTCTTCTAACTCAGGATGGTATGCAGCGGTCTGTTGCAATTAAATGAGGTAAAAGAATCCATAAAACATTTATGAAACAGTCATAAAATATGTATGTACTCATGACATATGGACGTATAATCAGCAGAATGAAGAGCATATATTTATTTAAAAAATAAATATATTGAAAAGTACCATATGAGACAATGAAATAAAATACACAGCTCGAAAAAGTAGTGTGAACTTCTGTTCAATATCATGCACATAAATGGAGCGTCACAAAACTTACAAATTAACATTATAAATCGTGTAAAGTTCTGGGACATTCCATTCATTGCGGATAATGTTGTACACAAAAGCTCGACTTTATTACAACTATTTCATGCAAGTTGCTGCTTCATGTGGAAGGGAATACAATTTAACATGCTCTGATATTTACATCACAATGAATATTCAGATTTTTTTTTTCTGTGTATCTATACTACTTTGCATCACCTTCCTTGTAAACTTGAAGGAGATAAAATTTTACTACTATTATTATTATTGTTATTATTATTCTTAATGAAAATAATTATGATGATGCTATGTATACCTCTATACAGCTCAATCAGTACTGAAATGTTAAAGTGATACCGTCATAGCATGCAAGTAAATGAAATATAAAATTATATATATGCACATATATTGAAGGATTCAAGAATTGAAGTATTCAAGGATTGAAAGAGCCATCATCATTTCACTACCATCGAAAATTTCAAAGCAGTTCCTCCGCACTAAACTGAAATTCTGTCAATGAAAATATGTTCACTGTGTTCCGGTTGGCAAGGAGCATACAGTGAACAACCCCCCACATCATCGCTCCGATCGAGAGCGAAAAATATTCGCCCCGAGCGCCATAAAAAATAAACTTAATAGAAACAAAAGCTACGATTGTAAACATTGTGTGATAACATTCAATATTCAACTGAAAAAAAAAAAGAAAAGAATATTTGAAGACTTTAAAGACAATTGAAAACAAGTCACGGTTGAGCGACGCTTAAAGCTTCATGTGGAGAGGAAACTACTTAATGTATAGCATAGAATGAAGAAATAAAAGGGAACATATTAGAAAGTATGAGAATTAATATGACGATAGTACCCACAAAAAATATAAATAAATAATTAAATAATATACGTTACCTACAAATTAAAAATTAGCTGAACTATAATTACATAAGCATTGATTTTAAGGGTAATCATTGAAAATTATAGAAATGATAGCAATTACATAAAACGTTACATCAGTAGCAATCAGCAACAACATTCATACAACATAGCGTGTGTTAGGTGGGCTAAAACATAGAAAGATGCACAAATGTGAAGCTGAAAATTTCATATAAAGTATCATATAAAATATAGGTATCCTAAACCATAAAATGATAATAACAATTCTACTTGTAATTACATGTCTGCAGATTTTTGTCCTGCTGAACCGTCATAATTAGTTGCAGCAACTTGATTTTTACCTAATTTAGTCACATTGAAGTAACTTTTACTGGTTTGCAACAAGTGTGCTGCTAGGGTTGTACAAATGAGTGTAGCTCATGTGTTGAAACGTCGTTTATTCGATTATGGATTTAGCATGTATAATTTAAGGCTGAAAATCGCGCAAAACTTTTCAAAAGGAGCTATCTAACAATGAGAGGTTCTCTAGTAAACAATTCTCTTTCGTTAATAACTAAGTTATCCCTACATTTTTCGTGAAATCATGGTTTCAAACTTTACGAAAAATGTTGCCGGTTAAATTTGCTCGATATACTTTTTATTTGTTTTTAATTTCCAAATTTAAGTTCCACCCTAATGGAAAAATCTGTTTTCGCTTTAATGAAATATCACAAATAATGTGTCTAACATTATATAACAAATAAAGGTCTGTATCCGCAATAATCCGGACACCTCAAAACATGAATAAAACATAAATTTCGCATTATTTTTCCGTCGTAGTTGTTTATTTCAGATTCATGGGATGTGTTTTAACAATTCGTGAAGACAAAACATAGTTATTCGGTATTTGCATAAAATTTTCAAACTTTGCGCCTAACTCCGTCCATTAGGGTTTGTACAGACTCTTCAGAAATCGTAGAAGCCGTCTTTGTCCAAATTTGTTGGAAGCGTTTGATGTCTTTGATTCCTTGCTTCTTTCCAGAAAGCATCCGCTTCACCAGAGCCCAATATCTCGCGATTGGTCGTAGCTCTGGGCAATTTGGCGGGTTTGAGGTTTTTGGTACAATGTTCACTTGATTTGCTTGGTACCACTCCATCACAGTTTCAGCATAGTGGCATGATGCCAAATCGGGCCAGAACAAAGGTTTTCTTTGTGACTTTTGATGAAGTGTAGCAATCGCTTCTGCAGACACTCTTTCTGATAGATCTCCTTGTTGATTGTGCCTGTAGTGACGAAAGATTTAGTCTTTTTGCCAAACATACAAATTGCTTGTCTCACAAGGTATTGTTTGGGAGAATTCGATGCCTTCTTCGTTCTGAAATGCTCAACTGAAGCATTTCTGGCCATAGCAGAACAAAAAGCCAGCCCTGGAAGCTGCTTGAAATCCTCCAGGACATGAAAGAAGCGGTGTCATGCTTTCCTCAGTATGTTTCGAAGATTTCATAGCTCAGAGGTCCACCACGGTTGGTTGAAAGTTGATTCAAACGATTGCTTTTTTTTTCAAGAAATAGCAGACTTCATAGAGTTTTTCTTAAAAGGTGGACAGTGCAATAATAAATAAAATTGTCGAATTAATCATCTATCGCGACAAAATTATTCACGTCAAAGAGTGAAACAGAAGGCGAGTGATGGTCGTCGACTCGTAACAGTGGAGTGAGGGGTAAGACCAGGTTCAGATGCTCTGATAAACTTACGAATACAAGATCAAGGAGTCTTCCATTGGTGTTCAAGAAACTGTTAACTTGCCGTAAGCCCGCAGCGAACACGGTTTCGATGAGAGATTGTTCTTGTTCGGAAACAACGTTCGACGGAATGTAACCGTTGACCTCGTCGTCCAATTTCCATCGCAAATTTCGAAGGTTGAAGTCACCCAATGACAAAACGATATCAGCTTTGCAAGCGCTGTTTGTGAAATGCAGAACTGCATTTTTCAGGGGAAAAATAAAGATCAGCGTGTGAGTTCGGAGGTAAATAAACAGCAATGATGTAGTGCAAACCATGTGTCGATCTTACACAAGCTGCGACTTGCTCAAGTCGCTCATTGCTAACAATTTACTGATTTTTTACTGCTAACAATACGCCCCCACGACGATAGTGTTGCCTTTTTGATGCACTACGGGTCACAACGCAACAACGTATAGTTGGATGATATTTCAGCACTAGTGATATTCTCTTGCAGCCAAGTTTCCGTGAAAGCAGGAATGTCATAGTCGCAGCTTAATTTCACACATAATACATACCTTTTACGGAAACAAATCCGTTTCTGTTTTTCATGAATAAAAAATCATGAAACGTTCTCGTATCTTATTTTATGAATTCATGACTTTTATTCATGGATTCATGATTGAAATGACAGATGCTTGTCATGAACTTAGGAAGTGTTGTTTGCCAAAATCTGAAGTTGTCTTCTTGTGCTAATCAAGAGGCTAATTAAGAAGGACAATAGCGTACTAAGTATATCCACCAAGTACTATCACAGCTCTTCACATCCACTAGGTTCGAATCCTGACGGTGGAATTTTTTTAGTAGATTTAAAGTCGATAAAAGTAGATTTGACATATTCATGAATAAAATCTCCAGTATCAGGAATTTAGCTCATGGTTTTCCAACCCAATTGATTCATGATTTCATTGCGGCGGAAAAATAGTTCATCATATCATGATAATGTTCATGGTTCATTCATTTACTCCCCCAACTCAAAAAGTCCCGAGAGCCGATTTTTTTTCAAAACATTTTTTTTCGAGCCATAACACGAATTTTCGACGTTTCGCATTTCTATGACCTTTGGCATCAACAAAAAAAAAAAAATCGATTTCGGAAATTTCATGTAGGGTAGGGGAAGGGTAGGGGAAACTTTTCATGGGTCAAAAAAGTCAAACTTTGACCGCTTTGGGGGTCCACTAAACGTAGTCCGATTGAGCTCAAATTTTGCATGGGGACTTCTTTTGAGAGACAAAACTTTTGAGCACTACTGCTTTTTGAAATTTGAAAAGTCGGTTTTGGCTGGCACCCCTATTGCTCGTGTCCGAGAATCCCAGAGATACTGACTGAAAAATACGGTTCCTTTGCTGTCATCGGGTCATTAAGATGACAGAGAATGCGATTGTCGTCGTAGTTGGATTGCAAAGAGAAAAAACAAGATGAGCGTCGAAAACAGATTCCAAAATTCCTTTTGACAACTTGACAGAACTATTTCATCAGACTGCCAGAATGATCCCGATTGGCATCACTCTCGCGGAGGACAGTGACTGTTATCAGCGGAGAAAATATCGGAGGAATTCGGAAGCTGGTGAGAGCGGATTTGATGGCCAACTGGCAGCGAGAATGCGACCGGACGATGGACACTTTCACCAGCGCATAGCAGATCTATCAATCTGGATGAAAAGGAAACATGGAGAGGTAAACATCTACGTCCACATGCAGTTTCTGTCTGGCCTTGGTTGCTTGAGGCCATACTTTACTTCGATTCGGACACGCAGCATCACCGTTCTGTCTCGAGTGCGCAGACGTCCAAGAGAAACCGGAGCACGTGATCTTTGACTGCCCACGATTCGGATCATTGCGAAGCTAGAGATGCTTGCCATCAGCGGGACAGATACCAGCCCATTTAACGTCGTCTATAGAATGTGTCGTGACGAAATTGCGTAGAATGCGATGAACGGAATGTGGCAAATTATGTTGGCTCCTACAGCAAAAATGGCGGAGAACTCGGGGGATGCTCCAACGTCCGGAAAACAACTCAGTCGTTGTATGGTCGATACGCCGAGACTACTCGAGTTGATTGCTTAAATGGTGGGAGCTAAATGAATCAAGCAAGGAGTAGGAGCCAAATAGCTCAATGAAAGTGGTTAAATGGCCAAAACTGGGGAGTTCCCGTTGGACAGTCTCGCGGAAGTTCTGATGGTGAAACAAGAACACGGGTTCGACCAAAGCTATGTCCATTTAGAATCCGGAATAATAAAATCATCTGCATCTCGGTACAGGATTGACGTACAAATAAGTTTAATACATCAAAACAAATGTAATTCACTGTACTTTTAGGATTAAAAACAAATCATTTCTCTTCGTTTCTAATGAAAATTCGTACTTTCTTCTTTATTCCTCCCATCAAACGCTGCACACCTCCGGAGTCAACTTCCTTGGCACATTTGTTCCAGATCTCGGTAATCTGAGTCGCGTCCCGAGCCGTTTTTTCACTTTTCTTGGCTTCCGCTTCATTACTGCCCAAAATCTCTCGATGGGCCGGAACTGCGGGCAGTTGGGTGGATTTATGTTTTTATTGATGAAATCTACGTTATTATAGCGGTACCACTGGGTGATTTCCCGGCTGTAGTGGCAACTCACCAAATCTGGCCAAAACTTCACGGGACCTTTAAGGGCTTTAATGAAAGGTAGTACGCGGTTTTGGAATCTTTTTTGATCCGCAGCTGCATATCCCCTTGCCAAATCATCAGTTTTTTTTTTGGCAAATTTGTCCATAAAAGCAAACTTCAACTTCGCAGGAACATCTCCTCGTGCCGTCGCCATGTAGAATTTTTGGCCAGGAATCTTTCCGAGATCCTATTTTGACGTAGGTTTCATCGTCGATGAGCAGGCATCCTTGGTACTTCGTCAAAACCTGCTGGTACAATTTCCGAGCTCGAGTTTTGGTGACGAAACTTTGCTTCAACGTTCTGTTTGGTTGCTTGCTGGCTCGATAAGAACGATATCCTGCCCCGCAAACGGAATTCTTCGAACGGTTCTGCGTGCAACAGCGTATTTTTGTGCGATTTCATTATCTGATAGTCCAGGGTTTGCTCTGACGGTTCTCAACACCTTCTGCTTCAGCTTGCGGTCATATGTTCCACTACGACGCTTACCTTGAGGCACTCGATCCACGCTCTTTCGCTCCCCAGAAACGTTTGAGCAGTAGTCGGTTGATTTGACGATTTTCAACGTTTTTGCGATTTTGTGGCAGGGGACACGATGTAGGTGTACAAATTGACGTTTCTTTATATCTCGGCGGCTTCCTGATTTTGAATAACTTTGCGATCACTACACAGGTTGGTTATCCACGTGGGGTGCAGAATTGTTCTCCTTTCCGTTTCCACCTGGACGAAACTTGTGATTCCACGTTTTTTTAGGAAATATACCACAGAAAGTGTACGAACTGCGATAAAAAATACAATTAAAAAATGCGCTCTTTCGGTGCCGCTGCCACACAACAATGATTCGGATTCTAAGTTTCGGACTGACTGTATGTTATGGACAGAACGTAGATTGAACCTTGGAAAACGAAAAAGAACACAAACAGCATAGAATTTTTTTTTCCGGTTGTGGTTTGCGAAGAGTGATCTGTCTGGATATTGAAGCGGCACGGTAATAAAATTAATATTTTGGAAAAATAAGAGCCATAAAAAGTACTACAAAAAACTATTACGGGCAGATTTAATGCAAACCACCTGTAACTGCAACCATACGGCCCTCCCTCGGAAAACTTCGATTTCCATGCTTCCTTGTTATCGATAATACTGTCCCACTTCAGCAGCAATTTGCCTCTGTTCCTCGAATTCAGTTCAGTGCGATAGGTCCGAATTTCGTTTTACAATGTAGTTTTTTTGATTTCCTTGTTCGACCCATAGGGGGTTGAGTGTTCTTTGTCACTTTGGGTTTGTTCGATTTCCATTTAAAGTAGTTTTTTTCCGGAAATTCAGCAAAAAAGGGGTATTGAGTTTTAAATGGGTTGCGGTGGCATCTTCGATGTAGGCGTTGAGCTGTCTAAGCCATAGCAGGTTTTTCCAGACCCAAGGTCGGAAGCACCGTTCTAATGCCGTACGGTCCGCGGTGTTTGCTGAGTCACTTGAAGAAAGTCTTGTCGCAGTTTTCCACGGTTTTCACAAACAAATGTTGGCAAACCTGATGTAGTGCGTACGGTGCGCGGGGGGTGTGGGCTTTTATGGTTGCGTTTGCTTTCAGCTGATCCCACTCTTCTCATTGACAGCCACGCGACCATAAATGAGTTTCATATTTTTTTTTTTTGTATTCGCTCGTACTGCCAATCCTCATAGGAAACAAGCGAACCACAATCAGGCCAATTTTGCGTACAGCCCAGGTTACTACTTTGTAGTTGGCAGCAGTGGAGGAAACCATTTTGGTTGTTGATTAAAAATGTTGCGGTGCTCATGCAGTTGGTGGGAGATTCTTCACCACAGCAATGGAACGTTCGATTATGCTATCGGAATGGATCATAAATTCTCCTAAATGTGTGAACATAGCTATAAATGGGCAAGTCCTAGGGCAGGAATGCAAAGTAGCAGCAGATGTTCTGGGTGTGAGCCAATATAGCAACACAGTCGGAGGTAATGTGTCTTAATTATCTCCGATCAATAGCTAATAATTTAAAATTAATATTCAACAGACGATGTCTAGCCTGGCTGCTCCAGGGACTGATTCAGACACAACTCCAGATAAGGGAAAACATTGTAACTTTGATTTCGAACAGACGGGGAACTCCCCTCGTTTAGCATCTCTCCAACTGAAGTAGCTCTCCGAAATTGAATCCAAAACCCGCTATCTTATCCATGGAGTGTCATATTCGAACACGCCTTTTCCTAGCACGTTTCAATCCATGGCAGCAGCTGCAACGCGCCCGCCACGACGACGACGACGACGACCAAAACTGCATCGCGTAAAATGCAAATCAGATACATGGGGAGAGATTCGACGATCACGATTAGTTCTCAGGTGGGAGATTGAAAAATGAACCGCCATTAGAGGAGGTTGAACGTCTATCCAACGTCTGTTCCGCTGGGCATTTCAAGTGGGGCAGATCAGGAAATCGACATGCCATCCGCTGTTAGATGCGATGGGCAAGATAAAAGCCCGGGCCATGACTGCGGGAACGAAAAACATTCATTCGGTAGGTCCACGAGCAAGAACCACGGCTTGTGTCCGTGAGAAGTCTATCAACTGGGGCGTCATTATGTGTTAAGTGTCGCAATTTATCAGGGCGATCTTGATGTGAGATTGCGGCAAATTGAATCTGACTTTAACTTTGTGCAGAGGAACTCTTCATGGAAAGGATTTCAAAAAAATAGGAACAACATTAAACCACTACTTCATTTTCGATTAGGGACTGAACGCAGTCAGTAAGAAACACATTCACCATCCCACCGTATGCATTATTGCATTGTTCGAATTCACACCGCCTTCAATCAAAGAGGCATCAAAATTCCGACTGTCAGAAACCGCAAAAACATGCACCGGAATCTGATTAACGACCGGCAAGCCTTTTTCCGGTAATATTTCGGTAAGCCAAAAAAAAAAACACACACCCATTGCATTTCCGTGTCTACATCAATCTCGACCCTTTCAACACGTCATCCATCCATTCTCCGGAATCAGCTCCGAAGTTCGGCATTTATTACCTTCATCCATTATTCGAGGAAATGATTCATCATTTCGCACCTTCGATAATTGCCTTCAGTCTTCCAACTTACAAATTAATCATTGATTCAGCTCCCCCCTCGACCCGCAACGCGCCCCCGAAAAGATGGTCGATCCTGTTCCAGTTGCAGTCCGCGATGACAACTTCTTTTCGCCATTTCGTGTCCGAGGTTCATCTTCGAAGTAAAACCCCGGGGTAATCATTTCTCACTTTGCCTTTATTGCAACTTATCACATTTGCTAATGTGTTTCGTCCCTGTACAAATGCACGAAATGCACATCACGGTTGTGTAGAAGTGGTTCAATGGAAGTGGTATCAATTTGAAAGGAGAAAAATGAAATCCTAATGGGGTAAGGTGAAGCGTTTTGCCAGGTTTTCTGTTTCATCCACCGTTCTTGGCATTGACAGGGAAACTGCTTGTTGATGCACCGGCAGTTGAAGAATGAAACTCACTAACTACCGACGACACAGGTCGTTAGCCGTTAGCAGGGCAACTTGCTTGCAGTTTGACTTAGGACCGGTAGTGGCGGATGATTTAAGCGGGTTTAGTAGTTAGAAGGCAAAAATGACTGATAAGCATGCAGATTCACAACCCCTAAGTTGATGTTCGAGCGTGGAGCTCAAATTGCCGACCACCGGAGGTTTTACTACCCGCTATTTGCAGTAGTGGTGCTATAAATCACGGGAAGAATGTTTTCACCAATCGATCACCAATTTATCACGGAATAAATTTGCGCCACGTTTGGCAACCATCGAGAGATTGAATTTTCGGACACCTGAGGAACATTCTAATTTTGCTGCTGCAGTCACTTTAATTGCCCTGGATAGAGAAATGAACAAAACTGGTGACCGATCGTTTTGAGTTTCTATTTTGTTGATCTTTTTTTGACGTAGACTACGTCTTAGGGCAAGGGTAGGGTGTCAATTGAAAATCTAAAATTAAGCGACCGTCACGAAATATCGTAACAAATTAAACGCTTATAATATGATAAATGCTCATTAGATTTTTTAGATGTTCACATCCATCGGTTGGAAATCGCATATCAATTAAATTTTCAGTTATTATCCTTTAAAACATTAAAACTATTGAAAATAGAGAAAATATAGGGTGATGTCTTTAATTTTGTTTTGCAGGCTAATTTTACAAAATGCACAGTACTTTCCTATCACAGATTTCAAATGTAAGCAAGGGAGGTTCCATATGCAGCGCTGAACGATATAAAACGGGTACACCTTCGCAATTTTACGCATTTATGTCAGAAGACTGGAGCTGGGCAGATCATCAAGCCATCAAGGAGCAGCAGCTGGCGATGGTATGAACTCAGAAGGCAACCCAGGTAGCTCAGGTAGCTGATTGCTCTGCAGGTCAAGTAGCTGATTGCTCTGCAGGCTTTTGCTAGCAAGTCTTTGGCTAGGCAGCCGTTGAACATGCAGTGGTGTGCTAGGCAGTCGGTTGCCTAAGCCAGTGATGATTTGTTGTCAGACGGTGGGCGTCACCACGAGGAGCTAAATAAGGTGCCTGAGTGTGTGTTTGTGTGTGTGTGTGATATTCTTGGAAGCCATCTCTATCTAAAGCGCAACGTGCACGGCAGAAATAACCTGCTTCGTGAAAAGACCGAGACGGATTCAATTCTAATGCGGATTGTGATGCCGAGTATGAACGTCCGATGCAGCTGAGACTGTACAATATAATGATCACTGATACTATATAAGACAGATACAATATTCCCATGAAGAGTGACGACACTCATCTGGATATGAAGAGTGCTGAATACATATTATCGATCACCACATCCCCTTTTCTTTCTAATGCTTTTTATAAGTGATAGAAGGTTAGAAACAGGTGGTTTATTTTCAAATTCATCTTACCTTCTCAACTTCAGTTAAATACAATATACATTTCCTAAGGGTTGTATCGAGTTGGTAGTTTGCGAGACCGCTTAGAGTAACGGTGTTCTTCGATGTCAGGGACAGCCAAATGGGTAGCTTGTTGGTCAGATGCCTCATCAGTATCATTCTTATCAGATTGAGCAGAGAGTTTCTTCAAATGAGATATATTCCACTCGTAGCACTTACCAGTATCCATGGAACGAACTTTTACTTTCGAACCATTACGCTCTTCAACGCTAAATTTCTCTGCAAGGAAATTAGTAGAAAGCTTGTTCTGCGGGTGTAGGTTTTTCATAAGAACCAAATCGCCTACGCCAATATCGTTGATTCTTGATTTCCTTCTAGCATCTTCACCTTCCTTCCCTTTCAATTTTTGAACTGCATCCTTATCCGAATGTTCGGATGACGAAACGGCAGTACTAAGGTCATCTGCGTCTGGAAATTTGAACCTCAACTTGCGATTTTGGAGTAGCTCACTTGGAGCTTTGCCCGTTGTTGAATGTGCTGTGTTATTGTACATTTCTAAATATTGACCCATTTCCGCTTTCCAATCTCCGTAGATGGCATTTGCTATTTTTAACCGTTTCAACAAAGACCGATTTTGTCGCTCCACTTCACCGTTGGCTTGTGGCCAGTATGGTGCGGTATGGTTCAGATGAATTCCCTTTGTAGAACAGAAATCCTCAAAGTCAGTACACACGAACTGTTTTGCGTTGTCGAGCGTAATAGTTCGTGGTATTCCTCGAGGGCTAAAAATTCTGGCTAGCCTTTTGGTGGTTTCTTTAGCAGTAGTGCTGGACATAACCTCTAAACACAAATATCTACTGAAGTAATCAAAAACCACTAAAATATGCTCACCAGAGGGTAGTGGTCCTAGAAAATCAATAGCTATATTCACCCACGGCTTATCAGGCAACGATCGGCGTTGCATAGGTTCTGGTGGGTCCGATACTTGTACCAAGCGACATCCCTCGCAACTATCGCAAATCTTCACCGCTTTTGATCCATTTTCGGCCACCAGCAACGATCCCTTAGCCTTCTTTTCATAATCGTTTGACCTGGATGACCCTCATGTGCTAATACAAGCATTCTATTGCGCAAAGAATAAGGAATCACAAGTTTCGATCCACGCATTATTAGTCCGTTCACAAATGATAGTTCGTTTCGAAATGCTACATACGGTTTTACCAGTTCCGATGACCAAGTTTCTTCCATGACTGCTCGTTTGACTGCTTGCAGTTCGTGGTTTTTTTCTGTTGCTTCTACTACTTCCGAGATATCCATTGCAGCCGTTTCTTGGATAGCCCGTATAAAAACTTCCGTATCTTCATCAAAATCATCATTCGTCGACTCATCCAAGAGCGTGGCCAAGGTAAAAGCCATCACACGACGGATATAAACCGCTGAATCCTCTAGCCAATAATCTTCAACGTGAGATGATAGTCGTGACAGTGAATCTGCAATGTTCGACGAGCCTTTTCTGTACACGACAGTGAAGTTGAACGACTGCAACCGTAGCATCCATCTTTCTATTCTAGCAGTTGGACGAGATTTAACTGTGAATAATACTTCTAATGGGCGATGGTCCGTCTCCAATGTAAATGTAATTCCGAGTAGATACACCTTAAATTTCTCTTCGGCCCAGACTATTCCCAGAGCTTCTTTCTCAATAGGTGGATAGCGTTGTTCAGTCTTCGAGAGACTGCGAGATGCATAACTTATTACGCGAGACTTGTTATTTTTAACCTATTTTAAATTTCAAAAACAATTTAAGAAGAGATTCCAAACTATCATTATACAAAGCAAAATACCTGTATCAAAACAGCTCCAAGACCAACGCCGGAGGCATCAGTAACAAGAATTGTTTGGTCCTTAGGGTCATAATATCCCAAATTTTGTACGTTCCCTAAGTGCTGTTTTAAAACGTCAAACGAACGTTGATGAAGGGAATTCCATTCGAACGGTGACGAATTCCTGAGTGACGAATTCCTGGACCCATCAACGATTGTTGGCCTCCTCGAATCACATAGAAAGTTGTTTTGGTGGAAATGATTTTGTTTTTATCAGGTACTTCGATAACTGCATCAAAGACTGTTAACAGGTCCAAAGGAACTCTGCCGTACGCCAAGAACTTTTTGGAACTATCAAACCTCTCAGAATAGTAGTTAACCTTATTCAGTCTCATGAGCTCCCATGTTTTATCGTCTATCAAATTATACGTAGACCCCGAATCAATAAGCATATCAATGCTGACTCCACCGACGCGACATTTAAGAAGTTCGTCATTCTCGTTATCAATTTTATAAACCGGAAATTCTTCTGTCTCGCCTGATTCCTCTGCTAATTCTACATTCATAACGCTCTTGAATCGTTTACCTGGAGCCGATTGCCCATAATGCATTGGTGGAGATTTTCGCTTATGCGTATCTAATGACTGCATCAAAAATAATAATAATAAAAAAGAAAATATTAAATCTTGTGAACCTAACCCTAAAAAAAACGGCATAAGAAAGGGAATGAAAAGAAATACATGCTTCGAATTTTGTTTGCACATCGATTGAAAGTGACCGACATTGCCACATCGATGACACTTCCTATCAATGGCAGGGCACTTCTCCGGTGTTGGATGTCTGAATCGTCCGCAACGAAAACACCTATCCTTGTACGTGGGTACCACCGAGCCTGCTGGTTTCCGCACAAACAAACGATTGATGTCTTCCGATTGGTTCAATTTGGGTTTCATTTGCTCAGATTGGTAGATAACCGACTGGTGAGCATTGACGACTTTTGTACAAATATCCAATGTTAAGTTGTCCTTTTCCAGGAGTTTACGACGTAGTTCATCAGATGCATTTTGAATAATTTTGTCAATTATGGCTGTTTGACGACATTCATGTTCCGTTTTTCCAAACGAGCATTTCTCTGCTTTAAGCTGTACCTTGAGTAAGAACTTCTCAATAGGCTCATCCTTTTCTGGTTTCATAGTCCAGAATTGGAATCTCTCAAAACTGTCATGATGTTTTGGTGCAAAATGCTCTGACAGCTTGTCCTTAGCTGTCACATATGGATCACTTCCATTGGAGTCATCAACATCTGCTCCAGGGATTCCATAAAACACTGATTGAAGCTCAATACCACCCATGGCCAGCAGTTGAGCTTTTCGACTGCAACCATCCAAAATGTTAGAGGCCGTCATAACATTTTCAAACCACCTTATCCATGATGTCCAAGCACTCCTCACTTCATTTGTCGGTAAGTGGGAGTATCTGAACTGTGGTAAATTATATGAAGCTGGACTGAAGAAATCCACTGTTGTCTGAAGTACCGGCTCGTTGTTCTCCATAGTTGCCTAATACAAAAAAAATTAATACACTTTTTCATAACTGCGATTCTTTTCAGAAGTTTACTTCAAATCACATTCTATAAATAACACCGTAGTCCTTAAAACTCGACTGGCATTGTATTTAGTCCATAGCACCAACAAATAAAACAAAGCATACACAGCATTAACGAAAAAAAAGGTTATTGAAAAGAAAAAAAACGTCACTCTCACATAATAACTTAATAATAGTGAATGTAAACGCAACATATTTGCAGTTCAAGCCATTCAATTCAAAACTTCTTATTTGTTTTCACCATGAATCTTAATTTAGCGCTATAGTGAATTTAATCACAGTGCCTGAAGCACTCTCGTGAATTTAATCACAGTGCCCGAAGCACTCTCAGTGAATTTAATCACAGTGCCTAGAGCACTCTCAGTGAATTCAATCACATACCATGTACGCATCTTGTTCTAACTGCTACTATTATCACATGAGTCGGTTTATTCGAGCATTTATTTCTAGCATTTCCACAACCGACACCTAGCAGCTATGTCTTTAATTAATACTTATTGCCTTCAGGACTTCAAACTTTTCTCGAAGAACATGCACCTGCCCCGGCAGCAAATTAATTCCTTGTAGGAAATCCATGGCCATCGATTTCGTAAACATTCCCACTAATACTATTTAAACGTTAGTTATCACTAACATTAGTTTGGAAATGGCAACGAATTATTAATAAATTATTGATTCTCACACATTCATCGCTCAACTGTACCACATGAATAGTGTGAATGAAACAAGATCATCTCTAATTGGATGTTGCTGAATAAAATTCTTATTAGACTACACGTAATAGTCAATAATCAATTTATTTGTTTTCCGTCAAATTAATGCTGATCTGAACCGTAAAAGAAATCCTAATTACATACCTTATTTGTCCGTTATTGTCAGTCAATAATGCTTACCGCTCTCCATGAGCACGAATAAATGGAGCATGCTTTATTGCCACACCAGATGAATGAGTTCCAGCTAGATAGGTGATCTTCTTTATTTTAACATAAACACAAACACACACATAAACAACATGAAGGTTTCTCCATTCACTCATGTATCGTTATGCTCTTCCTTTTCGTCCAATACTGTTTTCTCGGGGTATACCCTCACTTGCTCTTTCACCATTTTTTTTTTTATTTGATCTTCACCACCAACACTGGCTCCAGGCTCCACCATTTGATTTCATTATGGCATGAATTGTGAGCTCTTCAGCCACGCGTATCAAAGTGACCTTGAACACGTTCTGGCTAGTTTTTTTTCCTTCCCATGCAAAACACATTTTTCGTTAGAGATTGCGTATGGTATAGCGTTTTATATTTTTACATTTGTTCTATATATGTATATATTTTTTTTTTTCCACACAATTAATTTCGCATAAACCGTTATAATAGCACAAACATTTTTTTCATGGCTAATTTCTTCAACCAATTTATTGGATCTTATTTCCATTTCACAAGATGGCGGACTACGGTGATATTTTCAGAGAAAAATAAAATTCTTCCACATGGACATAGGTTTCACTTTTCACTTAAAGGTTTACCTTCCACCGTTGAAATAGAACCTCAGCACTTTTAAATTTATAAGAAATTATCCGCGAAACTTTCACTTCTTATTTTTCCTCGTCGCCACGTGTGATGCCGAGTATGAACGTCCGATGCAGCTGAGACTGTACAATAGAATGATTACTGATACTATATAAGACAGATACAATATTCCCATGAAGAGTGACGACACTCATCTGGATATGAAGAGTGCTGAATACATATTATCGCTCACCACACGGATTATTTCAAATCCGTCCATTTCAGGACGACCAATCTAATTTTGAGATACAGAGGATAGGCAAAATGATTGAGGTAGGCAAAATTTTGCCCAAATTCAATTCTTTATATTTTTTGGGGAAATTTTTGGTTGGGGAAAAAAGGGGAAGTTGGTGGAAATTTTTTAAAAATTGGGGGTGGGGCAGCGGCCCGGGGGGGGGGGGGTGTGGTGTTTTTGGGGGGGGGTGTAAAAAAAATTTTTTTTTTTTGTTGTGTTTTTGTGTGGGGGGGGGGTTTTTGTCTTTTTTAAAAAAAAATAAAATTGAATGCCGGTGGTTGCACTAAGATCCGTTAAAAAAACTTCCGAAATATGGCCATTTCCGTAAAACTGGTTCCGGATACTATGGTCAATCATGTATACACGCTAAGAAAAAAGTACCCAAAATTAAGTAAAAATAAACTCAACGTTGAGTTCTGTCAAGTGAGGTTACCAGTTGGGTGAATTAAAAAAATGAAGTAGGTATAATTCACCCATCTTTTCAGTAATGATAGATTTACTCAAATTTAGGTTTTTTTTATGTTCAATATTTTATTCCTATTTTAAAAATTTTAATTGGCACACACCTGTCGTCGTGTCGTGAATTATAGCATCGTCATTGGTTAAATTGTTGGTTATATGCTTATAGATCTATGTATATTATCAACAATGTTAGAAAATTTAATCAGGATCATTAACTATTGTAAACTGGTATTTCCAAACCTTATTTGTTTATATTTTAATTTGAAGATCAAACAACTCAATTTTAAGTTGAAGCTACTCAACCATCCCGTTCTCTTCGCGCATTGAACGGTTGAGTATTTTCAACTTAATTTTGGTTGAAAATCGTAGAACCCGTTGGCGGTGTTGACGAATGTCATTTATTTGTTAGTCTTGTCGACTACGAACGCATTATTTGTTCGTCGCGATTCTCTTAGGTTATCGGATAACCATCCAAATCCACGAAATAGCAGCATTGTTAGCAACACTATTACTTATAGATTACCATTTATTGGATTTATGAGGTGTTTTATTGTTTTATTGCACCAATATTGACAAATAAAAATGATCGATATAACTATTTGTCTGTGTGTTTTAATATTCTGTTCGAAAAAAATTAGCATTAGGTATCTATATTTATATATACCATTCTTTATGGTTAAGAAAATTTCTCCCATTTATTTCGATAATTCATTAGGTAAATTTTACCTATTGGCACTTGAAATGTAAGTACCCAAAATTAGGTAAATTTTACCCATTGCTATTTGAAATGTAATAACCCAAAATTGAGTTTTCATCTTATACCTAATTTTAACTTAGCACAAAACATGCGAGATGGGTGAAAAAAACTTAATTTTGGGTACTTTTTTCTTAGCGTGTATATCACCAAAACATCAAGATTTTTCATGGAGGTGCTTCAGGGAGCATATTCAGGACGATCAGTTGCCCTGAACACTCTGTAATAGGTTTCAGGTGCCCCGGGGGAAGTGGCCAATTTGGAAAATGTCCGGAACCATATCAATATGGGTATCAAACTTCAAGATTTTTCGAGGTGATACTGCTAAGGGAACGTCCATTAATTACGTCACGCAAAAAGTGACTTTTTATAACCCCCCCCCCTTTGTCACGTTTTTTGTATGGACCTTCAAATTTTTTTGTATGGATTGTCACGTTTTTCCACGCCCCCCCCCCCCCCTACTGCGTGACATAATTAATGGACCTTCCCTAAATGGCCATCATCAATGGTGCCATGTTCAATTTTCATTAGTGTCCCCTCCGCCTCGTAGCATATTGTCACAAATCCACTAGACCCCCCCTCTCCCCTAAAATGCTACGTCATTGATGGACGACCTTTAATAAGCTCATATATAACCTTATGAATTTTATCTAGGTGTGTATGTAATCAGTAATCATCATAAAAAAACCAATACATTGATGAAATTTCATTTTTGTATTTTTGTTGCATCATTTTGCCTTATGTTTTTCGTTATAGAATTCACATGAGTGTGAGTGCGCTTTCTATTCAGTGGTCACGGTCAGAACTATGGATTGTTTTGTCTGCTTCTTTTGTTCTCATGGGATGGTGTGCAGAAGCTTTGTTGTTGTATAAAAAGTCGTCTTCTTGTTGTTCGGTTCGTAAGGTCGTCCGTGTTATCCGAGTTCCAGCGTGGCCGCATAGTCGGTGCACGTGAAGCAGGTGCATCGATTACGGAAACCAGCGAATTGGTGGGAGTATCTCCCGCAACAGTTTGCAGAATCATGGCCCAATACAAGGAGGGAAAAACATCACCAGGAAAAAGCGTAGGACGAAAATGGAAGCTGGATGACCGACAACAACGGTCATTGCGGCGGATCGTCAAATCAGACCGTCGGATTTCTGCTGTGAAAGCAAGTGCTGCTCTATGGAAGATTCAGTTTCTACTTGGACCGTTCGTAGAGAACTGCATAAAATGAACCTGCATGGCCGCTATTGCCAAACCGCTGATAATTCCGAAGAATACGATCGCAAGAAAGCGATGGTGCAAAGCCCACAAAGACTGGACAGTGCATCAATGGCAGCAGGTCGTGTGGTCTGATGAATCATCGTTCACACTTTTTCCAACAACTGGACGAGAATACGTTTGGCGCTCACCGGAAGAGGCTTATGATAAAGAGGGTCTTCTTCCTACCGTCAAGCATGGCAGTGGCTCAGTAATGGTGTGGGGTGCCATATCTTGGCATGGACTTGGTCCTATTATGGCAGTTGAGGGAAAAGTGAAGGCTGCCGATTATCAAATTATTTTGGAAGACAAGGTATTTGTTCATATGATGACAAATCCTGAATATAACATGTTATTTTTTATTTGATGGTTAGGTGCTGCCGATGATGGAATCGTTCTTTCCTGGAGAGAATGGAATCTTTCAGGATGATGACGCTCCGATTCACAGAGCGAAGATCAATACGTGGTTCGAAGCACATGCTGCGGCTTTTGCTGTATATTTTCCGAAATAAACTCATAATGGATAACCAAACTAAAGCCGCTGCGGCTTTTGCTGTATACAGAAGTCGTCTCCATTCTACTCGATCCATGGCCGTGCGCTGCCAGCCTCGAAGTCTGCGAAGGGTCCGCAGGTCGTCTTCCACTTGGTCGATCAACCGTGGCCACTGCGTGCGTTTTCTTCTTGTACCGGCCGGATCATTATCGAGCACCATCCTAACCGGGTAGTCGTCCGACATTCTGGCTACATGCCCGACACACCGCAACCGCCAGAATTTCACCGTGTGGACCATGGGTGGTTCTCCTAACAGTTGCAGTTCTCCTAACACCATCCCATGAGAACAAAAGAGGCAGGCAAAACAATCCGGTCAATCGCACAGATGGATCGGCAAAAGGCTTGGAATCTACCATTCCACCGTGTCCCGCGTTGTGAAGATGTTACAGGAGACGAAGACCATCATGCGGCGCGCTGGAAGCGGCCGAAAACCGAAAGCGAAATACCCAGAGAAGGCGTGGAAGATAAGGCGGTACTTTAAGAATAACTCGAACCTTTCAACCCAAGACGTGGCCAAAAAGGTCAATTCGTTGAAGTGGTTCGTCCAGCAGACCATGAAGCGGGCTTGGCTACGTGTTTTTAAGGTCAGGAAGGCGCCAAACCGGACTGAGAAGCAAAACACGGTGGCCAAATTGCGTGCGTGGAAGCTGTACCGTGAGTGGCTGGTCAAGCCAGGCTGTCTCGTCATGGACGACGAGACATATATCAAGGCGGACACCAAACAAATCCCCGCCCTCGAGTTTTTTGTTGGTACGTCCCACATGGAGGTTCCGGAAAAGTTCCGCAAGAGAAAGATGGACAAATTCGCGAAGAAGTACCTGTTGTGGCAGGCGATCTGCGAGTGCGGACGGTACAGCAAGCCGTTCGTTACAACCCGCACCATAATGCTTGCAGAAGCGCTTGCTGCCCTTCCTCCGCTCTCATCGTGGTCCCACGCTGTTCTGGCCGGATCTCGCTTCGTGCCATTACGCCAAGCCTGTAATGGATTGGTACGAAGCGAAGGGCGTTAATGTGGTCCCGAAGGAGGCGAACCCGCCAAATACACCAGAACTTCGTCCGATCGAAAAGTTTTGGGCGATAATGAAGAAGAAGTTGAAGAAAGGCGGCAAAACATTCAAAACCGATGAAGCTTTGAAGAAAAACTGGGAGAAATTGTGTAAGGAAAATGGACAAAGCCTCACCCAAGATCTCATGAGCAGTGTTAAGAGAAATGTACGAGCATTCAGCTTGGGGGAGGAAATTCAATAAATAAATTATGAGAAAACATAGTTAATATATAGTTATTGAATCCCTGAAAATTTGAGAAGTATCCGATTTAACTAGAAAATAAGAAGAATGATTAGTAATTTCCATTTAATTCCAACTACCTTTATTGCTTATCTTGACAGATACGCGTATTTCGTCTACAATGTGCAGACTTCTTCAGTGTCGAGTATTAGTACACGACACTGAAGAAGTCTGCACATTGTAGACGAAATACGCGTATCTGTCAAGATAAGCAATAAAGGTAGTTGGAATTAAATGGAAATTACTAATCATTCTTCTTATTTTCTAGTTACAGGTATTCCACTAAACAGCTCACACTCTCCATAATTCATCCGATTTAAAATGATCTTTTGGTGATCATTTTTGTGTGTCTCATTTTTTCCGAGTCCAGTCTTTATTTGGTTTAAGCGGCATGAAATATTTATCCCATGAATGTTTGCAAAATCTAGCATTCCTTTCAAATATGTGCATTAGATAACGCAAAAAAATACATGTTTCGTTCAAACTGGGTAGCTAAAAATAAAATAGGAAATATATCACAATACATGAACACAAATTGTCGCAGTGATCAAAATACCGAAATTAAAACAAAAAACCCCGACATACAACAATGAAAGTGAAGCTAAAAGAGAGATATTTGGTTCAAAGATTTTCGAATTCTCTTAGAAAATTCGTCAGAGCCTGGTTAAAATATACTATTTGAATGCACAACCAAATTAATGTCACATGTCGGTCCTGACTGCTTCTTATAGTTCATTTCCTGCATCGACATACGTCACATGGACGATCACCAAATTGATGCAATACTTCATTAAATTAGCACAACACAAACCGATGATGCATCATCAGATGATCAGACCCGCCAGTTGTTAGAAACCTGCAAAAGATGCAGCAGCATCCTCTCAATTCTCTACAACTACTGAACGGTGGATGCCCGAGCTCATCAATCATTTTGCCGTCCATCGTTGGTTCGTCGGTGGGTTAGTTTTGGTTTTAAACCAAAGTGAGGAAAGTCCACTTTTGAATTCGGTAGATTGGGTGGGATTGGAAGTGGAGGCTACATCGTCGTGCTCTGCGCCGCCGGTGTCTCGCCTGGCGGGTGGTGGACATGGAACGAGACGGGTACAAATGCATTAAAGAAAGACGCCGTCTCCTCCTCCACTGCTCCTCCGCTATCATTGTTGCTGTTGTTGGGGAATTCAGACGAGAAGAGGATGGAAGATGCACAACAGCGATGATGGCGATGATGATGATTACTTTGCTGCACGCTGTTTTGTTGTGAAGGAGTAAACGATGTGCAAATTGATACAAGAATTAAGCGAGGATTGGATGTGGGTCATCTGAGCGGGGGGTTCAATGTTCTTGTTCTTTCGATGGGAAATTGGTGTAAACAAAGGTCTTTGTTCGCCGCTTGTTTGGGTTGGATATTCAACTGCTTCATCGCGGGATGAGTCGGGGGATTTTTCTCATTCTGCTTGTTTACAATTGCTTTATCAAATAAGCTTTGAGTGACTGACACAATTTGTTATGTTTCAATACAACACGACCCACGTTCCAAGAAGTCCATCCATTTCGACAGAGAGCTAATCAGAGCACCCTCCTAAATGTCTTCTAACATCTATGATTTACAATCGTACATTCCTCGAGATGGGTTGCGAAAATGAGACAGACGCGTCGTGATCCCGGCAAAGACAACGATCGGACCGGTGACAATGTTTGCATTCTAATGAGCCATTAATATTTCAATTGTGGTCTGGCGTGGTTTACTGACTGTAGTTTCTGTCGCAGGTGATTTACGCACCCACGCAGACACGCTTTCAGGATTAGCGAGAGGAGCGCAACACGAGTGGGTCAATGGGTTTAGTAGTGAGTCACGTTTCGCTGTTTGCTTTGCTCTATTCCGGCTCGGCGTTATCGTGCTGAAAATCTAAAGGGGCCTTCGGTCAGAAGATTCATTCATGATCCCGTCGACTGGTCATTTGTTGCTTCACGCTAGTCGCCGAAAACATTCGCTTTGATGTTTTCGGTCCCATTCCCAAAATGAATAACGACCCGTGCGAGGCTAAATTTATTTTGCTTAATCAAATGAGAGCGGCGTAGAATAATCAACTATGCTCCACGGTTTCTCGTGCTTTCTTCAGAAACAGCTCGGTCCCGAATGTTTTCGCTTTGAATCACCGCATAGTGCGATGTTTTGCCAACAAATAATGCGCTCATGTTTTGGAAAAATAAAGAACCCCATTTTTTCACAGTGTCCAAAATAACGTGCGCCGACAGAAGGAAGAAATTACCTGTGTTGCCCCCAGAGGAGTGATGTTTTCCCGAAAACAGAAAACAAACAACCCAACAACCGAAAATTAAAGCCCATCAATAACGCGTGCGAGGCAAGTGTTTGCCACAAGTTCAATCGCAGAACGGCGTGGAAATTGGATCGGAGATGATGAGAGAGGATATGCCCCAATGGACCGGGGGGCGACGCGATGATATAAGGCTCATAAATCAGTAACACGAGAAGCGAAACGAGTGCACCAAAAATTCAGCATCCTGTGTTCGTTCGATTAACCATCATAGCGCGGAGGGGTGTGTTTTCATCGCGGGAATCGTCGTTATAATTATAATCGTCGTCAAAGGAAAAACTCAGGAGGCAAACGATGTAATTATATGTTTGTATCATCTGAACGGAGTCGAAGTGGCGCTTGCAGAGGGTGGCAAAATAAACACATCAACGGGTGAGCCTTTCGGGGACTGGGGCTGGGACTGCTTGAATACTTCCTTAGTATACCAAATACAAACAAGTACTACGTCTCAGATAGACTACTTAGTAAAAGTCCATATTACCAAGGCGGAGACATCATGTTTGATGCTTGGTCCGATTGGAAATTCTCTTAATTGGTTCGGCGCACAGTGGTCAAAATGTCAATTTTAACGCTCTCAACTCATAGCAAAGCTGATGGATATGACAAGCTTCGTATTTTGACGGCATGACTTTTGTGATTAAACCTCCTAAAAGTGAGATAAAAATTCATTTTTTTAGGATTTTCAGATGTTTACCGCAATCTTCTGACTTCCCAAGCAACACACAAGTTTTATAACGATTGAAATTACTTTTATATGACTAGATTTGGTTGTATAGAAGTTTAATAAACATAAAATCTTGAAGATGTGTTACTCGGGTTCTAGTATCATCAGATATGTACATTGATTACGAGCATTCGTGGTTGGCCCAAAGAGCATAAGTAACCATTGTTTGGCAATGAGAGTCAGCTGCTAGCAAAAGAAGGGGTTGAAAATCAAAACGGCATTGAAAATATAAATGTTTAAAAATAATTGAAACAATAATCGGTTGAATTAAAGTAACATGAAACAAAATGCAAAATTTATCTAGAAATAATGAGTTTGAAGGTGTGGTTACCATGACTACGCAATTTTCTTATACAGTTTGAATCATGATATATAGTAAAACTATCGATATTGTTTTGAGCATAACTCCCCAGCAGACTGTCAGGGACGAGTTAACTAACCACCTTTTGAAAGCGCTTTTAATGTACTATTAGATGCAGCAAACTTTTTCTGCTCCTACCTCTCCCTAAGTGTTGTACAGCCGTTGAAAATACGACAAAAAAAAATTAAAAAGAGTTCAAGAACTCATCCCATCGAAATTATTCAGGTATCGTTTGTTTTAGAAAGTTTTCTATTTTGATATTGCAAATAACTTTGCAGAACATTATATTGTCCTTAAAATAAAAGAAAAATGTTTCGGTGAAAAATGTGGTTTCGGAGGTTAATTTTTATAAAACGCTCTCTATCTCCTATTGGGTGAAAGATACGAATTGATATGTCTTCAGCAAAGTTATTTGTATTGACTTTTTTTTTTACAACTGAAGACAACAACTCTCTATCGTAAAATCCTCAAAAAGTTGAATTTTTATCTCACTTTTAGAAGGATTGATCAAAAAAAATCATGCCGTCACAATACGAAACTTGTCATATCCATTAACTTTGCCAAGGAAACCATCGCTGTTGCTTCACTATTTAGGGAGCAATGAGTTGAGAGCGTTAAAATTGACTTTTTGACCAGTGTACGGCGGAGAATGGAGACGTGCAACTACAAGGAATGTTAAGAATGCTGTCATGAGCAGAGCATGAGTATGATTGACCGTCCGAGGTTGCTACTCCGTTATTGCCAAATCAGCTGCAATTACCCAGAGAACCAACAGATGATGCTTGGGAATACATACATCTTCAATGTGACAAAACTGGTGGTCCTAAATTGAGGCAATACTGGTGCCGGTCCCACCCAAATGCTGGTCAAGTATAGAAACACATTCTTACCCTTTTACGTAATACTTTCCACGAGATATCACTGGGATGTTGGATAAAGGGCTGGGTTGGCATCAGGGAGATGCACAGAGTCTTAGTGATTTTTGTCATTTTGTGAAGTGAGAAAAGTCACTTGCAGTGTCGTGACTCTTCTGAGTAAATCAAATGGAGATTCACGTCACTGTGACCTGACTTCGCTCACTTCAACAAGTGACAAAAGTCAATTCGACTCTCGGAATAACCCTCAAAGTGTGAATATTCATTGGGCAGACCATTCTCATCGAGATATAAGGCACTAGCGTGCCTAACCTGAATTATCTCGTACGCTTCTTCCTCAACCTGATATCCCAAGTAACAAATTCAATTTTAAGGTACACTTGAAGACGATCTCATTTGATAAAACCACGCATTAAACTAGATATTCTACATAACATCGATAAAACAGCCATAAAACCCTCATAAGTTCAAAAAGGCCCGTACTACAGGAGGTTCTCAAGACTATTTCCGAAGGTTCGCATAAAACTTGATAGTTTTATCGGTACATACTTGTAATGACATTCAAGACATGCTTAAAACTATGATAAAACTATCACAAGTTTTGATAGTTTTATGATTTTCCTCTTTAAGAACACTTCCAGTCCGTCACAAATATGTTTTGAAGGTTCCATTTTTGGATTCGTTCTGTTGAATGAGGACTTTTATAAGATAAGAAAAAAAAACATCGATATACATATGATGTTTCTTTTCCAAAGTCGATACGTATGTAAATTAATTGTAAAATTGACCATAAATGCATGCGTTTTTTGCCTGCAATTGATAAATTTTTCATGCGACGTTCAGTTTATTGGTGTTTTATAACATAAAAGTTCGAAAATTGTAATGCACCACGGAATCATTGCTGAAACATTTATTTATTTTAAAAATAAAAAATACTTGAAAATTCAACAATTAGGTGACAAGGCTGATAAATTGTTAGATCTTGAATAAATTGTGTCTACTTTCCATTTTAAGTTTCAAAATGTATTTTAAACAGAAGAAATTGTTCGTAGCATTGAAAAAACGAGCGTTTTTTTTGCATACATATGTAAATGGCTACCATTCCGAGGGAATCCAGAATAGCCACGCTCGCCATTTTTTCAATGGTTTTATCTAAAACTACCATAAAACGTATATAAAACTAATATTTCTTGCACAAGACTAACAAGATTTTTTTAGGAGCGCGATAAGTTCATCTTTACTTGTTCTATTCTTGAAAAAGAGAAGTAACGCTGGAATAAAACTTGTTTGAATTGCTCGAGGCAAACAAGTCTTTCGTAAGATAGCCATAAAATCATTGTGGAGAAGGCACATCATAAATAAAGAAAATGTGAACGTTCAAATCAAAAGTGCCTATGCATAATTTTTGTTCATAATTACAGCTTATAATTTATTATTTTTAATCACCAACGTAAGTCGATTAAAACATAAAAAAAACTCTAACTTGAATATGCTGACAATGGATTTGGGAAGAAGAACAGATAATAATATTGCGTCGATGGCTGAAACATCAGTTGAGCGAAAGATGTTTTTTCTCTTTATCTGTACGCTGAACCTAGCGTTGAAAGAAGTGCACTGTGTATTGGATCATTGAGCGATTCCAGCGCACTATTTCCGACTGTGGATTTAACGTGCGAATGATGGGAAAAATCGATTTTCGCTCAGATGATATACCAATTTTTACTTACAACGAGTATAAATATTGTGAAGCCTATTGGGAACTGAAATGCACGACTCGGGAGAATTCAACATTAACATAACATTTTACTATCGTAGTGCACATTAAACCTTACGTTGAAAGTACTGCGCTGTATTCCCACGGTGGTGCGCCATATAACGCACTACCTGAGACGTTAGGTTTAACTTGCACAACTGACATAAAATCAAATAACATGAGTTATGCATTTCGGTTTTCAACTGGCGACACATTGCACCATTTTATTTTATTTGTTTTACGCATTACGCATAGACCCTTTTTATAAGTTAGTCTCAGTAGGCTGCGAATCCAATGGAATGGTCAAAAAAAAAAAAAAATTTCGTTGGTAGCTGAGATGAAGGAGTGTTCAATATATTGGATAGGCTTTTATTGAATTTCCGCTTGAACGATCCACTAGTTTTTAATTTCTTCCTCCTGTGGGCGTCCATTGTGACAGTTTGTTAATTTTTCACATAATGTTCTTTCTCAAGAGTATGTGCTCTTATTTATAATCCAATGATTCTAAGAGAGTTTTACGGCAGCATTTCCAAGAAACATTCATCTTAAAGAAGTTTGTCATAAAACTTTTACAAAACTTTTATCAGGTTTTATGCAAGTTGCGAAACGATGCCTTGAGAGGAGGATCAAGTATCTCATAAAATTACTTATAAGCTGAATTACACTTATAAATGAAGTAGTTTTATGGAGGTTTCTTCAAGTGTTCTTTAATCACTCTTAAGAACTGTAAATGAATTAAAACCACCTAAACTTGGAAAATGCCCAGATAAAACCGGATGAACCCTAATGCTTTGATAAAACTACAATAAAACATAAATAAAACCAATTTGCATTTGAATTGCTACTAAGGATGTGGCTAACTCTGTGGATTTTGCACCAAACCCCAACTACAGTGAGTACTTGGATAACATGGAACATCTATTGAATCCAAATTAGTTTTTTTTTTTAAACAGATCTCCCAGACCTTTATAAATAAGTACCGAATACATAAACTAACCGAATATTTCTGATAACGAAGAGATCTTGAGACCTTAACTCCAGCAAGCTCTTGGAAGAGAAATATCATCTTTGATCTGCAAGCGTGATCAGAGATATGTTGCTCTAATTGCGCTTGTAGATTATAAATTACCAAGAATTACCAAGCGTAAGAAGGTAACTTAAACTCCCGGGTCCAGTTGAGGAAATTTTTCGAGTTGAAATTGATCTCGACTTCCCTGGGCACTTCCACCATTGTAAAAGCCACACAGTAAACAAGTCTTTGGTGTTGACATAGGAAACTTCTAATCAATTACAGTTAAAGTTTTTTTTAGAATACTGAGCTAACTTCAGGGAGTTTGTGAATGCTGAAGAACACCTATTCAACCCAAAGAATCATTTTACTACATAACTACCGACATATCTCTGATTTTAGTTGAAGATCTAAACATCAGAATTCCAGGCAATTTTTGGATGGCAGAGAACATCAATTCAACTCAATATTTTATTTAACTCAGATCTTCAAACCTCTAGAAATACTAATCAGATGAGACATGTCTACGATTTTGCGATGATGGGTAGCGTTAAGTTCAAGGTGCGAGCATTTAGCCTAGGAGGTTGAATAAACCAATTTTGCAAAAACATAGCTAACATGTGTTTATTTATACCCTAAGAGTTTCAAATTGAAGTTTTGGAGATCATTTTTGTTTGTTGCATTTATTTCGGAGAATAATATTTAAATTTTAAAAAACCACAAGAACAACACATGTTGTAAAAAAAGTGGAAAAAAAAGCGAAAAAACAAAAAAAAATTTTTAAGGGAAAGAAGGAAGATGAGTAACTAGAAAATAAGAAGAATGATTAGTAATTTCATTTAATTCCAACTACCTTTATTGCTTATCTTGACAGATACGCGTATTTCGTCTACAATGTACAGACTTCTTCAGTGTCGTGTACTAATACTCGACTATTAGTACCCGTAGTATTAGTACACGACACTGAAGAAGTCTGCACATTGTAGACGAAATACGCGTATCTGTCAAGATAAGCAATAAAGGTAGTTGGAATTAAATGGAAATTACTAATCATTCTTCTTATTTTCTAGTTACAGGTATTCCACTAAACAGCTCACACTCTCCATAATTCAAGTTTTCAATATAAACTGTATAATACTTTATTTCATACTTTAATATGGCGTAAAAAGCGCAAAAAGTCTCGCCTTGTAAAACATAAAATGGAAAGAAATTATCCTCATACAAATATATAACATCGCCAAGCGTGGGGTTTGAAAACTAGTCCTTGGCGTGATGGGTTTGTAGCTTCTTTGCTAAGCCAACTTTGAATGTTGAAAAGTCAACTCTGAGTGTCTATAATTTGCTTCCCGTTGGCAGAGAAACCACAATCTGGTGCAAAGCATCATTGGTGTAATGAAATTTCAACAATAAAATATGGTCCTGTTATTGTTTTATAAATCTACAAGCAGAGCCCGGTGCGAGTGCTGCTACGCTTGCAACTAAATGAATTCAAATTTAATACAACTGGCACGTTTATGGTTGTTATTCGGAATGAGTTTTTTTCTTGACTAAGAAGGGGTTCAAACTTCTATCAGAACGTGTTTCTTACCCGAGAAATACAATCATTGCCTTCCAAACTCCCCACATACCACATTTGGTTCCATTTGCTTGATTAGTTTTCTAGTTATTAAGAGATTTGTGTTTGATTTGTATGAGAGCCCCCTTCTATAGAGAATAAGGGTCTTAAACCATCATAAGAATCTTCCTCAGCCCCAAAAGCGCCTGCCTACAAATTTTCATGCCCATCGGTTCTGTAGTTTCCGAGTCTATAAAGGTCAGACAGACAGACAGACAGAAATTCATTTTTATATACATGAAAATCCTACCTTCAAAAACCCACATATGCCAAATTTGATTTCATTTGCTTAACGGCTCTCGAGTTATGCAGAAATTTATGTTTCATTTGTATGGGAACCCCCTTCTTACAGAGGACGGAGGGGTCTCAAACCACAATAGAAACATTTTTTGTGCCTTTGAAAACCTCTACATGCCAGATTTGGTTCCAGTAACTTGATAAGTTCTCGAGTTATTCAGAAATTTGTACACTTTGATTGTTGTAATTGTTGTATTCTCCATATGCGCGGAGTAACGATACCTAACGATGAAATTTGTCAGAAGCAGATAATTTCCATCAACAGGAGTGGACAGTAATTTATTGCTAGAACAAAGAGAATTGAAGAGAAAGCATTGATAGTTCTGTATAGAGTAACGGCAGGTTATGAAAAGTTGAAAACGATACTACCTTCATATGCCCTCCGCTCGTTTTCAACTTGTATCTTTCAATTTTCATAACCTGCCGTTATGACAACAATATAACAAGTCTCGTAAAATAATATCTGTTATTGAAATTTTATCTTATACACTTAGACTTTTTTACGGAAGTCTGTAATTGATTGGTTTCCTTTAAATTTTACAACTTAATCACGGTTGGTTAGGTATAAATTAAGCCATTTGAGGAGTTTGGGCTGAATTCCCATTTTTTGCAATTTAAATATAAGCATAGATATATCGACACGGTCAAATGCTTTACTAAGATCTGTGTACAAAACCTTTACATGGGTTCCGTTATCCATTGCTTCCAGAGAATAATTAACGAATTTTAGTAAATTTGTGGTTGTCGAACGACCTTTGAAACATCCATGCTGATTAGTAGTTATTCTATTTTTGATTTGGTTAAATAATTTATCATTTACAATTGCCTCAAAATGTTTTGGAATGCAAGAGATCAGGGCTATACCCCTATAATTACGAATATCAGATTTTTTACCAGACTTAAAAATAGGCACTAGAAATGAGGTCTTCCATAATTTTGGAAAGTCTCCGGATTCCAGTGACATATTAAAAAGCTAAAACAATGGAGAAGTAAGCTCAGCTGCTAAAGTTTTCTTAAACAAAGGAGGGACTCTATCGGGTCTCGAGCCTTTGGATGCATCCAAATGTTTTAGCTCGTCCAGGATTTCATGCACATATATTTGATTCACGCTTATGTCACTGGAATATTCAGGATACAACCCAAAGTATTGCCGATCACGATCTGCTTCTGAGTATGTTGTGTATGTTTCTTGAAAAAACTTGGCAAATAAATTGCATACTTCTTCTGTATTATTACTTTCATTGTTGTCAAAATACATACGGGATGGAAGATTGTCTGATTTTAATTTGGTATTCACGTAATTAAAAAAGTGATTTGGAGAAGATTTAATTTTACGTTCAATTTTTGAATTATACTCCTCAAATGCAATATTCATAGCCACGTTAAGTTCATCACAGATGTTCAAATAGCTTTCTAAATTAACGAAACTATTATGTTTTATGTAAATTTTATGCGCTTTTTGCTTACGGTTTTTTAAATTTTTAAATTTGTTTATTGAACCCAACTGGATCCTTTGAAAATACTCTTCTTCTACGTCTAATAACTGGTACTTCTTCATGGATAATTGCAAACAACTTAGTGTAGAACACTTCAGTTGCACTTTCAACATAATCTTCTTTCCTAAATACTGTTTGCCAATCAATTAAGTTTAGTTTGCTTCTTATGTTAGCATAATTAGCTGATTTATAGACAAGAACTTCCTGTGGACTCGAGGCGTCTCATTTCCTTGTGCAAAAAGAGAATACTCTATTTCTGTGTGAAATACTTCATTTCTCCATATTGGAGTCAAAGATTCACTAACACAGAAGTCATCGAAAATATTTGTAAGGTAACAGTTCTGTTGATTTTTCACATGGTTTATTTGATGAAGTCCTAAATCAGCAATTTTGTCAAATATGAAATTAAGCGTCTCATTTTCCCCAATTATTGCAAGTAGGATGCTTTCATTATCAATGTCAGCAATAAAATCAACATTCCGTTTGTTAAAGTTACCATATATATGTACTTTTACTTCAGGGGGTAAATAAGACACACTTTCTTAGGCATTTGTAAAAAACTTATCATATATTTCCTTACGGGCATTGTTTGAAGGAAAGTACACTGATACAAACACACGAGTTTCGTCTCTCATCTGCACCTATGGCCCATACATTCTCAAATTCTTTAAATTTTGTGGTAGTAATTATTTCGGAATTGAATTCAGTTGAAATTGCAACTAAAACTCCACCTCCTGACTTTTTTTTCTGACCATTGGTTATTACGGTCATCTCTATAAACATTATAATTATTACCAAAAACCTCTTCACTTCTTACACCCTCATCCCAACTAGTTTCATTTGCTAGAATTACGGTATAAAAACTACTAAGAACTTTATTTTGAATTTCGCTGATCTTAGCAGCGCTTTTCATCCGATTAAAATTTTGACAATATACCGTGATTTCATTCGTGGAATGAGGGTGGGGTGAAGAGTTTAATGGACTTTGACTTACACTGATAGGCAAAATAAAGTGCCCACCTCATCGTTTTTTCAATTTCTCTCATTTACTTGGTTCAAATTAAAGTAAACACACTGTATTTTTTTATTATCTTATTTTTTATATTCTTTTTAAGTTTCACTTATGGAATACTGAAAAAAATGAGTTTAACTTAAAGAAAAAAAAAATCAATTTGTGTTGAAAAAAAAAACAGTAACAAAATAAAGTGCCCACTTAAAAAATCGATATGTTTTCGATAAGTTTCCATTGGAAGACCCCTCGATTGTTTATGTTTTGATATTTTGACATGTTTTGAAGCAAATGGCTCAACCTGGTGCATTTGTATACGTGATCGCATTTGATTCAATTGAAAAAAAAAATGGAGAACGCAGTGCTTTCGAAAGCAATTCCCTTGTGTATCCGAAAATTGGTCGTTCGTGATGTGCAAAACGGTGAATCGCACCGGGCTGTCGCTAAGAAGTACAGTATCAGTAAGGCAGCGGTTGGCAAAATTCTTCTGAAGCTTAAAACGTTTGGATCAGTGGTGGATCGCCCTGGCAGAGGCAGGAAGCGGAAAACGGATTCGAGAACGGACACCAAGATCATGCGAAGTCAAGAAGAACCCGAAGGTAACTGTCCGCGAGATCCAGGAAACCCTTCAGTTATCAGTTTCCGGTCGAACTGTTCGTCGCCGTCTCGTAGCACAGGGGTTGAATAGCAAACTTGCCCAGAAGCGCCCATTTATCAGCAAGGCAAACAAAGCCAAACGGCTTAAGTTTGCTAAGGAGCATGATGATAAGCCCCTAGAGTTCTGGAAAACGGTTCTCTGGACGGACGAATCAAAATTCGAGCTGTTTAACCGAAAGCGGTGGGTTCGTGTTTGGTGCAGATCGGGAGAGGAGCTTCAGGAGCGCCACATCCAAGGCACGATGAAGCATGGAGGAGGAAATGTGATGGTCTAGGGGTGTTTTTCGTGGGGTGGAGTGGGAAGCATTGTGAAAATCGACGGAATAAAGACGGCAGATTCTTACATCAACATCCTGCGAGAAAATCTGGAGGTTTCGCTGATCCAGACGGGCCTTGAAGAGAAGTTCGTATTCCAGTAGGACAACGACCCGAAGCATACTGCCAAGAAGACCAAGTCTTTCTTGCGGTCTTGTCGGATCAAACCGCTGGAATGGCCTCCACAAAGCCCGGACCTCAATCCCATCGAGAATTTGTGGGCGATTCTCGATGCCAGGGTTGACAAAACTGGTGTTACCAATAAAAATAACTATTTTGAAGCCCTGGAGCGCGCCTGGGAAGAGCTAGATCCACAGCACCTAAAGAACCTGGTCGAGAGCATGTCGAAGCGCCTGCAGGAGGTCCTGAAGGCCAAAGGAGGACACATCAATTATTGAAATGCTTTTATTTTACTTTAATTTATGTTTTCTGTAGCCTAAATGAAGTGGGCACTTTATTTTGTTACTGTTTTTTTTCAACACAAATTGATTTTTTTTTTTTAAAGTAAAACTCCTTTTTTTTCAGTATTCCATAAGTGAAACTTAGAAAGAATATAAAAAATAAGATAATAAAAAAAAATACAGTGTGTTTACTTTAATTTGAACCAAGTAAATGAGAAAAATTGAAAAAACGATGAGGTGGGCACTTTATTTTGCCTATCAGTGTTGTATATACACCTGTGCGGAATTTGTATTGTTTTGTAAAAATGTGTGGGGGGGTTTTGTGTCTGTATCTTTCCTCTGAGAAATTCGTCAGTTGCGTCGAAAACACGAATGATGAGCATGGCACTGGCACGTTTCACATGATGTAGCAGAATTTGAAGAGCAACCAGGGGACGTCCAGTTGAATTGTCTTCCAGGAGAAGATCGTGTAGCTTCGTCATGAGCCGGGTAGGGGTTCAGGATTTCCCCTCTCTGGAACTGTATTGGCCGGTGGGTAGTCGGTGTATCGAATGAGGAGCATCCCGGTGGGTTGGAAAATCTTTCCTTCGCTGTCGCAAGAAGTATTCTGTCCGGTGGTAGTAAGCTGTTACCGCTGTGATCCTTCATGAAATTAAGAGCTCCGTCGTTGTTGCAGAAATTATTGGTGTACTGGTAGTTGTCTTGCGGATGTCTTGAGTATTGATGGCGATTGTCTTGAATATTGATGGGCCTACTGGTTGTACTTCTATTGTAATGAGTATTGTTACTGTAGTTGTTACGCGATTGCTTTTTTCGCCTTCTTGAATTTTCGGCTTGTTTTTGTTGTTTTAAGCGATGCAATTCGCGTTTGTCGTAATTGGTCCAGTCAGTTTTTCATACTTTTCTCGTTCCAAGAAGGCGCCAGCCTGAGTGAACCGGGTGAATATTATTGGCATTTTTCAGCTCAACTTCGAGCGAGTCTGCAGAGTCCGATGAGTGGGAAATAATTTTCGACTCAATTGCATTTACGTTAGCTGATAAAGATTTCAGCTCTTCCATTATGTCTGTTCCAAACATCGGATTTTTGAACATAACATTACCAGAAGCTATAACTTCGGTTGTGCTACTAATCTTTTTAATACGTTCATTTACAGATTTCAGGTCATTGGTTAAACCTGACGTCATTGATTCCATTAACGATGATAAATTTCCTTTAGATTTATTCATGGCAATATCACAAAGCGACGTTATGTGATTTTTAATGCCAGCAGAACTGCTGCCTTTGATCACCGTCAGCTCTTGTTGTATTTCGTTGAGCATACCCTCAAGGCAGCAGATTCCCCATTCAAAACAGTTGCATTAATTTGCCTCGTCGCGCGATTGGTTACCTTCGTGTTGCCTTCCACTTTTTCCGCGTGTTCCCCCTGTTGCTTTGTGACAAATTGAACTCCGAAATTACGCTTTTTGGGGTTTTAGCCGGCGCTGCAGCCGGGCACTGCATATAACAAATATTATTTTTTTTTTTTTTCTTTTTTAAGAGAGTTGGGCTGAAACATTTATTCCACGCAGGTGGCATGAAAGGAAGGGCAACAAACCCTCCAGGTCCAATATACCGTATCGGCGGGAAAATCGAGCCAACCAATTTCACAGCTCAATACGAAAAAAAAAGAACGAAAACAAAAAAAAAAAAAAAGATGTTAAAAAAAAAAGAAAAAGCACGCGGCTAGCAACGAAACTAAAACGTGTCCGAATCGACTGACGATTGAGAAAAAAAAAGAACTGACCCTTGATCCTCAATGAATTTTGAATCTGTAATGATAATAATGAAAATTCTGTTGCCGTGCTGAACGAAATTAAAGAAATTGAAAATGAATGGTACTGAGAATTTTGTAGTTGTACTTTAGTAACAATTTTTCAACTGTACAAAGTACACGATGCAATGAAATATTGTTCAAGCTTTATCTATAAGTACCTATAAGCTGTACCTTATGTAATTAATTTTTGCCTGCGTCGGAATTTAAGTTCGTTGCGTGCCCCTCGAGCAACCATGTATTGTTCAGTATTTGCGTACCAAAAATACCGAAGTTGCCTGCCTAGCAGTTGATTGGGCTGAGTTATAACATATAACTTATAAGCCAATGCTGAGAAAGCCATTCATCTCCGCGAACATTTACCTTTCTTAAAAAGTAAACTACCATGCGTCTCCATTAATTATCAAAATTTAAAGGCAAAGACCGGTTAGCTACTGGTGTTATGCTATCGTTTTAACCAACCATTAAGCACATCCTGCTCTCTCTCGCCAGAAACAGGAACACGGAGAAAAATGAGTCAAGTTTGAAACAAACCAATTTTTGGTTGTAATTCAAACTACAATTATGGTTATACAAAAGTCGACATATGTTCGTTTCTAATCCTCCACTTCAGTTGAACCGAACGAGTTGTTCCACTTTATTACACGAAAATTGCATTGATTCATTTTAAAATTTAGTTTGTTTCAGTTGAGCTGTCAGAAAGAAAGAAGAACTTTTGTTTGTCTCTTGTTGCAACTCCCAGACAAGCGTAGTTTATTTTTTTTAATTGAAGTTTACAATCTTACATGGCTAGTTGTCTTCCAATAGCGAGGATGTCTTGAGGGAGTCGTTGCAGGATTTTTGAAGGAAGCCAAAACTCTATCTCCACGATGGTTTTTTCACTTTGTTATTAGGGAAATTACTATTAAAAATGCTGGAACATTTTTCCACTCCCAAAGTTTATATCATATTCTTTAAAACCATCTCTGATGGAAAATGCATAACAGTTTCAGCTGAAAGGAACTTAATTGCGATTTATTAGGTGAATTGAAAAAAGGAATGCTCTTTCATGAAAATATATCCATTTGATATCAACAATATCAAATCCAACCAATTTCGTTGGTTTCATTAAGCATTTTGTTGTTTATTTCAAACAACTAGTTGGTTTGCTTTACACCGGATATTAATTGAAACAAACGGCTAGCTTTGTTTGAATTCACCTAACAGCTGTCAAAATGGAACCACCAATATTATGGTTTTTCCAACCAAACTTTTGTTGAATTCAGGTACAAAAAAAAAAAAACAAAAAAAAACATTAACTTCGGTTTACTTCAAGCACTGTACTTTGTCAAAGCAAACCGAGAATTCGTTTAGGTAAATTTCAATATGAAATTATGGTCGAAACAACCTAAAACATGATTTTATTTTTATTTGTCAAAGCAAACCGAGAATTCGTTTAGGCAAACTTCATTTCATTTTCATTTTCATTTTGCAGCATTTGGTGGGGCAATAAGAGCGCAAGTCAGTCCAAAGCCGATGGTGAAGGAGGGGTAATGGCGAACTAGTCTATTCAGACCACATGAACTCCATGGGAAGGAACAAGGATAGGTTAGGGTAGGTGGTAGGCCGTTTTGGACCGGTTAAAAATACTGCAAAAAGAAAATCATAAGTCGAGCACTCGACACTGAAGAAGTATGTAAGTCGCAGACGAAATAGGCCTATCTGTCAAAAGATAAGCTTTCTCTAGTGAGATTTAAAGGAATTTGCTCGCGATTACTAGTGACAATTTGAAAAAAGTGTTTCAATGTTAAATACAATTCCACATTGCAATGATGTACGGCAAATCCCGAAAAGACAGAGAGAGGCATTCCCTGTAGTTCGTATCAATGTGATCAGGCTATTCGAGATGCCACTGTAAATTTCATGTTGTTTTTACGCTGCAACTTGCTTTATCAAAGTAACATCTCTCTATGATTTGCTATAATTTAAAAGTTGGCTGTCGTATACCGCACATATTTAAATTATAGTTTATATTAGAACTAGCTTACCCGTCGAACTTTGTTCCGCTTTAACTCCGAGCATTCATGATTTTTTTTTAATTAACTTTAAGCCAGGCTTAGCTTGTTTGTCACCTCAATTTTTTTCTCGTTGATTCGCGATCGATAATAGATTACAAAATTCAAATCATCGACATCCTTATTTTTCGCTGCCAAAATCGCTCTTGCACTCAACCAATCGACGTTCTCATAATTCTGGACGATGTTTGGGAAAACACTCGTAATGCGTTCCTCTTTCGTCGTTGTGAAATGACAGAATTTCGGCGGGAGCGAAATCAATCCGGGAGAAACGTCAACTGGTACTTCTCCATTGCCAATAGCCAACAATTGATTCGAGAAAATTTCGGCAGACGGATCGTTTTGCAACTCGCATAGGTATTTGTCGTCTACTGTAGCTCTTTTTCATCGGCAGATTTCAATGGCTTTCTCAAGTCTATCAAAATCATAATTATGAAAAATCATGAAGATAGAGCTGCCGCACGGCTTGTTTTGGAGTAAAATCGTAAAAGGCCTCTACTACAGGTTCCCCCGGGGACGTTGCGGTGGTTCCGGGAGAGGCCAATATGGTCAAGGATCCACTTTAAGTTTATAATAAGGTTTGTGATGAAAAACCAAGAAGAAAGAGCTGTCACATGGCATGTTTTGAGTAAAATAAAGAGTTAACCGCATCCAGGACCTTGCATCAGAACCTGTTTCACGGAGATTGACCATATCTCGGTCAACTTAAGGCTGATTCCTGTAATCGACATTTCATTTGCTTGAACAATATTTTTTTCTTTAAGTGAGTTTACTTAAAAAAATTGTTTGACAACGACTTTTGTACAAAATATCATCAAAAATTCAACATGTGAGATAGCCTCTCCGGAGACCCGGAACAACTCGGGTAGGCGGGGGCCATGGTTTTTTGTGTCAGCGAAATATAAAAATATAACAATTTTTCTATCGAATTTTTTTTTGAAAATATATATGGGAAAAATTTTTTAGAAGAAGAGCACTACAAAGTTAATCAAAAATGTGGCTGTCCCGATCATTTTGTCTATCCCCTGTATCTCTGAAATTATCCAAGTCACGCTGAGCTTCAGGGTGATCGTTCACAAATAATACACTTTATTCAAAGTCTAATAATTAATGCTCAAAAATTAATGGGAATGCAGCATCAAGTGTACTGTATTGCGCAATGTCAAGTGGACTTTCAACGTCTTCTACGATCCATGTCAAGGATAACTCGATCAAAACGAAAAAAAAGCATTACATAATGTATTGAAAATCTATCATTTTCGAAATTTTCATTATTCCCATAAATGTGTCCAACCTCCATTTTATAAATGTTCCTTGGGCGTAGCCGAACAGAACAAAAAAAAAAGACAACTTAAATCGGACCTCAAGTTCTCGAGTTATGCGTTGTCTTACGTATGCCACTTTATATATATATATATATATATATATATATATATATATATATATATATATATATATATATATATATATATATATATATATATATATATATATATATATATATATATATATATATATATATATATATATATATATATATATATATATATATATATATATATATATATATAATATATGTATATATATATATATATATATATATATATATATATATATATATATATATATATATATATATATATATTAGAATTAGAATTGCAATTTAGGTATGTTTGGTGTTTATTTAATGCAAATCAATGAATAAACAACAATGAAAGAATTGCCACGCCAATAACAACTTCACCTGTCGTATCCCTTAACTACTTGATGTCAGGCGTCATAAACTGTTTCTAGCCTCGTCTAAGTGTAAAATGCGGCAAAGCCCGCCGGTAGCACACCTCTTTCATTCTGAATAAACCCACCTATGACAAACCCCAGTGATACTATACTCTGAGTTCCTAAACGGGCCCTCCGCATCCCACGAAACCAGAATACTTATGGTCCGGTCTAGAAGTTCACTGCATACAATGATGTTTTCAGAAAAATAATTATATAGGGTGAGTGGGAATATATGATCATAAAAATGAGAAACTTGCATGATTTTTAACATGCAATGTATTTCCTGTTTGGTATATTTTTAACATTTCTCTTAACTTAGTTCAGTTCAAATCTTTCTCAATTTGCCTTAATTGTCAGCCGCATGCGTTGTTGGAAAGCGTCACAGCTGTCACGCAAGATATCTTGAGGCATTTCATTCCATATTTTCACCAAATGTTTCTTAATAGTTAGTCCCTTGATAGTCCCTAGTTTGCCCAACATGTAGCCCCATGCATATAAATTGAGAGGATTCAATTAGGTGACGAAGGGAAGAAAATGGTACTTCAAAACATTATCGATGTTGAGTTTAACACCAGATTCAATGAACAGCAATGGAACCGTCAAATTTTTCGAGATCAATTCTCAAACCATCGCCCTTGATACATTCTGGAACCTTTGAACAGCTAGTTTATTCCGAGGAATATCAGTGCTGTACACACCCAATCATTTTGCTGGTTGTGGTGATCCTGTAGCAGGAAATTTTTTTCGTCTGAAAATAGAATTTCACAATCACCTTTAGTAGCTTCCGACATCTTTCAACTTTTGCAATCTTCTGCTTTTCAATCAAGCCATGCACCCGTTGTTTTTTATATGGATTCAGTCCAAGGTCGTCTTTCAAAATACTCCTGATCGTTGACTGTGACATTCCCAATTCTTTGGTCATTTATAGGCTAGACTTACTAGGATTCTGAATAATTCGCTCTCTCACTCGTTTGATAGCTTCCGGACACCTGGCAGTACGTTTACGGCCAGGTCTGTGAGGTATTCTCCAAGAACCGGTGACATTGTAGCGTTTGATGGTGCGAAAGATGAATCTTTCGTTTATTTCGAGTGGTTTCAATTTCTTTAATATAGTCTTCTTCTTCTTCTTCTTCTTCTTTAGCGTTTCGAGTTTATTGTTTTCACAATTCGCTTATTGCTTGTTCTCAACTTATTGTTCTAAACACACTTTAACAGTTATTAATTAAGAGCTTTTCGATGCCAGGCATCAGTATGATTGTGTGGCAAGTCCAATCATACAATATGCCCAGGGAGTCGAACCCAGCCATAGTGTTTATAGCTGTGCCTTTACCAACTGAGCTAAGGGAGGACTCGTATACTACACGGTCTAAAATGTTTCAAAAACAGACTTATCAAGAGCTCTCTTTTCACGCCCATTATCATGAGTCTCAAACGAATGAAAATTCAAAACAAACTTGCAAGCCATGTTGACATTTGAGTATACTTTAAAAGAAAAATTTGCAAATATGTCTGTGATTAACCCATCCAAAGTTACACAAAACACTGACAGAGATTACCACTCACCCTGTAAACTGTGATTTTGCAAACCACGCTTGAGCTCAAAGTTATATTTTTTTTTAGTTAAAGATCGACAATTTTTATTTTATTCAAGTCGTCACGTTTATTGCCGTTTTATCAGCGAACTTTCAGCGCTCCAATATGCGGAATATAAACAATAATTTTTTTTTTTTTTTGGGAGATTTATTTTTTTGTTTTTTTGTTTTTTTTGTGTTTTTTATAATATAAGTGTTTGTTATATTAGTGCAACTAGGAGGTATTATGCAACACAAAACTATAGTTCTTGTAAATTTAGTGTTTGTTTTTTTTTTTTTGTGTTTTATTTTTTGTATATTATTTTTTTTTGTTTTTTTTGAGAGGGGGGGGGGGGGGGGGGGCCCTCTGTGGGCACCATTGGGGGTATTTTTTTTTGGAAAAAAAAAAAAGGGGGGGGTGGTTAAAAAACGGGGGGGGGGAGGGTTGTTTACCTCGGGACTGGTTCTTCCTTCCAGGATTGGGTCATCGGGTGAGAATGATTGGTGGCCGAACTTCCTCCTTGCAATTCGGGTTGCCTTATTGTTTCGGGGTTTCTTCCAGCGCGGTGAGTACCAACAGGTTCAAGAAAACGGCACCATCAGGTAAAATTTACAACCAACTTTATTTTTACAAACTACATTTAAACACTTTATTTAAATAACACTACACAAAACATCTTACATTTATTACAACTAAATTGTTCAATCGGTCCAGTAACCGTCTGTTCATGGAGCTGGTCTTTTCCTATCTGGTCATAAAAACTAAAACTATTTATTCCTAGGGTATTGTCTTATCCTAAAAAATGCATATGCAATTATCCTACTATTCATCTTCTCCTTATAGTTTGTCGGCATTTGTAGTGGTGAGCTGTGTTGACTTTCGACGTAGAGAGACCGATGACAGCAACACGTTCCACGATCCCATGCAGCAATCGGTCGATGTGTTGTCTATTGTACGCACGGTTGTGTTTTTTCCGATTAAATATTGATCAACTCATCAACATTCTCCCCCGTTCTGAAATTCCGAATTTCTGAAATGAAATAAAATCTCTTCGAACATACGACGGTGGCATGACTATCAACTCGCTATCACTCTTCCGGCTGACGCAATGGTGGCAAAAGGCAAATCTTCTCAACAGGTCTTTTCAAGAACCCAGTGGCTGTCCTTAATGTGACGACCCGTACTACACCATCTGTCCCTGGGTGGACCTCATGAATACGCGCCATTTTCCAAGACAGTGGGGGTGTATTCTCGTCCTTAATAATCACCAGTTTTCCAACGGATATCAGAACAGCAGGTTTCCACCGTTTGATCCGACCTTGCAATTGGGCTAAGTATTCTAATCTCCAGCGTTTCCAAAACAGCTGCAGTTTCTGTTGAACTAACTGCCAGTAATGGAGCCTGTTCATGGGAATATCGGTGAAGTCCGTATCTGGCAATTGTTCCAAGGGTGCACCGGTAAGAAAGTGTCCGGGAGTCAGGGGTTCAAAATCATTTGGATCATCTGACATGGGCGTTAAAGGCCGGGAGTTGAGGCATGATTCTATCTGTACTAGTAACGTACAAAGATCCTCGAACGATACAATACTATTGCCTAAAACCTTTAGCAAGTGAAGCTTTGCGGATCTGACAGCCGCCTCCCATAATCCACCAAAATGTGGTGCGCTGGGTGGATTGAAATGCCAGACTATCCCTTCCAAGTTACACTCCCTCACCATTTTATCCTCATGATCCTTACTTTTAAGAAGCTTGAACAATTGTTGAAGTTGGTTACGAGCTCCAACGAAGTTGGTTCCGTTATCCGAATAGACGTCGGTACAACGTCCCCTTCTGGAAATAAACCTTCGAAAAGCCTGCAGAAATCGATCCGTTGAAAGGTCGGTTACTAGTTCTAGATGGACTGCCTTTGTACACATGCAGACGAACAGTGCAACGTACGCCTTAACTGCTGTCTTACGAGGACCTGGTCGAAAGTAGACGGGCCCAAAATAATCAATTCCTGTCTTAGAGAATGGTTGAGCTACAGTGACACGGGATGCAGGTAGTTCTCCCATAAACTGTTCAACCGGTTTGGGTTTGGTTCGAAAACACCGTAGGCAATCATGTACTATTTCACGTGCTACGTTACGACCTCCAAGTGGCCAGTAACGCAGCCGAACGTTTGCTAAAAGCAGTTGTGGTCCTGCATGTAGAAGCTTATGATGGTAGTGTTGGAAAAGTAATCTGGTCAACGGATGCCTTGCCGGAAGAACAATAGGATGTTTGGTTTCATCAGCTTCTACGGAATGCCCTAACCGGCCGCCTACTCGGATCAAGTTGTCCCTTGACAACTGTGGGTTAAACCAACGGAGTGGTGAGCTCCTTGCTAGCGGTTCCTTCTTAGTCAGTGCCTTCAATTCTTGGCTGAACTCTTCACGTTGTACACACCGTATGACAGCGTATTCTGCCCTGTTCATTTCTTCCGATGAAAGACAACCCTTGAAAACTATGTTCCTCTTTGATCTATGCAGAATTTCCATAAGACGTAACCAATAAGCAGTGTGCCTAACTAACGTCGTGAAGCTCGAAAACAACCTGACGAAAGATTTTCCAAATTTCTCTAACGTTGGATGTGCGCAGTGTGCTGAAGACTTGCAGATTTCTATTTGTAATTCCTCCATGTTCCCTTCGACAGGATGAATTGGCCAAACGGCTTGTTCCTGCTTTAGCCAAGATGGTCCTTCCCACCATACCTTATTGGTGCAAATTTCTTTTGGTAACAATCCTCGCGAGATGAGGTCCGCTGGATTATCTACTCCTTGAATGTGATTCCATTTGCAGTTTTCCGTTGAATTCTGAATTTTAGCCACCCGATTGGCTACGAAAGTCGTCCATGTTGCAGGTATCGCCTTCAACCACTGAAGTACACAGGTAGAATCTACCCAAAAGAATGTCTCTGCTTCAATTTGTAATGCTGTTAGAACCTTTTCCTTCAACTGGGCCGCTAAAAGCGCTCCGCATAACTCCAATCGGGGAATTGATTGTGATTTTAAGGGGGCGACCTTAGATTTTGATGTCAGCAGTGCTACCAAGCAGTTCCCTGAATCGTCAGTACTTCTGACGTATGCGCACGTACCATATGCTAATCTTGAGGCATCTGAGAAGAAATGTACCTGAACTGTTGTTGCCTTTGGTAATAAGATGCAACGCTTGATCGCTATCTCGTTCAGAAGTGGGATTTGACGGTGAAACTCCAGCCAATCCTCGCATTCCTTGGACGCTAAATGCTGATCCCAGTCAAGCTTCTTACCATCTTCATCCGTCAAACACCATAGACGCTGCATGAAGATTTTTGCCGTCACTATTACAGCACCGATGAATCCAAGTGGGTCAAAGAGTGTTGCGATAATAGACAGTAATTTCCGTTTCGACAACTGCTCATTCGCATTGAACTCTGGAATTTTGAACTGGAATTTGAAGACGTCACTTGTTGGTAGCCACAGCAGTCCCAAAGTCTTTACCGCTGGATCTGGATCAAGGTGAATTCCATCCCCCGGTAACGCTAGATTCTCTTCCGATATACCTTCTAGTACAGCAGCTGAGTTAGAAGCCCATTTTCGGAGACGAAAACCTCCGCATTTCATCATTTGATCAAGTTGAATTCGGAGTTGCCTTGCGGTTTCTTCATCATCCTCGCCTGTCAACACATCATCCATATAAACGTCGTTCATGGCTGCCCTTGATGCCATAGGGTATCGCGGTTCCTCATCCATTGCGAGCTGCCTTAGGGTTCGTGTTGCTAAGTATGGTGCAGGTTTCGTACCGTATGTGACCGTACAAAGTTCGTAAGTTTCAGCTCTGTCCGTGAAATCCTTGCGCCACAGTATGCATTGTAGAGCCAAGTCAATCTCGTCCACCCAAATCTGACGAAACATTTTCTCCGCATCGGCTACTATCAGAATTTGCCTTATCCGAGATCGCAGAATAATAGCTCGTAGATCTTCCTGGATTACTGGCCCTGCCAGCAATGCATCGTTGAGAGACACTCCGGTAGTGGTCTTACAAGACGCATCGAATACCACTCTGACCTTGGTGGTCGTGCTGCTCTCCTTAACTACGGGATGGTGAGGTAAATAACATCGGTGTGTATCTCCTTCAGTGGAAGTGTCCACCTTACGCATGTGACCCAACTCTAAGTATTCCTCCATAAAATGTTCGTACTCTTCACGCAGCCTTGGTTCCCGTAACAATCTTCGTTCTATGCCTTGAAGACGACGAAAGGCGATATCCCTTGATTCGCCGATCCTTTCTTGTATTGTTCCGTCCTTCGGAAGTGACACTGTATACCGGCCATCTGTACCACGTCGTACCGTACGACTATAGTGCTCCTCGCACTTTGCCTCCATTGGCGAATAATTGTTGAGAGCCTCCACTTCTTCACAGGCCCAGAACCGAGCTAATATTTCCTCCAGACTATCTGTAACCGCCATATTACAGGAAAACCTTGGAATTGGATTATAGGTATTCACCAAACCAGACACCACCCAGCCGAATACCGATTCCGTTAGTGTGGGAAAGCCGTTTCCCAAATCAATTTCATTACCCGTGTTGAAAAAGGCAAAGAAATATTGTATTCCGAAAACCATGTCTACTGTCTTGGAATTGAAAAATGCTGGATCTGCCAATTCCACGCCTTCAGGAAATTCCCAACCTGTTGTTCGAACATCTGTTGTTGGAAGCTTTGTGGTTACGCGCGGTAGGATGAGGAATTCCATGTCACGAGAAAATCCGGAAACTCGAGACTTAATAGTAGCCGCAACCTTGTACTTCACCCGTGTATTGGATTGCCCTATTCCCAAGACGGATATATCCGAACGCCTTCGCTGGATATTCAGTCGCTGGCATAATTCTTCCGTCATGAAATTACACTCCGACCCTGAATCCAACAAGGCCCGTGCAGGGAAACTGACTCCTTGACGATTTTCCACCATGACGACGGCTGTGGCAAGTAGTACCGATGAAGAATGGCGGTATGCCATATTGGATGACACTGCTCCGGTTACCGAAGTAGTCGTTGGGTTTCGATTTTGTTCCGTTGTTGCTGCATTACTAACTCCAGTTTGCCGTTGGGTTTGCGAAGTACTCTCCTTAGTTTCATCGCTCTTATCTGACCGGAAACAAACCATTGTATGATGTTTCGCCTTGCAGATTCGACATACAAATCGAGATGAGCACTCTGAGGCTTGGTGTCCTCGGCGGAAACAGTTACGGCACAGGGAATAATTGCGAAGCAGTTTATCTCGAGCGGATACAGTTAGACGTTGGAAAGTTGGACACTGGAATAGCGGATGGGATTCCGAACAAGCCACACACCGACCACCAGATGTGTGCACCACGCTGTGACTTGTTCGTGAGATGGAGAATCTCTTCTTGGCCAATGAAGTTGGATCTCCCTTGAGTTCAACAGACTTAGATGGAAGCGAATTTAATACTCGGATCCGTTTTTGCAAAAATCCCGTTAGATCCTTAATTGAATCTTGATCCTTAGTGGCAGAACATTCCTCCCATCCGCGGCGAGTGATGGGATCTAGACGAGAGCCAAGTATGTCCAATAATAACAGATCCTTGTAATCCTGCGGTTGAACAAGCTGGTCCAAATTCTGAAGAATACGCTCGAAGCCTTCCAACAAGGATTGAAGCTCATTTGGTGACTCCTTAGTCAACATAGGAAGCTTGAAAAGTGCTTGGATCTGGCGGCGTTTGAGTAGCTTGCTGTCGTTGTATCTTTTCGTTATTGTTTCCCAAGCGACTTGATAATTCGCCTTTGTAATTGAAAGCGGATCTATCAGAGCCTTAGCTTCACCAGTAAGACACCCTTTCAAGTAGTGGAACTTCTCAACGTCGGGCAGATCAGCCTTCCAGTGAATCAACGACGTGTACAAATCCCGGAAACTCAACCACTCATCAATATTGCCATCAAAACTCTGCAACTTGATTTGTGGGAGCCGAACGTGTTCTAACGTAGACTGCGTGGCTTCAACGCGAGATTGATTCAAGGCGGGAACCTCCTCCAATTCCTTGGACTTCTCTAGCAGCGAAGTTTTAACGGAAAAATAGTTTTGAACGAACTCTGCCCTCTCCTGAGTACACTTGCCATCGTCATCAGAATACTCTTCGTGTGATTCTATGTCGACCAAAACCTCATTGATATGCTCCCATAACTCTTCTAACTTATCTACCCTAACTGACACCTGAACAGCTGTAGTTTGATCATCCATTGACTTGGTGAACTTATTAATTTGGTTAAACATCTCTAGGTAGGATTTGAGTCGGGTCTCCAATGGTCTGAGAGATTGCTCCTTCTTCGCTGTAGTTGCCCTCGGCATCGTGAAGCAGGAATTGTTACAGGGATCAATGAAAACGAAAAGTGGTGTAGTATTCTGAATTGACACCTAGCCTCGGCTAGACATACACTGTAGAGCTACTGACCTTCACAACAGAAGACTTGTTTTCCTCTACAGGTAGGTATTACGATTCAATGAAAATCAATCTTAGTTGTCACTCATTCAATAGGTAGTCATTCATTGCCAGTATCAAGGTTCGCGAGAGAGAAAATTTATGTAGTAAGCCAAAAAACATCCGATACCTCGGCTGGGCATATACTGCTACATTAAATTACCTGGGAATTAATTTACGATACTGGTATTCCAATAAAAACAGAGTGCCGGTTATTCACGGAATCACAACTGTTGCTCCTTAATACGTAGAACGTGCTGAGAATGCATTGATGTGCCCCTCGGAGACACGTTCCACAAAATCAAATGATCGATATCGCCCACGCATACACAACCATGCATCAGTGTTCGAAGAGAAGTAAAAGTGTCATATGTAATAGCTGTATATCCGCAGCATCGGCTGGCCATATACTAATTGGTGCAATAGTGATTTGTTTTTAGCTAACCTGTGCAACCAAATCCGTCAGGTGATGACCAGTGATGATGTGGGATGACCTTCAGGTGTGAAGATTCTCAATCCAATTTAGCAGTGACGACGTCAAGTTTGGCTAACGGGTAAACGATCCGGTTTCGGTAGTAGTGGTGAACGACAAGAAAATGATCGTGATGTTGCAGATGCAGTAGTTTGTTTTGAAATTGCCTCGTATGGTGTATCGATGTGGTATGGAAACGAGCGGAGAAATATTCGGTGTTAGATTGTACATAACTCCTAGCAACGGCTGGACATATATTTCTGTGTATTTACCTGGATAACCAGGGCGGATTGCCGGTTAATCTGTTGAGTGCTAAGATGATGTTTTGCTTCCAGCAGTGAGGGTCCTAATCCTATACGGTTGATTTTTTGCTTCCAGCAGTGAGGGTCCTAATTCTATACGGTTGATGTTTGTTGTTGCTCGCCGATCGATGAGTGTAGTGCTCGTTAGATGAAAATTGTGTTAGCCAATGGTTGAACCCAGCTCCGGCCGGACATATCACTAATGTGTACCCACCTGTGGGACCAATAAGTGAATCCTTCTCCGACTTGCTCCGAAAAGTAAAATGGTTGGCTGAAGGTGGTTTTGTGATCCCCTTACGATGGCGAATAATCTCAAGAAGATCTATCGAGATGGCGAAATGTTTCGATGGCGCTTTATAGCAATCCTAATTGCTTTTCAATGGCGGATGTCGCTGATGATGTAGCGATGTTGGCTATTCCAGATGACCGTTCCCTTACCATCCGGTTCGAAGGACCAAAATGTTTACCTCGGGACTGGTTCTTCCTTCCAGGATTGGGTCGTCGGGTGAGAATGATTGGTGGCCGAACTTCCTCCTTGCAATTCGGGCGGCCTTATTGTTTCAGGGTTTCTTCCAGCGCGGTGAGTACCAACAGGTTCAAGAAAACGGCACCATCAGGTAAAATTTACAACCAACTTTATTGTTACAACTACATTTAAACACTTTATTTAAATAACACTACACAAAACATCTTACATTTATTACAACTAAATTGTTCAATCGGTCCAGTAACCGTCTGCTCATGGAGCTGGCCTTTTCCTATCTGGTCATAAAAACTAAAACTATTTATTCCTAGGGTATTGTCTTATCCTAAAAATGCATATGCAATTATCCTACTATTCATCTTCTCCTTATAGTTTGTCGGCATTTGTAGTGGTGAGCTGTGTTGACTTTCAACGTAGAGAGACCGATGACAGCAACACGTTCCACGATCCCATGCAGCAATCGGTCGATGTGTTGTCTATTGAACGCACGGTTGTGTTTTTTCCGATTAAATATTGATCAACTCATCAACAACTTCCCCCACGAAGGAAGTGAGCTCCGAGGTGAAGTTCATTTCACACACCAAGTTCCCCAAGAAGGTGCTGCTGTGGCTGACGATCAGCGAGAAGGGGATGCCAAAGCCGCTCTTCTTTCGCTCCGGACTGGCCGTGAACGGGGAAATTTATAGTACGAAATGCCTTCCGGAAGTTGCGTCGTTCATCAAGAAATACCATAAGGGCGAAGACGCGGTATTCTGGCCGGATCTGGCGTCGGCCCACTCCTCGAAGATATGAATGGAGCGGCTGATGATGTGGTACCCAAGTCGGCAAACCCGCCCAACGTGCTCCAGCTGCGTCCCATCAAGAATTTCTGGGCCAACCTGAAGCGTAAGATCAACGAGATCGCAGCAAGCCGTGCTTTGAAAATGACGTATTTTGCTTTTGCAAATTCCTCCATTCAACTAAAATAAATGGTGAAATTATAGTTTCTCTGAGTGCTTTGCGTAGGACGTTGTGAATGGAATCCCTCTCATAGTGTGTTATGGTTGTGTTTTTTTTAAAAGGAATGAGGGTTGGTTGCTTTTTCTCATTTTTTGTTTTTTAGTGCCCCGCTCCCGCATCCGGACGAGCTTTCCAGCATCAGATAAGGAACATTAGTGAGGTCGTTTTATATTATCAAAAATATACCTTAACTATATACAGGCCATGGCCATCCTGCAGGATCAAGAATTGCCATTTTTGATTCTGGAAGTATTGTATAAGAAGATGACCTCAGAATGTACGTGTATGAACAGGTATTCTTGAAATGGGTCGTTGGATTTTCAATAGAGCTGTCACCTTCAATCTACAGGGCTAAAAATGTTTGCAGAAAACAATATATCTAGATTATTTGAAATAATAGAAATATAATAAAATAATAAAAACAGAAATAATAGAAATAATAGAAATAATAAATATAAATGTATAAATAATAGAAATAATAGACGCCATATTTATTTCGTCTATATATATGACAGATTTCATTCATGCCAGGAGGCAATGCCGGTTAATATCAATTCATCTACACTCAAATGAGCTGAAAATGAAGACAACCACAACGGACAGACCAACTATCTTCGTGAATTTGAATTTTGAATTTTGACAATATTCTCTTGACCAGAGTAACCGCTGAGTTTCGAAGTCATTATTTGGTTTTGTTAATTCGTCGATTGATGTTCACTAACGCCTGTGCTCTTGTCAATATTAATATTCAATTTCATCTAGGTGGGGATGATTTTGAATATCAAATGAAGAAACGATATTTGTTTCTTTTGACGTAGAACATGAATTTCAATTATTTAGGCTCAGATTGATAGGTTACAATTACTAAAAGTTGCAATAATGGTAGTGTAATACCAACAATCAATCTGCAACTAGCGATTTGATATTGGTTCACTGTTGAAGAACCCCTTGGTCCAAAGTACACCTTGAAGCCAGCACCTAACTATACATATTTGCGCCTTTGTTTTGATTTGCTGTGTTATTTTGACAGAATATTTGAGAGTGTGTTCGTGTGAGTTCATTATTAGGGGCGCACTGGGAGGGAGAGCTAAATACTACACGCGAAATCAATATTACAGCGACTGCAACGACGCAAGAAAATAATTGACGCGGAAAAATTATCAAATCATGCTACCCGCTAATGATCAATTTTTGTTTTGCGTGTCACCGATGTTTTCGTTGTTTTTGTCGAAGCCAGTGCGTGACTCTGACGAACTTAAACATCGTTCCGCGTGCGGGAAGTTTAAAAATGAAGTGTCTCGTGAAATATTGCGGCCGGAGCTGCGAAAAGTGTCCGGAATTCAGTTTTTTTCGCTTCCCTAGCGATGGAATCACAAGATCCCGGTGGATAACGTTCTGCCAGTTGGATCCGGATGTGGAAATCAAGCCGAGTTCGCGAATATGCAGTGTAAATAAAACACAGCAGCAGCTAATATGAGTGCTGCTATGTGTTCTTCAGATTTGTGAATTTTCTGGTTTGTATCTTTTCAGGCCCATTTTGAAGATGCCTGTTTCAAGAATAATGCAAAGAGACGGAGGTTGCAATATAAAAATGCTCTTCCAATCATCTATGCGTTTACTTTGAATTCAGATGACGAACCTCCAACAGATTTCTTCAAATCTCGGCCTCTGTACTCGTCTGCGGCTCTCCACGATCACAATTATGCAAACTTTGTTGCTGTTGTTGCGGAATTGGTTGAAGTTGAAGATAAAGAATCGAGAAATGCGGAAATAGAATCAGTGAACGATATGCGAAAGGAATCAGTGAAAGAATGTTGCGTGACGGGAGATGAAGATGATGTGGCAAGTGTTTCAAATAGTGAAGCACAAAAGGAAGACCAGCATGTATTGGCTATGACAATTATTTGGCGATTGGACAAACAGTGTACTACAAGCTTGAGACCTTGCTTTAAGGGTTTAAGCGGACATAATCTAATAAGATAGACCAACAATAATCTTAAATAATATAAAATATTTTTGACATGATATATTGAATGATATGCCATGACATCGATCACGATCTGAAGTGTACTGGCATGACCTGAAATGATCTGACATGTACTTAAATGACTAAAAAAAAAACTTGATACAGAACAAAACACGAAAACAAATCTGCTATTAAAATTGTTTTCAACTTATAGGGTTGCAAATAAATGGCAGGAACGAGCGAAAAAGTGGAAGTCGAATGCGTCCTATTGGAAAAGGAAGTTTGCCGCTCTTCGTAAGGACACTTTGGTGAAAAACTCAAGACAGTTTTTCGGAAAGATCAAATGGATCTCGTCTTAGGAAACGTGAAGAAAGTGAGAAAATGGTCCAACGAATCACTTGTCGAAGGTTTACAAACGAGATTTGCTTGCGGACGTGGGTATGATAAGCTACAGCTGCTTATTAGGAAAGATAAAATCGCTACATTTTGACACAAGTAAAACAATGCACGGAACTATTTTATTATCTGCCAAGTTTAAGCTGAAAGATTTTTATTTCATATAACAGCCTGGTCATACACAGCAAAAAAAATCGTAATATCCACAGACGTAACTTCTAGGATGTAAAACAGTTTGAACGGAATCGCACTCAACTACATCAAGTTTCAGAGAATAATACATTAAATATGTGATTGTATGTGGGTCTTCCCTTAGCTCAGTCGGTAAAGGCGGAGCTACAAAGCAACACCATGCTGGAGGGGGCTTGGTTCGATTCCCGGTCTGGTCTAGGAATTGAAAAATGTTTTCTGACAACTCTACAGTATTTGAAAGTACAATAATTGTAGATTAGGAAACAATAATCATTACATACAAACTGTATTCAAAAAACTGTTTATTTCAAGCTCATACAGCTAGTCTCAATCTGATCAAAGTTACCCCGCTGATCAAAGATACCCCGAGTTACGGTACATAACTTTTTCAACCTCGATGATGTGCATCTAAATGAATGTAAAATCACAAAAAAAAATTTGCTGTGTAGTCACCTTAAAAGTATTTATTATATTGTGATATGAAAACCTTGAGTAGAAAATATGTAAGATAATCCAACAGGGATCGTAAATGGTTTATTGTAGAAACTTTATTTGACCAGACAAATAAAATAAATAGTGAAATTATTTTGCGCACACGAGGAACTCAATGCGTTCTTTTTTATCTTTATAGACGCGATTTCTTACGACTTATTGGTTGTTTTACATGAAAACCGAATAGCTTTCAGCTCAAATTTCCAGATAATCACAGCACAAATTTTCAGCAACATCACAGTTCATTGAAGATCTGTCCCAGTGGTTTGACCTTATGTCGTCCAGAACTCCCGAGTTTGCGTTGAACCCGTCAGATAAAGCCAAATACGATGCCGATATTCATCATTTAGAAATGATGGTGCATCTCGTGTTCGATATCAAGGTTAATATACACAAACTGTATTCTGTACAAAATAATGCATTTTCGTGTTTCAGGTTGGTTCCGATGGTCATTGGAAACCGTGGCAAGCTGCACTCATTATGGCCACCAACGCTATCCTCCGATTACAGAAGAACATCTTAACAGATCTTGGTTACCCGTATCTCTACACGTCACGGTTCACGCAAGACTGCGTGGAAAATTTGTTTTCAGTTGTTCGGTATAAACAGCGAAGACCCACTCCACTGCAGTTCAAGAGCCACCTCAGAACCATCACGCTGTCCCAGTATATGTTGGAAGTGGAAAATTCTTCGTACAGTTTGGACGATCGGGAATACCTGTCAGGTTTCATGGATCACTTGAAAAGCATCGATAATCAGCAGCAACCAAATTCGTCAAAAGCAGCTCCGAGCGCTGGAAAACTACTTGATTTCTCAAAGGTTGAAGTATCTACTATGGCAAAACAACTTCTCTCGGCCATAGGTAATGCTGAAGCTAATGCAGTATTCCATGTTTGTGGCTACATGATTGGGAGCATTAGCAAAACCAGTACTACTTGCTCTCTTTGTCGTCAAGGCTGTGTTACTCCAGCACCTTTTGACAAAAATTTTGGCAGATTCTCAGCATTGATGGCTGAAGGCAAAGGAAAATCCCACACCTATCCTTCAGAAAAAATCTTTCACTTTGTGTTATGCTTGGATTCTATTATCGCTGAACATTTTGCCGATAAATCGTTCATCGACAAAAGTAAGATTGATGTCGCTCGATTATTATTGCAATCCCTCCCATTGGAGCTTCCAAATTGCCACAACATCAAATTCAAATTGATCAACAGATTTTTGCAGTTCAGAATGAAATTTGACAGAATTCGAAAAATCAGAAAGCGTAAATTTGACAGCCGAAGTATGTTGAATTGATCTGTTCAAGTTGATGAAATAAAAATAAGTCATTGTTTTGTTTCTCATTCCCAAAAGAAAATCAAAATTTTCGTCAATTTGTCTTTTGTATTATTTATTAATATCTGAAATACCAAATCATAATCTATTTTTTTTTATCAAGGCTTTATCAGGTGTTTAAATATACAAAACATCTCACTGTACGTAATTCTCATCTATTTTATGCTCACAGTATCACAAATCCGGCATCGCCTCCCCTGTCTATAAATTGGAAAACACCGTAATCCACTTGTTTGTCTTAAGTTTTCACATTTCTTAAAAAAAAAACGATCAGTTTAATTTATATTGTACAGCACTTTCAATATAATTTTAGGTTCATATCAATTTTCAAGCAAATTATCGATCTCAATACTCCCCACTTTTGAATTTTTTTTTAGTTAGGTCTGCGGTGACATTTCATGACAGCTGAATTAGGTCTGCATTGACAACCATAATTTTCGCATCTGTTTCTCCCTCCCAGGGGGCGCATTATTAAGCTTGGGACCGACCTTGGGACCGATGTGCTAGTACTGACTGAGCCAAGAAAAAAATCGTATTTTTTCGGGACCTACTGGTCTTAGAGTTAGTCTATGGTAATACTTTGTGATTGACACTTTTCAAAATGATCATTTTGGTTGAATTGAAAATGACTTTTTGATGTTTGATGATCACTTGCGATTTTAACAAAGCTTGGTTGGAAACTCAAAATCTAATGAGTATCAAGAAACGAGTAGTCATAGAAGCATAATGAGTTGATTTGTTCATCGCCCTTGATTTTGACATGTGAGATTTTTTCAAAAAAAATACAATTTATCTACACTGCCTCGAAATGCTTTTCATTGCGTATGATAATAAGTGATAATAGCAGACACTGACTCCAACACACGAATAGTGGTATCATTGCTTGCAGCGGCCACATTCCACCATATCATCGTAGTTCTCTTTTTAGTCACAACACGGATAAGCCTTCATTACGGATATTTTTCTTGAGAATTTGTTGGGGGTGTTTGGGACATCAGAATGAAACAATCGATGAAGTATGGTTTTTCGTCACACTCAAAGCTGTAATAGGAATAATATTAATGACGAAGCTATAATACAATATTACTTGCACTACTTACTAAATTAGTTTCCTTCTTACACAATCCCGCTTCAACCAAATCTGCTCTACAAAGCAATGCGGTAAACAAACTGAAATAAACCACAGTTTAATTTCTGGCTCACAACTCTATTTTAGTATTATTTACATTGCACCGATCCTATCAATTCAGCAATAAACTGAAATTTACTTATATCTCTATGTCTTTTATCAACAAACCTAATGCAATCTTCTACCGCGAAATAACAGTGGCAAACATGGCAACGCCCTATGTTTACATCGATCACGATTGACATTGCCGTTTTTCTTAGACGGTAAGAATCAAAAACCCATTAATGGGTAAAATTTCACCCATTTATCCAAAAAGGGAGTCAACCCATTAAGAGGATAAACTCGAAAAAATATCCATTATCTGACATATGCGCGATATACTCAATAATGGGTAAATGAAGGGCAGCAGGGTAAATGCACCCTTCTTTTTGGGGAAATGCTCCTTAAACCTTGGAAAAATGCTCCTTAGATGCGTTTGCCCGGTATAATGCAATCGGAGGTATTTGACGGGTCTTAAGTTTCTTCAAGATTGTATAGCGGAGCCTCGCTCCGTAATCTTCGAGGTAGTTTGGCGGGTTTAAATTTCATTTTGACGAGTCTTGATTTCATTTTAAAGAGTCTAAATTTCGTTTTGACGACTCTTAAATTCAGAAACTTAAACTCCGTCAAAACTATACAATCTTGAAGAAACTGAAGACCCGTCAAAACACCCGGCAAGCGCTAACCAGAAGGTTAATACCTCCGATTGCATTATGCCGGGCAAACGCATCTAAGGAGCATTTTTCCAAAGTTTTAGGAGCATTTCCCCAAAAAGAAGGGTGCATTTACCCTTTGCCTAAATGAAGTTAATTTTTTTTTAATGATCATTTATTTGTACAGGCTCAATCGAATGAACTTTGCAGAGCCAAATTTTCATATTTTTATACATCACTAGCTGAACTCGGTGCGAGCCTTGCTACGCTTGCAACTATATGAGTGAAAATATAATAGAACTGACGCTTTTATGTTTTTTTAGGAATGAGATTTGTTTAAATATTTTCGTTTGTAAACGGGTGTAATTTATGCAAAATTAAACGTAGGTGTGTATTTTATTTATTTATTTATTTATTTCTGGTCTTCGAATTTAAATTATCGCACAGATAGTTCTTACTATGTACTTATTCTAATTTAAATAGTCTTTGGCACATTAAAATCGAATTGCAGAGTCACTTCATTAAAACGACGGCAGCAAATTTCAAATGGGTTGTTTTGTCCGAAAACGGTGCGATGCAATGGAAGTCGAAGAAAATCTGCACGCCGAGTTGATCTAGGAGGAACGTTGATTTGAATTTTGCTCAGCAGCACAGGATAGTCTACATTGTTGTTCAAGACGTCAAACACAAAAAGACGTTGCAGTAACACTCTCCTGTTTGCCAAAGAAGGCAATCTTATTAGGGCGCATCGTGGTTCGTAAGGTGGCAGACGGACAGAGTCGTTCCATGGTAGCATTCGCAAAGCGTATCGCAAAAAGTTCTTTTGGATTCGCTCGATCTGACTGCTCTGGACAGCATGGTAAGGTGCCCACACAAGCACACCATACTCAAGTACACTGCGTACCAGTGAACAGTAGAGCGTTTTCATTTTAAATTATACCCTCAGATCATTCGTTTCTACCATGGTTTTTCTTTCTGTGTAGAAGCATTTCATTCACAAAACATTTATCTTCAAACTACGCCGTATCCTGTCCATTTGAACGTCGTCGAACGTCTTGCACAACCTTAGATTAACTTCTTGTGCATATGCAGCACTGAGAGTTACTCAAGCATCCCCCATTCTTGACTAAAAAGAGGTTCATATTTCTATCAGAACATGCTGCTTACCCGAGAGATACACATTGTGTGTTTTAGTTGCCTGGATAATTCTCATGTATGGTTGAAATATCTGTTTAATTTGTATGAGAGCCCCCCCCCCCCCTCCGGAGACGGCAGGAGTCTCGAACCACCATAAAAAAATCCTGCCTCCAAAACCCCCACATGCCAAATTTGGTTCCAGTTGCTTGATAAGTTATCGAGTTATGCACAAATTTGTGTTTCATTTGTATGGGAGCCTCTCCCTCCTCCCTTTCAGACGGGGGAGGAGTCTCGAACTGTCATAAGAACCTTCTCCGGCACCAGAAACTCCTGCATAAAAAAATTCATAACTGTAGGGTTAATTCTCATGATTGGTTGAAATTGGTATTTCATTTGTATGAGAGCCCCCACTTCCAAAGAGAGGAGGTGTCTCGAACCACCGTGGAAACATTTCTTGCCTTCAAAAACCTCCATATGCCAATGTTGGATCCTTTTGCTTGATTAGTTCTCAAGTTATGCACAAATTTGTTTCATTTGTATGAGAGCCATCCCTTCCTGATAGGGGAGGGGTCTCAGACTATCATAGATACATTTCTTGTCTCCAAAAACTCCCACATTCTAAATTTGGTTCCATTTACTTCAATAGTTCTCGAGTTATGCAGAAATTTGTGTTTCATTTATATGGAAGCCCCCCCCTCCTCCCCTTCAGAAGGCAGAGAGGTCTCAAACCATCATTGAAACAGTTATTGCTTTAAGAAACACATGCCAAATTTAGTTCTATTTGCTTGATTAGATCTTGAGTTTTGCAGAAATTTATGTTTCATTTATATGGGAGCCTCCCTTATAGAAAGGGGAGGGGTCTCGAGTCACCTTAGAAATATTTCTAGCTTTCAAAAACCTACACCTTGTTCCATTTGCTTGATTAAGTTTCGAGTTATGCAGAAATTTGTGTTTCATTTGTATGGGAGCCCCCCCTTTCAGAATGGGGAGGGGTCTCAAACTACCATTAAAACATGTTTTGTTTTTGAAAACCCCTACATGCCAAATTTGTTTTCCTTTGCTTGAGTAGTTTTAGAGTTATGCAGAAATATGTGTTTCATTTGTATGGGAGCCCCCCCCCCCCTTTCAGAGAAGGGAGGGGTCTCGAACTATCTTAAGAACCTTTCACGGCCCCAAAAACTCCTCCATACAAAATTTCACGCCAATCGGTTCAGTAGTTTTCGAGCCTATGAGGTTCAGACAGACAGAAATCCATTTTTATAAAGCTTGCTTCAGATAGAATTGGAACAAAAACAATTGCCTGTATTTCAGTTATTTATTATTGAATTCAAGATCTTTTTGTATACAAATGTAGTGTTTTCTTCTTTTAAGAAAAAATACGGATAAACTTATTCGTCACGGTTTCGAAGGAATTCTCGAATTTTTCCTGTAACACGGCTCATTAGGCGGCGCACACTTTCTTCGTCCATCGTTTTAGCTATCTTATTCCACCAGGTCTTCATCTGATTGATGTCTTTGACAACCTTTCCCTTTGCCTTGAGTCTCCTCTTCATGATTGCCCAGTATTTCTCAATAGGGCGGAACTGGGGGCAGTTGGGTGGGTTAAGGTTTTTCGGAACAACCTGAACCCCTTTCTCTGCATACCATTCTTGAACGACTTTGCTGTAATGACAGCTTGCCAAATCTGGCCAAAACATTACGGGATGGTCGTGGGATCGAATGAACGGCAAAATTCGTTTTTGGAGACACTCTTTTTGGTATAGTTCCGACGTCATTGTCTTATTTGTAACGAAAACTTTCGTTTTTTGCCACAGCTGCAAATGCCCTGCCAAATCATCGCGCCATACGGTATTTCTGGGCAATTTCAGCTGTTTAGCTAGCCTAGATGCAGACCACAATGGATTTTCCAAATAACTGTGCACAATTTTTTCCCTTCTTTCGGCTTCCATGTTGATTGTTTACAAAGTACAGTCGATTTGCGGAATGTCAAAAATACATACGTGAAGCTGACAAAATTCCCGACACGTGGGCGCCAAGAACTTCCAAATCCGTCCACCAGGAGCGCCACAATATGAGCAAAAGTTTGTTCCAATTCTAAATGAAGCAAGCCTTATATATAGATTTATCTTAAAACTAAAGGAGGATAGAGCCGATTACTCGCGGCCGTCTCGAGGTTAATAGGGAGAGGATGGGAATTTAAAGTATGGTTTACATAACACATTAAATTTAAATTCCAAATTATAAATGAAGTTTATGGAAACTCTCTTTTTTGTTAAATGGGTAAAATTTTACCCATTAATGGATTTTTGATTCCTATACCGTATAAAAAAAAAACGCAAGCAACAATTTTATGAAACTTAAGCTTTATTACTTTATTTCCACACAATGTACAAATAAATTGGACCGGATTCTTACGGCCATTGCTTTAAAACACATGACATGAGTTTTGAGCTCATCAACGTAATCTTGGATGAAGGCATCGTAGCGGGACACTGGACGTTTCAGACCTGCAATATAAAGAATTATTCTTCTACCGTACATATTTATAACACCTAGTCCTACTTACCAGAAGCATGCATTGTCCAGCGTATTATTGAGTTCAACTCGGGGCAAGAAAGAGGTCAATCCGTAAACAATCACTTTTGAGAAACCGATGAGAGGTAAGATGGATGGTGGATTGCAGGGGCAAACAAAAGAAAAGTTATAATATTTTATTTTCAATACCCATTTATGGGTAAAAAAATACCCATATATTTTTCACTAACAAATTATCGAAATGGGTAATATTTTACCCATTTTCGTTTTTTTTATCTACCCATTTTTTGACAGTTGCATACAGGTTTGAAAAATGGGTGAAATTTTACCCATTAATGGGTTTTCGGTTCCAACCGTGTAGTAACGGGCTAACCGATCACACATGATGGCGGAACACGTTCACTCGTCCAACCCTCTCAGTCCGGGTGTAACTACACTTGAACAGGTAAGCGCTCATTTAGCTTCCAAGATCTACCACCATTACTGGGATTTTGACACTATGCAAATCGTATTGCACTCCAATACGGTAACAAAACAGAACCATTGTTCTTGACGCTTAACGACGGTCAGTTTGAAAATAATTTTCATACTATCACTAAACTTATTCACATTATGCAACACAAGTTGAAGCCCTCCAGAAACAATACTCTATCAACCGTCGAATTACTCCGCACACAGATGTTTTGCAAAAGTTCCCAACCGTGATATTCGTAGTCCGACAGAAATCAGTTTAAAACTCCTAGGAAAAACTTTCCAGCCACAGAACAATTAGCGAATTATTTTCGACCAGGTTGCAAAACTCACCGCACGCTTAAACTAAGTGGTATGCTGGTGGTACTTTCCACTCTAGAACGGTTTTTGCTGCAACTCCCATCTGCCGAAATGGCAACAAAGCCGGTCCCATCCTTGTGTCTCTAGAACTAAACCTGGTAGCTGACAATCAACCCAGCACACATCGGGAAGCCTGCAACCAGCTGCTCTGCCGCAAGAAGCCAAAAACCGTAAAGAGTTGCTCTAACCAGACAGAACTAATTTTGTGAGAGGAGACCAACATTTTGTGAACAGAGAGCAGGGCAAAAACGACTAGCTACATGACAAAGTTGTGACTTTTCTGGGGCTAACCCCGAAAAATGGCAAACTTTTTAAAGCTAGCAAACCACATCGTCTCCCCTTTTTTTTGCCATTTGCCTCCAATGTTCGGAAAATGGATCGAAACTAACTCTCCAGAGGCAATCGAGACGCCACATTTGAATTCATCGGTTCGATCGGATCGACCTCGTCCCTCGTTCATCGTCGTCGGGCCATCCGAGAGGGACGATAGTTTTTAGCAGCAACTGGATGGACATTCCCTGCATTCGGAACAGCCGCAACTTTATCACACAAATGTGATATAGGAAATTGAAAAAGTTTTATCTGTCAAGCGGATCAGGTGCCAATGCAAACGGAATTGACTTTTTCGCATTTTGTGAACGGTTATTCTCGGTTATGGCAGTTTGGTTTTATTTCTATCAGTCACGGTTTCAGTGCGCAAATTCGATTAGACAATGTGCGAGAGCATTTGATTATAATCTGCCGAATTCGTTTGTGGAAAGCCTTAATTAGTGCCTATTAGGGGTGAAGTGGAAACTATCGTCGAACTTTCAATCCTCCCTCGGGCAGTTTTTTTTTTAATCAGTTCGTTTATTTGTTAGGCTCAGGCGTGTGTAACAGTTTACGGAGCCGATATTCAATATTGTTATTTACAATGTATAATTTTTCAATTTTAGTAAAGTGGTGCCAATTACTCGTGGCTAGCTCGAGGTTAATGGGTCACATTATTGTTTGGAAGGGGCTAGGCAGGTAACTTATTTCAGGTATTTGTTGCTGCTCGTGGTTGCGACATCTTCCAAATTCTCGGTCTCTGTAGTCCCTTACTGGAACTAAGCTGCAGATGGGTGATCACAGCTTGCTGGGCAGGTACAAGTAGCACGGAAACAAAAGGATAATATAACTGGGACACAATGGCAGGGAATTTACTAGAGTGAAAGGGAGGGGGTGATGACATTACACTCTTAGATCAGACAAACAAAGGAATTCGTAAATCGCTTGCATGTAGGGAAGATCATGCATTCCCAAAACATCTCTTACTTTGCGGAAGGGTTGTCTACCTCGGGCCACAAGGGTATCCAATAGTCGTGCTCTGGAGGCATCATTACCCGGGCAATGCCAAACTGCGTGATCGATGTCATCATAACCGGTTCCGCACCTACATATGTTGCTATCGACGAGGTTAATTCTGTAGAGATGTGCGTCTAGCGAGTAGTGGTTGGACATAAGTCTTGACATCACACGAATGAAACCGCGACTTACATCCAGACCTTTGAACCACGATCTCGACGAAACATTTGGAATAATGGAATGTAACCACCGCCCAAGAGAATTACTTGTCCAAGCGTTTTGCCAACTTTGAAGAGAACTCTGACGTACTAATGGTAAAAATTCATCATGTGAAATTCTTCTTTCAAAAATCTCGCCTTCTTGTGCGCCCACCTTTGCTAGAGAGTCCGCCTTCTCATTGCCTGGAATTGAGCAATGTGAGGGGACCCATACAAAGGTAATTCTAAATGATCTTTCGACCAACGCACACATCTGCTCCCTTATTTTTTGAAAGAAAGTAAGATGAGTGCTTAACTGTTTTCATCGACTGGAGAGCCTCAATAGAACTGAGACTATCCGAGAAGATGAAATAATGGTCTACGGGCATGTCGGAAATTATCCCCAATGCGAAATTGATTGCTGCCAGCTCAGCAACATATACGGAACAAGGCTCCTGAAGTTTCCGGAAGGCAGATGAGTATTCATTGTAAACACCAGAAACCAGTGGATCCATCAATGCGCGACCCATAAGTGAAAATTCTTCTATTGCAATTGACATGTTGGTACTTTTCGATGAAAATATGGGGAGTTAAAATAGGTCGAAGTTGATCTGGAACTCCTTGAATAGCCTGTTTCATGGAGAGATCATAAGCAATGGAGGAACTGTGATAAGGAAAGCCGTACACTAGGGAGGGATATAGCATGGAAGACTTATATCAGATGACATATAGTTAATATAGATTCGTAAGAATCTAGACTGGGTTCTCAATTCGAGCATTTCTTCGAAGTTTTCAATCACAAGGTTGTTACTGATTCCACACTTGATCAGTATTCTAGATGAGAGCTTCAGAAGCGGTTCTGTAAGGGTTTTACTCCTGCCAGAACCTCCAGGCTCATATTGTGCGTTGAATGCATACAGCCAAGGGCAATACGTAGACAACGATATTGAATGCGTTCCAATTTGATGAGGTGGCTATCTCTTGCCGAGAGGAAGCAAAAAGAGCCATATTCGAGAACTGAGAGAATAGTTGTTTTGTAGAGTTTAATGAGGTCTTCCGGGTGAGCACCCCCACCATGTCACCGGAAATTGATCTTAGAAAATTGATCCTTTGTTGGCATTTCTGTTTTAAATACGCAAAGTGATTACTCCAAGTGCATTTTGAATCAAACATGACTCCAAGGTATTTGAAGGTCAAAGATTGGGCAATGTCTCTTCCCAAAAGCTTGAGACGCAGCTGGGCAGGGAACCGCTTTCTAGTCTAAACACTACCAACTCGGTTTGATGCGGTGGAAACTCGATCCTAAATTTCTGGCCCAGATGGACAGATTATCTAGGGAATTTTGCAATCCTCTTTGCAAGATTTCTGCACGTGGACCTCTAAAGGAGATCACAGCATCGTCTGCAAGTTGTCTTAGTGTGAAGCCATTTTCCAAGCAGTTATCAATATCTTTAACATAAAAATTATGGAGCAAGGGACTTAAACATGAGCCTTTGGGGTAAGCCAATGTAGCTAATTGTGGAAGTTGTCAGTTGGACCAGATTGAAGGTCATTTGTTTTTCTGATTGTGCAACTATACAAAAAGTTGTTTAAAATTCCTGGTAATCCACTACTGTGCAGACTATCTGCCAGTATATCTATGGAAACTGAATCAAATGCGTATTCTTAATATCCAGAACATTTGGAAGCCAATTGCTCCTTAAAAGCAAAGGCCAGTTGTATATATCAGATGAAAGCAACTTTAAACAATCGTTTGTTCTCTTTGCTCTCCCCTCCTCCTCCCTCCTCTCCTCCTCCTCCCCTCCTCTCTTTCTGGAACCATGGGCCGTATTTGATAGTAGGTTGTTTGATTCAACCCAACGGTCAAGTCTTGATAGGATCTTTTGCTCTAACAATTTCCTTAAGCATGATAGCATAGAGATCGGACGGTAAGAATTGTAATCAGACGCTGGTTTCCCAGGCTTTTGAATAGCTATTACTTTAACCTGCCTCCATGCGGGTGGAACTATATTTAATTCCATGAGAGTGTTATACAGGTTAAGTAATCGTCTTTTAGCGATATCAGGAAGATTTTTTAGAAGGTTGAATTTAATCATATCGCTTCCCGGAGCAGAGTTATTCGATGAAAGAAGTGCCATTGAAAATTCCAACATTGTGAATGGTTCGTCCAGAGAACCGTTATTTCGGGTAGTATCCCGTAAATTCGGTTGTGTTGGGACAGAGTCTGGACAAACCTTTTTAGCGAAGTCGAATATCCACTGCATGGAGTATTCTTCACTCTCATTGGAGGATGAGCGGTTTCGCATGTAACGAGCCTTTCTCCAAAGCGTTGTCATCGAGGTTTCTCTAGATAGTCCCTCTACAAACGAACGCCAGTAATTGCGTTTCTTTGCTTTGAGTAAGTTTTTAAGCCTTTTTTCAAGCTTGAGGTACTTATCAAAAAGCTCACATGTTTCATGTCTACGATAATCTTAAAAACGCATCGGATTTCTCAAGATACAACTTAGTGCATTCGTCATCCCATCCAGGGGTGGCGGGTCTTCTTTTGAGGGATGCACTTGGAACACGTCGTTTCTGAGCTTCTAATGCACTTTTGTACATCAGGTCGGAAAGGAAACGATACTCTTCTAATGGTGGAAGAGGATCGGTAGAATCAATACCAAGGGTTACCGCCGATGCAAAATGTTGCCAATCGATATGCCTCGTGAGGTCATAAGGAACATGGATTGGCTGGTCTGTTTTGTGAAAACTATTTGTGATTGAGATAATTATTGGTAAGTGATCACTACCATGGGGATCATTGATTACCTTCCACAGACAATCTAATGATAGTGAGTTAGAGCACAAAGATATGTCAAGTCGACTCTCCCTGGCAGGAGGTTTTGCTATTCGTGTCGCTTCCCCAGTGTTCAAGATGGTCAAGTTGAAATCGTCGCATAAGTCATAGAAAATACCCGCTCTGTTGTCATCGTATCGCCCCAAGCAGTACCGTGGGAGTTCAGATCGCCCAGAATAAGAACTGGAGATGGAAGTAATGTAATTGAACTCCATAGTTGACGGCGGTTTATTGATGCCCTCGGAGGGACATAGACGGAAGCTATGCAAAGATCTTTATTCTTTACATTTATTTGGCAAGCGACGATTTCAATGCCTGAGATTATTGGGAGTGAGATTTTATAGAACGGGTAGCACTTTTTGATCCCCAGAAGTACGCCACCATATGAATCATCTCGGTCCAGGCGAATAATGTTAAAATCGTGGAAGTTTAATTCATCTTCGGATGAAAGCCATGTTTCACAGAGAGCAAATATATCACAATCAGAATTGTGAATCAAATACTTGAACGAGTCTAATTTAGGTATTAGACTGCGACAGTTCCATTGTAATACGGTGATCATATCTTGATCCTCACTCGACGAATTATTCATCGAAAGATATGAATTCACCAATAAGGGGCCATGATACAGTCAATTGCTTGAAGTAGTTTCCAACTATAGGAATAAGCAGGTCAATAATTCCTCGGAGCGGTGAAGCATCCGAAAAGCCAAGAGCATTTAAAATGTTATCCACAATGTCCCTAAAATTAATCTTACCTCGCTTGGACGGGATATTCTTAGAATTGCGAGAAGACGTAGTTTTTGGTTTTGGCAACCTCTTACGGTTACTGTTATTAGGTAGCGGCGGGTTGGTATAGCTACAGCTAGGAACGGATGCATCAGCTATTACCGGTTTATTCGGTTTTTTTAATTGACCCCCGCTACCTCCATTTTTTTGCAAGCTTTTGAAAGTGGGTTTAATAAGTTTCCGGCGCACACCCGGAGAACTAGTAGGCTTTCTTTTACCGGGGGCGTGTACCTCCGGAAATCCACTCTCATCGGCTTCGTCAGAGTCCAGTTCATCGGAAGACAAAATCAAGAAAGGATTTTCATTTTGAGCGGCTGATACAGACGATGCAGACGCTCCGTTTTGCGACTTTAACATGTCTGCATACGTCTGCTTGGAGCGTTCTTGTATGGAACGTCTCACGTTACCAGTGCGCTTCTTGTACACGGGGCAGTTCTGCAAATCGTGGAGAGGCTCTTTGCCACAGTAAGCACACTTTGTTGCTTCCTGTTGGCAAGCATCCTCTAGATGCCTTTGGCCGCATTTGCCACAACGGGGCTTGTTGTCGCAAAAAGTAGCCGTATGACCCAACTGTTTGCACTTGGTACAATTAAATACCCTTGGTACAAAAAGGCGCACTGGGAAAAAAACTTTATCAATTTCAACAAATTTTGGGAGAATTGATCCGGCGAAGGTCACTTGTAGCGAGTCCGATGGAGAATACGTCTTTTTTCCATCTACCATTGATCCTGCATGCAATTGTTTGCATTCCAGAATCTCAATGGTAGACGTAGCGGAATCTGGAAGTCGCCCCTTACCTTCCATAACGTCTTCACACGTCAGGCTCGCTGCAGAAACCACGCCATCTATCTCCACATCTCGAGATGGGATGTAGACGTAGTACTCGACATTATAACCTTCGTCACTAGCAATTTCATTTGCAATCTTATATGTAGGTGCAGTAACACGCAGTTTGTTTCGGTTGACCTGATGGAATTCGGTCCCCGGTTAACGACGCGTCAAATTTCGTTTTATGCCGAAAATGTCTAGGGCTTTCACTTTCCGCCTGAAAGTAGACAACCCAAGGAGAGGCAGAAGACGGCTGATAACAGTGCGCCCTAAAAACATCTTTGGGAGGCATGTCGCCCCCCTTAGAATCATCCATGAAAAGACAAATTCAGGGACAAAAACAAACAAAAATTAAATAAAACAAAATAAAAATCTGATGATTTTTTTTTTGAACCACCCGGCGCAGAACGGTATTTTTTTGAACCACCCTATGCAGAACGATTTACTATATGGGAGAGAGATACACAACACACTAGCAGATGACGAAACAAAAAACAAATGTGCTACTTGCCGTTTGCCGGTATGGCAGCTTCTGCTGTTGTTCGCAAACAAAGCACTGCTTGCTGATCGGCAGTGGATGGAGCGATGACCTTCCTTGCTGCGATGGTGCTTATGGGGTTACACTTTTTCCCCTCGGGTGTTTGACGATGGTACTGGCTGGACAGATCATCCGTCGGGGCTCGGCCGGGAATGTCTGCTTCCAAAAGGAACGCTCCCGGCTGGATATCGGCGGTTCAAACGATGGACTAATTTTCCGATGCACTACAGATACCGCGTGGTTTTCGGCTGGTTGAAAAAACAAACGAGGTAGTGCGGAGTGCGGAAAAAAAAACAACCGAAGCACTTCAGCGTTCGATGCGGAATGTTAAATCCAACAATCACCTTTGATGAGTAGCGCTGTCAATTTTTGATTCATGTGGTTCATCCGTGACTTCATGAGTTTGCTGCACAGTTCTTGTTGCACATACTTTTGAGTGTGTGCGTGTATTGAAACAAGTTTATTGTTTTCATGCACACTCACACATGACAGTGGGGGTTAAAAACCAAATCAAAACAAACATAATTTAAACACAACTTACAGTAAATTTCTTAGAAGACCCAGTTTCAATCAAATTTGAGTTCCTTTTTAACTGACTAGTCAACAAAAACTGTTTTCGTTTAATTTCAATAGTGAGTACGATGAAGCCGATCCTTCGCGATTAAAACATGGTAAGAATCAAACAAGAGCTTACTGCTCTTGGCCCGTCCTCAAAAACATCGACAGACGACCCGGCTGATGATAGCGTATGCTGAACGTTCTGAAAAGCCGAAAAAGTTTGAGTAAGCTGTGGCGAACGAATTCCCCTACCGAGATAATAGGTACGAAACGATGTAATGAAACAAGTTGAATCGGAGTGAAAGAATCTAGCAATGACAATGAGGACGCGCGTGGAAGAGTGATGAGTAAATCCAACAGCATTTTCGAAAAGCTGGTTGAGTGGAAAAGTGAATGAAAACATTCGTTATAATCTTTACTTAACAGACCAGCTTGAACAGTCAAGTAGTAGCAACCGCAGAGCATCTTGACAGATGAGCTTAGTTTCACGTACCCATCTACAAATTGTAGATGTCTCTACCGTGCATAAACAAAGGGACCTTCCATTCTCGATACTACCGCTTTTTAGCTTTGGAATACATGTTTTCGTTTCCTTATGTGTGGATGTTAAAAATAGTGCAAGAACAAATTTTCATTGAGGCGTAATGTTGATGTGGCTTTCTTGCCATAAATTTGATTTCTATTGTATTGAATGTAAATCATAATTACTTGTGAATGGGAATGAGGGAAAGTAAAAGAAAGAGAAAGAGAGAGAGAGAGAGAGAGAGAGAGATAGAGAGAGAGAGAGAGAGAAATTGGAGATAAAGAATGCAGAAGAGGAGATTATTTAATTAATGCATGAGTTTCTCTTTTATTGAATGTATGAGTTGCACTTCTCTTAGCACCCAGCATATTACTTGACGAAGTCTATTGACATTTCTGTTTCAAGCACATAGCGATGAAAAAAAAACCCAATCCATCGTGTGTGCTTGAAAGAGAAACGAGAGTAAGCTCTAATCCTACCATTGCTACACGGAGTCCCGCTCAAAACAAAAAACTTGTTTGTTAACATCCGAACTAAAAAACTCGTTGTTTCGAAATAAACAGGCAGGTTGGTTTTTTCTACCTAAAGATATTACCACAATACAACACAAATTATGGTTGTTCTAAACTACTATTTTTGTTGTTTCCGCCGTGAAAGGGATTTATTATTGTCAAAGACAGGTTGCGTTGTCTCAGGGGGTAAAATTAAAATTTAAGATTGATTCTACCAAAGCGGCGGTTAAATAAAACTGATATTTTGTTTGGAAAAAAAAACTAAAAATTTAGTTTGAAAGAAACTATTTTTTTTCCGTCAGTCAGTCCCACTGCATGCTCTGACGCTGTCACTCAACAATGGGTGAAAGTTTAATATTTTACTTAACAAAAATTGAAAATAGTAGAAAGGCTCGCAAAGACATCTGTAGATTTCTCTTAGACTGAGATAAGTCTATAAATGTAAAACTTTTCTAATGTTTGATAGCTTTTTATTAATTGAAAATACAGAAGAAATGTAAGGTGATTGTAAAAGGAAACGTTGTTTGTTTCAACCGTTTCTGTTTGTCTGTTTCAAACAGCATTTCAGTTTAAATCACACTAAAATTTGTTTGCAACAAACCATAAGGTATAATCAACCAACAAATCTGTTTTCGTTGCTGTCATAATGAAACAATCAACAGAATCGTAAATTCAAACGGATGTCAGTTGAACTTAACTGCTTAATTTCCGAAACATTTACTCAAAATTTTAGTTTGTTTAAACCACCATGGGTAGTCAAATCAAACTAATATGATGTTTGTGCCCAATTCAACGTGAAATTCCTGTTAAATTAAACTAGAATATGTTTGCGTTAACCAATCTTTTTTCTCAGTGTACCCTTAGCAAAGCGATATTTTTCTTTGCTTTGGTGACTTTCCATTGTGTTGAAGGTTTCAGAGCGTCACACATTGAGAAGTATAGTGCGCCATTTTAATGTAAAGTAGGCTGCCATTTTATTCACGTCTTGCTAGCTTTCGTAAATCTAGGATTTTTTTTTCAATAGGGCGAATCTAACAATGAGAGGTTCTCTCCTGTCGCGCTCTCTTTCATTTATTACAGTGCCATTATGAAACTTTCGAGGGATTTACTGATCGAATCACAACAATGCTGGCTAGCATACTCTACAAATTGTAGAATGAAAAACGCAAATGATTGGAATTGGAACGTGATTGGAATATGGATGACAGATAAAATAATCAAAGAGAGTCTCTTAATGTTAGATTCACCCTAATGAAAAAGGTCCCTACGTACTTAAATTTTTTTACAGAAATCTGTAAAAGTTTACCGAATTCTCAACAGCTGAACGTTCGATAATCCAATTTGACGGATTTCGGTAAAATTTTACCGAAATCCGGTAATTTTTTTACAGATACCTGTAAGTTTCACCGAAATCCGTTAAATTTTGGAGTGTTTTTATAATTGCGGTTTTTAAATTATTCAATCTTTTGCTATTAGTATAAGAGAGTTATTCCGAGAGTCGAAGTGACGTTTGTCACTTTGACTCTCGGAATAACCCTCTAAGTCTCGAGTGTGTTTATGCTTCTATATATTCTCTGTAAGAAAGGTAAAAGTATCCACCATTTAACATTTAAGAAAAATTACAACATATCGTCAGCATTATATTCATCAAGTACGAATATGAGCTCCATAGCTTTGAAAATAACAGTCGATGGAAATACGTTTAATTGATAATTTGTTCTAGGATTCATTCGATTTGACAGAACCAGTGAGCCAAGATTATCGGGGTACATTGACTTTACTCTGAAGCTGTCAAGTTGTTACCGGGTTGAGTAGTAGTCAAGGTAATCTGATCGGTCCGAAAACTATATGTATGTATGTATGCAGGAAGCCATCATCCTACCGTGGGCCTTGCCCTGCATGCGGTTCCACTTAATAGAAAGGACATACTGACATGATCTTGTTGGCATCATACCACTCCAGAACCACCTTAGAGTAGTGGCCGCAGGCCTAATCGGGCCAAAAGAAGACTTTGACCCTATGCTTGCGGATGAACATAATGAAAGCGATACACGCTTTTTCAGGCATTTTTCGGTGTAAACTTGGGATGTTATCGTCGAGGATGTGACGAGTGGTTCCGTTTTCAGGCCACAACTGCAAATCCTTTTTCGCGAACTTGTCTGCAAACATGAACTTGAATCTTCCCGTCACATCCCCACGTCCAGTCGCGATGTAAAACTTTTAACCGGGAAGCTGCTTAGAATCGAGTTTGACGTTTCGTCAAAACACTGTCGAACAAGAACCTTGCAGGCGTTTTGTTCACGGAATTCTGCTTCATGAACCGGTTCGGATGTTTACTGGCTTTGTACGACTTGTATACTTCCCTGGCAAGAATGTTCCGCACCGCTTGAAAGATGGAGTTGTATTTTTTGGCTACATCTCGGATCGAAAGACCGGGGTTGGCTTTAACGCACCTCAACGCTTTACCGCGAAGCTGATGATCCCTGGTTCAATTTTTCTCGTAGGTCCGCTGATTCCTTTCCACACTCAGAGTAGGTTTTAAGCACTCGACAAACTGTTGTTTTTGGCATCTTCAGCACTTTAGCCAGCTTCTACCCGGACCACTCCGGATTTTACAGGTGTTTGTGCACAATATTTTTTCTTCTTTCGTGTTCCATTTGACTACTTTGATCAAACTTGCACCAGTTGTTCTTTATAGAAGTGTAAACAAACCACTGTCAATGATTTTCAATTCCCAACACTAGAAGCGTGCTAGTGGCGCGCAAGGGGCGTACCAATTTACTTTTTGTCAGCCTTAGAGTCAACTGTGCAGGACATTAAAGTGAGATGTGGACTGAGGTCATTCAAATTCCAGAAGAAACCTCACCGAGATGATAAAGGGCTTGAAAAAGCGAAAAGTCGGGCTGACTATTCACAAATCCCTGGTAATAAATTGTACACTTCGGAGGACAATGGAAGCCTAGAGTCTAAGTTTAATGAACGGAAGATAGAAAAACTTGCGAAACAATATCTCGGTTGGCAAGCGTGCAGAAAGTCAGCCAGCCATTCATCTCAACCGGGAATATTAACAGTGAAATCTACAACGAAGAGTGCCTTCAAAAACGTCCAATACCACTTCTTAAGCAGCATTCTTAAAACAACCTGTTTTGGCCCTTGCCACTACTCAACACGGACGAAGAAATGGTACGAAGAAAATAATGTCATTGTGATACCTCGTGACATTAATCCTTCAAACTGTCCAGAGCTCCGACCGATCGAGAAATTTTGAGCAATTATGAAAGCTGATTGTCGGAAAATGGGAGGAGAGTCAAAATCGGATCAAAACTTCAAGCAGAAGTGCACAAAAGCTTACAAAACCAGAGGAGAGCATAGATTTTTGCTTCCATCAGTTAGAGGTTTTTACGACTGACAATTTTATTCTCAAGAATTTACAGTTGTATAAATAAAAGTTGACTATATTTTGCTTACTAAAAGCACAGTATTTCGGCAATACAGCCATATAAAATATCAATCATCTAACATGTTCGAACAGCATACATGTATGTACCAGAAATTATAAGCACACCCAATTTTAACGGTCATTTTGAATTGAAGGAAATTTATTCAAATTATTCTGGCTGCGTCCTAATGTTTACACATTTCTGTAAGTTATATTATCATAAAAAAAAACTTTCTGGTTGACTTTCAAAATGCGTGGCATTATTCCGGAGCAGAGAAAAAGTATCACGTACAAATGGTACACTGTGAGTGGAATCTCTTTAAGAAATTTGGCCAAGGTAGAGAGTGTGAGCGTCGGAGCAGTTCGAACTGCAGTTAGAAAATATGGAGAACAATGTACTTCTGAAGATGCACCGAGGAGTGGTCTGAAATCCGGTCCTGTGAGCCCTGCTATTGACAAGAAGATCAGGGAGCCTATAAGCAGAAACCATCGGCTTTCGTTCGAGATGTGGCGAAAAAGATAGCGACCTCGACGTCTAACATGGACTTGGACTCAAGACATACCGGAAGCAGAAGAAACCCAAAAGGAACTCAAATCAGGTTGCGTCTGTGAAACTAAGCGCCCGGAAACTATATGATACAATTTTGTGTAGAAATTCTGGGTGTAGGTGTAGAAATTCATGGACGATGAAACGTATGTGAAATTGGAATATAAAACCCTTTCCGGACCACAATACTTCCCTGTACGCAAGGACACGGATATCCTCGAGACGGAGAAGGCCATTTTCACCGAACAGTTTGGCAAGAAGGTGCTGGTGTGGTAGGCAATATGCAAATCCAGCAAAATATCTAGCCCGTACGTACACTGATAGGCAAAATAAAGTGCCCACCTCATCGCTAAGAAGTACAGTATCAGTAAAGTAGCGGTTGGCAAAATTCTTCTGAAGATTAAAACGTTTGGATCAGTGGTGGATCGCCCTGGCAGAGGCAGGAAGCGGAAAACGGATGCGAGAACGGACACCAAGATCATGCGCGAAGTCAAGAAGAACCCGAAGGTAACTGTCCGCGAGATCCAGGAAACCCTTCAGTTATCAGTTTCCGGTCGAACTGTTCGTCGCCGTCTCGTAGCACAGGGGTTGAATAGCAAACTTGCCCGGAAGCGCCCATTTATCAGCAAGGCAAACAAAGCCAAACGGCTTAAGATTGCTAAGGAGCATGCTGATAAGCCCCTAGAGTTCTGGAAAATGGTTCTCTGGACGGACGAATCAAAATTCGAGCTGTTTAACCGAAAGCGGCGGGTTCGTGTTTGGTGCAGATCGGTAGAGGAGCTTCAGGAGCGCCACATCCAAGGCACGATGAAGCATGGAGGAGGAAATGTGATGGTCTGGGGGTGTTTTTCGTGGGGTGGGATAATGACGGCAGATTCTTACATCAACATCCTGCGAGAAAATCTGGAGGTTTCGCTGATCCAGACGGGCCTTGAAGAGAAGTTCGTATTCCAGCAGGACAACGACCCGAAGCATACTGCCAAGAAGACCAAGTCTTTCTTCCGGTCTTGTCGGATCAAACCGCTGGAATGGCCTCCACAAAGCCCGGACCTCAATCCCATCGAGAATTGGTGGGCGATTCTCGATGCCAGGGTTGACAAAACTGGTGTTACCAATAAAAATAACTATTTTGAAGCCCTGGAGCGCGCCTGGGAAGAGCTAGATCCACAGCACCTAAAGAACCTGGTCGAGAGCATGTCGAAGCCTGCAGGAGGTCCTGAAGGCCAAAGGAGGACACATCAATTATTGAAATGCTTTTATTTTACTTCAATTTATGTTTTCTTTAGCCTAAATGAAGTGGGCACTTTATTTTGTCACTGTTTTTTTTTTCAACACAAATTGATTTTTTTTTCTTCAAGTAAAACTCCTTTTTTTCAGTATTCCATAAGTGAAACTTATAAAGAATATAAAAAATAAAATAATAAAAAAAATACAGTGTGTTTACTTTAATTTGAACCAAGTAAATGAGAGAAATTGAAAAAAACGATGAGTTGGGCACTTTATTTTGCCTATCAGTGTAACATCAGAGACAATGAACATCCTGAAGTACATCAAAGAATACCTCCAGAAGCGTTTATTGCCAATGATCAAGCAGCATGATGGTCCAGTCATATTTAGGCTTGATTTGGCATCATATCATTACGCCAAGGACACACTAGGGTGTTACAAAAGCGTAAATGTTTGTTTCGTGCCAAAAGACACGAATCTGCCAAATTGCCCGGAGACACGGCCAATCGAGACTTTCTGGGCTGTGACCACGGAAATCCGTAAAACCAGCGGATGACATCGAAAAATTTGAAAAGGATTCGACAAAAGTTGTGAAAATGGTGGGAAGTGCAACTGTACAGAAGCTTATGGATCATGTGCGCGGAAAAGTGAGATGTCTTGGTTATAAATAAAGACTTTGAATGAAGAAGAGTAAAATGTTATGTAAAACACCAGTGTTGATATAATTTCCCGCATAATGAAAAACAATTTTCTATATTGTCAAAACTATATTTCGAATGTAAGGTATATTATCACACTCTATGTTATTGTTATCAAATAGTTTAATCTCGTTTTCACCATACAACCTCTACATTAACGCATATTGTTAAAGTATGCCATATTGTCATTGAAAGGTTTTTTATTGTCTGCACTCGGTCTTGATTATATACCAACTTTATGGCATAGAGTACAGCAAAAATTTTGTTCGTGAAAATTGACATTTTTTTATGGTAACCTAACTTAACCGCCTATTCAGCATATTGTTATTTGGCCTTTTACTATCTGACATATTGTTAAAACTATATAGGAGATTGTTAGTTTATAGTTGTCAACTATAAGGCTAAGTGTCGTAACAATTACGGAAACGGTCGTCAACAATAAGGGAAAATGGTGCAGAAATGGTTTGTGATTATGCGGGTTGCCAAAAAGAATAATTGAAATCTGAAAAAAAAACACTAATTTTTAATACTTTGAAAATGTGCTTATAAATTCTGAAACAGTCTATAATCGATGTAACATCGCGTGAAGATTTATCCGTTTGACAATTTTTGAGGTATTTGGTCGTGAAGTTTAAATTCAAATTTAAAATCAAATAAGATTTTTGAGGTTGTCAGTTATTCTGCCACGATGCCTGAGACACTATTGCACATTCTGGATTGTTTAAAGCATGCAGTCGAGAGTAGTAAATAGCAGAAAATGCAAATAAATTGAACTCGCTATTTCGCTGATTTTTAGCTAACAAAGTTCAAACGGGTTTTGAATGCAGCAAACGGTTTAACGTAGTCTACGCCAACCCTGCGGTCATATCTTGTATGCAACCCACTGATTTTAAAAAAAAAATGCAAACAACCACTCCCGTAAGGGAATTACAATACACATGTTGTCAACAGAACAGCGATAAACTCTAATTAAACATACACTAGAGATGCAGAGGCCCTTCCGGCTAAACAAATAAATTGTAAAATTAAATAACTATGTACATAATCAATCGAAATAAAATCCTTTTTGCAGCAGTAGCATACTCCGCCAAAATTAAACCTTTGCAAAGAATACACCCATTGAAAGTGCAACGAGTTCTTTTCCTCATTTCTTCCGACCGAAGCCCATCTAAAGCCTTGAAACAGTTCTTTTTAAGACTAAACAAATTTTCTGTGGCTAAATCTCTGAACCAGTGACCGTCCAGCGTCAAGAAGGTCTCGTTACTCGACCAGAAGGAAACAACAAAGTTATTTCAAGTAACAGTAACAGCTTTGTAACAGTTTTGTTACGATGTAGCAACATCATATCAGCTGTTGTTAGAATTAATCTACACAGAAAAAAAAAATTAAATTTCCCCTCGTTTAATTCCAAGCCAAAGGAGGCGTAAACAACGAAATTGTTTGCAATCTTTCACGAGCCATACAACAATGTTTGCAATATTTTATACAACAGGCTAGATTCAGGCGTTAGCTGGCTTAAATTTACGTGAAATATCTCATTATTTTCTGTCAAATCTAGCATTCCCTTTATGTGCATTAGATAACGCAGAAAATTCAATGTTTCTTTTTATCTGTGTATTTCTTCACGCAGATTGTGCCTCCCAGGGCATTATATCTTAATTTGTTATGAGTATGTTATACAACTATCCAGATGAAAACGTCTTTAACAAATTTATATCATAATCAGGTAGTCGAAACAAGGTTTGTTTTAATTTTGATATTTTTTATGTTATGCCCTTCTGGTCGGGTATCCATTGTGACCACGACCACGATCGCGCTTCGCCTGAAACATATTTCTCATAAGCCCCTTCAGCCGATCCTTCTGGGGTAAACCATCGAGCGTAGTTGCTTGTCTGTTTTTGCCAGGGCTGCAGCAAGTCAATTGATAACGCTGTCAATTTTTTTCTGTACACAACAGGGTTGCTTCGATTGGCGATGCAAAGGTGGATTCACCACCAGGTCAGGTCATGGTCTGGGTGTCCTCTGATGTACACAGAAGTAATCTTCAAATCAAACGGGCTTGAAAAGTATGTAGTGAATATATGATAGCAGAGTTGCCATTGCTTGTTTAATGTAAAGTAGAAGGCACACACATATTAACTCATCAAAATTAAACCAATAATCGGATTGTTCTTTAAATTTTCAGGGAATGAAAAAATAATAATGAGTTATGATTTACAAAATTCGTTTTATTCAATTTCATCTCCCATCCAGAATGCCCGCACCTTCCTTTTCACTCCACCCATCAAATTTTGTACAACCGATTTTCCCAGTGTTTTTGTTGTTTTTACCCAAATTTTCTTCAACTCCAGCTCTGTTTTAATAGTTTTGAGATGTTTGCAAAGTTCCGTTTTCATAATTGCCCAGAATTTTTTCGATTGGGTGAAGTTCCTTTGAATTTGGTGGGATCCTATCTTTTGGCACAAAATTGACTCCGTTGGCTCTGTACCACTCCAACACGTGTCGAGCGATTCAAAGTAAACTTGGACGCATTCAAGTGATCATAACTCAAGAATTAAACAACATACACGGTTGAACAAAACGTCAAACAGAAGGGTACTTATTCAGCTTTCAAACGATGTACAACAAGTTATTACATTTCACCGTTTCGAACGAACTGTCGCACTTTACTTGTGATCAATGCCATCATGATCTGCACAGTCACTGGTGACACTGTACCGGCGAACTTATTCCACTTTAAACGCATTTGTTGTGCATTTGTCACTTCCTTACCGCATCCTCGTTTTCGCTTGACAATTGCCCAATATTTTTCGATCGGTAAGAATTTAGGGCAATTCGGAGGATTAAACTCTTTGGCGACGAAATTAACATTGTTTGCAGCATACCATTCTAGTACCTGCTTAGAGAAGTGGCAGCTGGCTAGATCCGGCCAAAACATAACGTTGGTCTTGTGTTGCCGAATGAAGGGTAAAATCCGCTTTTTCAGACACTCTTTAATGTAAACCTTCTACGTCATTGTGTAAGATGTGATGAAAACCTTGGTTTTAAGGCAACAACAGCAGATTCCTTGCCAAATAATTAGTTTCCGAACAAACTTATCAGCAAAAACAAATTTATACCTGTAAGGAACATACCCACGACCAAGTTGTCAGGTAAAATTTTCGTCCGAGGATTTATTTATAATCCATTTTGACAAATGTTTCGTCATCCATTAAAATACAGCCATCAAATTTCGTCCAAACTCGTTCGTATAGTAATCGTGCTCGCTTTTTGGCCACTAAATTTTGTTTCAGGGAGCAATTCGGATGTTTACTGGCACTAAAAGACTTATATCCTTCTCTTGAAAGGATATTACGCACGGTGGAAAAGTTGGAATCGTATTTCTTTGCCAAATCACGTATGGAGACACCTGGGTTGCCTTTCACTTTCCTCAACTCCTTTCTTCTCTGCTCTTTGTGCCTTGTGCCTTTTTTGTGATAGATGTGTTGTGCTCTATCCATAATCATTGTATCCTTGTTATTTTTGGTTACAAGACACACGGTTTTTTTTGGGAATTTCTTCTTTTTTTTTTTTTTGGGGGGCGGGGAGGGAGGTTTTTTTTGTTTGTTTGTTAATTTTTTTTTTTTTTTTCTCTGTTATGATGAGTGGTAATGGGGGGTCGATCAATCGAGAAAAACTTTTCACCAATATTTTGGACTGTGAAACATCAACAAATGCCTGTCAAACGTTGTTTGTTCCAACCACCAGGGACCGATGGTGTATTGAACCGTGCGTCCAGATTTACTTTGAATAGAACTTTAGTGGCAGGATGCTAGATCAGGCCAAAATAGAGCTGATTCTTTGTGCTTCCTTATGAATGGCTAGAGACGCTTCTTAAGGCACTCTTCCGTGTAAATCGCACCGTTGATTGTTCCGGAAGTGATGAAGGGAGTGCTTATTTCACCACATACGCAAATTGCCTACCAGATCAGGAACTTCGTTGCTAATTTCGATAATTTCTTCTTTCGAAAATCCACCGGAACATCGAACTTAGGCTTGGCAACGAAATATTATTGTTCAGGAAGTTGACGGAAGTCGGTCTTGATGTAAGTTTTGTCATCCATCACGATGCAACACGATTTGGTGAGCAACTTTGTGTAAAGTTTCTGGGTGTGGGTTTTCGCAGCGATGTTTTGTTTTTCATTCCGGTTTGGGGATTTTTGCTACTTGTTACCCAGCACGTTTAATTGTTTTGTGCACAAAACCGACTGACACCTTGGCCTTTTTTTTGCGACATCTAGAATTGACATGTTTGGACGGTTCTTGAACTGTTGCACCACTTTCCTGGCCATTTTACTATCCATTGGACCACTTTTACGACCACTTCCTTCCTTCCTTCGAGCACTCACACGCTCCTAGATGGTTCTTATTGTGCACGAGATACAGTGGTATTTGCAATTTCAAGCTTTTTAGGGATCCATCGGTGGGACGCCTCTGGATTTTGTTTGTAAGTGCACACAATTTTTTCACGGATAACTTTCAATTTAGACGAAATGACTAGAACTACTGTATGAATAATTTTGAAACTTGACAGATGTAAACAATACACTATGAATGAGATTTGCTCACGTTTTCATGTTTTTTACTCATACGGTACAAACGTTGCAGAAGATTTTCGGTGTGCGATTTTCAACGAATACACACTTTAGTAGTTAACGGTAGACGTGGGTCCTTTTCACCTAAAAATCAATTTTTTTTCTGCCAGTCTAGAGAAGTTTCTCTGAGTTATTCCCTGAAGCGAGAGGAAATTTCAAAATTTGCATTTACCTTTTGTTCCGATTTAAGTCCCAGTGGTTGTTGGGTTAAATTCCATTGCTTCATTGTTTCCGCAACATCTCAATTATAGGCGAAAGGAGAGAATCCTATTGATGTTTAGGTAGTTATTAATTTATATATGTTGTTACTTTAAAATGTTAACAATCGTGAGTTACCATACACTTCCTTACTTGCTGATCCAATATTATTTAACAACCGCATCTGCGTTCGAGAGTTAATTCTTATCTTAGCTCGAGGAAAAGATTTTCAAAATAAAAAAAGGGTTTAAATTACAATTTTCCCCGAGTGCTAGTTCCGCCCAACGACCGTATAAAACACCATCATCATCTGTAAAATCCGATTTATGGTGTGAAACAAAGCTAACGAATAGCCATTATTACAAGATAATCTCGCTCATCCTTATAAATATACCACAGCATCGCCGCCATTATCGTTCCTGCCATCTGCCATCGTGATGAGATAAACGGAATGGAAAGGAATCGAATCGACGCCGAGGACGGCAGTGGCAAAGTGACAAAACAGCAGAATGACATCACAGCTGACTGACAGACAAATGGATGAAAGAACCCAGCAAGCGTTGGATCGTCATACAATATTTAATTCCAACAGCAGTTCTTCAATCCAACAATGCGGACAATCCCATGGTCGGGAAAATGATTCTTTTTTGTTTCATTCCGTCCTTCCACTTGATGAGGACCTCGTTTGTGGTGATGGTGCTCGGTCTCATATGGTCCCGGTCCCATCGTCATCCACACTTGCCCATTATCCGGTCCGGTTCTGGGACCGGAGTCATGTGTCCTAATGACCATTGTCAGCATCAGGGACCGAAGTGGGACAATATGACCTGCAAAAATTGTGTGGCGCAAAAAAAAAAGAAAGGCCCAAATAAAGTGGCAATTTTGGTCGCTGACTGGATCCTTCGCACTTCAACTCCTACGCCGGGCCACGTGCAACCACTTTATTCCCTACTAGGAGGTACAAAGTGGTCCACAATTGACGGGAGATTCGCTAACCCTCCACACACACACACACACACGTACTCAAACTAGACACGGGAAAATTGCGAATCGATGTATCGATTATACATTTGCTTGCCTTGAGAATCATGTGCTTGTTGGCCGCCAGAATGTGCGGTTGATATTGGGCAATCAAAGTTGATCGTTTGCGGTCGGAGGACAGGAATTGAAGCGAGGTTGGATTAGAACTAATCCTGGGGAAAATACGCTTTGACGCCTGGGTTGGGACACGTGAAGTTTCTCGAAGTAGTTGATCCTTTCGGAAGTGCTTTGTGAAAACATGGCTCCTGATATCTAGAGCTTAGTTCAAACTTCATCCATTTAACATGCAGAGTATGACTCCCTTGATTCAAAGCAACTTTCACAAGTCGATTAATGGAACCGGAAAAGCATTTGCACGACCAAAACGAGATATTGCAGCGATAAACATTTATTTCCCATCAAGGCCACGACATTGCACTCCCACCAGAAAATTAAACTTTTATTTTCCAGCAAAAACATTTTCCTCTGCTGCGGATGAATTTTCGACATGGTTTTCACAAAAACAGTTTTCCTAGTTTGTTGAAAGCGTTCTCCTGAAAGGATGCCCCATAAATTTCCTCTCCTTTCGATTTGTATTTTTATTATTTCCTCATGCTGGTAAGCTTACGTACCTATTTCCTGCACTTTCAAAAGCCAGCAGAAGCTCGGTGGGGGAGTTTATAGCAATTGATTTTCTGTCGAATGGTTTCAACCGCCAATAAAAAAAAAACGAAAACCCGAACTTGGCGAACGTGGGAGTGTTTCTTTGTGCTTCCATACATGTAAGATTATAAAGTTGGCTAAAATATTCCCATCCTTGCTTGTAGCGGGGGAAAACTATTCTAAATATTCAAATCCCTCGTCATCCAACACATCCGACTCGACGAACAAGTAACGAAGAACATCCTGTTCTACAGGAGACTTTGATTGAATTTGCACACAAGTTTTTTTTTCACGCCAAGAAAAACTTTTCCCCTGAACTGCTGCCGACGTCGCCAAGTCACGCCACGGAAAAATCCACTCAATCACCCAAACCCACCTACCCTGTATTCCATGAGAGGAGGAAAAAGTTTTCGTCAACTAAAATTTATACATTTATGAGGTGGTCGGGATGGCTGAGCGATCTGCGTCTTCGTGGGCGTGATGTGCTTTTCATTAGTGTTGTTGATTATTTCCCCGGAGTTGCAAGGAAGTGCGAACGTCTGCAAGTAATTTAAATAGCTGACACCTTGGTGCATTTAAAATGTGGGCTTGGTTGATTACGTTTGAGATAGGTTCTATAATTGAATAGGTATGGTTTCAAATGAAGCTTACATTGAAAGTTCTCAAGTAATTACTGTAAAAGTGTCAGTGACGGACAGCTTGTTAGCATAGCATAGCATAGCATAGCATAGCATAGCATTTTCCGACCATACATAATCCTGGGTTGGCTGTTGTAGAGACGATGGAAGCGCCAGAAAAGCTGCCTTGGGTGTGACAGGCTCTTCATCCATCAATCTCTTTGCACAACACCTGGCCAGGTCCTTAAGATCAGCAAGGGATGGGAGGGATGGGTGGTTAATATGTTTTTAAAAGGAGGGGGGGAAGGGTTTATGGGGGTGGGGGGTGGGGGGGGTGGGGGGGGGGTTTCGCAGTTGACATTTAGCTCTCGTATCGAACGGACGTTTTGAGACAATCGCTGAGTGAAAAAAAAAAAAAAAGAAAAGTTTATTGTGCCACCGAAGGCGGAAGGCGTAACGCCAAAAATATCGTTATCCGTGGAATCATTCCATCATAAGTATGGGCGACTACCGCAAGGATTCCGTGTACCTAGACTTTAGCGGAATGCCAGTCCGTCCTAAACTAGACAAAGTTTTTGATCTCATCAGCAAGCAAATCAAGCTCGACATGACCAAAGTAAACTGTATCCAGCCAAGCATGTCGAAAGCGCGAGTCATAATCGAACTGAAATCTCAATCTTACGTAGAGGAACTCGTAGCAAATCATAGTTTAAAGCATACAATCGAGCACAACAACAAACATTATGTTATTCCACTAGTTCCCTACGACTCTGCGATTGAGGTTAGGGTAAGTGATTTACCTTCCTACGTTGCAACTGAAACCATTGCCAAGCACCTAGTGCCCTATGGTGAGATTGTCTCCTCGAAAGAGGAAGTTTGGAAGAACTTTTGGCCTGGTTTACCAACCGGAGTGAGGCTAGTGCGTATGAGGATACAGAAACCGATTCCCTCGTACAATCCGAAGTCCACACACACTGCTTTTATTACCTACCGTAATCAAGTTCACACCTGTAAACACTGTGTAAGAACGTTGCATATCGGCCGTACCTGTAATGAGGCACGCAAAGAGCTTGGCATTGATGTCAACAGTCGCCTTACTGCGGCACAAGTGGTCCATGGCCACATCGAATTGCCGATATCATCATTATCATCATCTAAAACAGCACCATCTACAAATCTGCCGAGCACATCAATCGAAATGGAAACCGAGGAAGAAACACCAGAAAAACAGAATGACAACAACAACAAATCCCAGGTTACTGCGTTATCGGATCGCGTAATGACCAGGTCTTCTTCTTCAAGCCGCCTCCCGTTTGGAGAAACTCAAAACACTGAGAGCAGCAAAATCAACAATAAAACACCACAGCCCCCAACAAATGAATACGATATCTCTGATGATGCAGATGAAGACATGGTCAACATTGCTGCTGCAAAAAGACAACGATCACCAAACACTTCGGAAACTCGTGAAGCCTCCTTTCAGGAGGTAAAACGCAAGAGCAGGAGTAAGACCAAACACAATTCTTGCTCTCGTTAAGATGTGCACTCAGTATATGTCAAGCCGAAGCAAACACAGATACTATCATCCATCTCAAGCAAATTTCACTTCTGTTTTCAACATCGTATCATTCACTATACGGGAGGAAAATAACTCTCAACCACATCACCAACTCAGCACGATATCTGATAATCAACCACCACCTCAAATCGCATCAATTAACTCGCACAGTACATCTGATTACACCGTACCTGCCAGCGAGGGCCTTTCTTTTTGTGAGGTAAGCCCTAGTAAAGGGTGTCCACGATGAAATTGCCACACACAAAATTGATTCGCAAAATTCGAGTTTTCATCCGATTGCCATCAAATTTTCAGGGATTGAGAAATAACTATTAAACTTCATTTTACCATTTTACTCGTATTTTATTTACAGTCCATACGCAAATGCCCGCACCTTGGCCTTAACCCCGGCCATAAGATTCTGCACAACCTGTGAATCAACCGTTTTTTGCATGTAAACCCATACTTTCTTCAGTTCCTCGACTGTCTTCACTACCTTAGGTCGTTTAAGAAGGTGTTGCTTCATAATCGCCCAGTACTTCTCGATGGGGCGGAGCTCCGGAGTGTTGGGAGGGTTGAACATTTTCGGCACGAAATTGACCTTATTGTCCGCATACCACTTCAGCACGTCCTTGGAGTAGTGGCATGAGGCCAAATCCGGCCAGAAGATTGTTGGGACGTTGTGGGCCTTCAGGAGAGGAAGCAGCCGCTTCTGGTGGAACTCTTTTATGTACACCTGTCCGTTCATGGTGTCCTGGGTCACGAAAGGTGCACTCCGCTTCCCGCACGTGCAGATGGCTTGCCAAACCAGGAATTTCTTCGCAAATTTGGACATCTTCTGAGTGCGGACATGCTCCGGAACGCTGAACTTATCCTTGGCCGTGAAAAACAGGTTGCCGGGGATCTGTTTGAAGTCGGCCTTCACATATGTTTTGTCGTCCATGATGCAGCATTCAACTTTCGTCAGCATGTTGAGGTACAACTTCCTGGCACGGGTTTTGGCGGACTTGTTCTGCTTCTCGTCGCGATTAGGGGCCTTTTGTACCTTGAACGTTCGAAGCCCAGCCTTAGTTTTGGCCTTCTGGACAAAACTTCGGCTTAGGTGCAGCTTCTTAGCCACATCCCGAACGGAGGCGTTCGGATTTCGGTTGAAGGCCCCAACTACGCGGTTGTGATTTTTGGTGTTGTACGGAATACTTTTTCCTTCACTTCTGGGGTTCCGATGGGGGGGAACCGGTTCTTGAACCGTTTTACCGCGGGGCCGCGGGGGATTCGGGGTTCCCCACGTTTTTGGGGGGGGGGGGGGGGGGGGGTTCTTTGTTGTGGGGGGGGGGGGGGGATTTTTTTTCCCGCGGGGGGTTTTTTTTGTTTCCCTTTTCGGGGGCGTTGTTTTTTTCACAGGTGTTTTTAAATTGGGGGGTGTATATAATATATTTTGTATAAAATACCCCCAAATTTTTTTTTTATTTTTCCCCAGGGTTGAAAAATTAGGAGAATTATTTTGTTGTGGTTTTTGTGCTATATGTCCGGTCGAAGCCTACACAGATATTGCCGCCCGTTTAAAACAAATTCAACCCACAGTTTTCACAACTTCACATCTGCATCTTTCATCGCAACAAACTCTCGTTGTCAGACAGCGAATAACACTCGTATTCTTCATTAAACACCAATCAACACGAACCAGCGAAGAGATTTATTACTTTATTGCCAGTGAGGGCACACCATTCAGTGAGGTAAGCCCTACTAGTATATGTCCTGTCAAAGCTCACATATCAGATACTGCCGCACTAGAAATCAAATCACTTTTTGCAGAAATGTACTGCCTCCAACCCACCTGTTACCTCTCGCTGATCTTCAGTCTGCTGTTAGTGCCGGTTGTACTAATCCTGCACAATATATTCCGGTTGCACTGCACTATCATCTTCATTCATAAAGGTGAGCAAACTCGAAAACAACAAACAACATATTCCGTTCAAGCGATGTTTGACATCGATTTTGACGTTCTGATACGACATGACATTTTGAGAGCCACTGTCAGAGTCAAAGATCAGATACTCCAGAGACTGGGAACGTTAGCGGGCTTACTATACAAGGTTGGACTCCATATAAAATAGGGTAATGGACATGTTTAGCTACAAAATTGCAACGATCAATATTTGCAATATCTCCAATCAAACAAAAATTGATGCTTTAAGATCATTCATTCGCTGCGCAGACCTAGATGTCATATTTCTGCAAGAAGTGCAAAATAAAGACCTATCGTTACCAGGCTTTACGATAATCTTTAACGTAGACGCTCACCAACGAGGCACAGCCATTGTGATGAGAGATCGATATGGTGTACACCATGTGGAGAAAAGTTTAGATAATCGTATAATTTCATTGCGCATTGGACCCGTAACTTTCATAAATATTTATGCCCCATCTGGCGCTGTCATGAGGAACGCAAGAGAAGACTTCTTCAATAGATCTGTTGCTCACTATCTCCATGATTCCACGGAGAACATAATACTAGGAGGTGACTTCAATGCGGTTGTCAATTCGAAAGATGCAACGGGAACTAGTAATATAAGTCGGATGTGCAAGCGTCTGATGAGTGCAGCGCAGCTAGTTGATTCTTGGGAAGTAATAGAAGGAAAAAGAGTTGAATTTTCGTACATTAGATCAAATACTGCGTCTCGTCTGGATCGCATCCTGATCTCGAATAATATGAAAGCACAAGTGCGTGCTGTACATTTTACTGCAACGTCATTCTCCGATCACAAGGCTTATGTGGCACGGATGGTTCTTCCGCAGCTGGGAACACTATCAGGGCGTGGTGTTTGGAAGCTTTACCCACACATTCTTGACGACTTGGAGATCATGAGTGAACTAACTAGGAAGTGGCAATATTGGGCAAGAGCAAAAAGGAGCTACCGTTCCTGGATAGAATAGTGGGTCCTACATACGAAACCAAAGCTTATCTCATTCTTGAAATGGAGAACATCAATGATTCATCGTGATTTCAGAGATACAATGGAGTTGTATCGCTGTCTACTGAAAGCAGCCTACGACAATTATCTTGGTAACCCAGAACAAATTCGTACAATTAATCATATTAAGGCACAAATGCTCCAACATCAGCGACGCTTTTCCGAAAACTTCCGTAAAATCAACGAGACCTTTCTATCCGGCGAATCAACAACACTTTTTCATGTTGCGCAAGTCCATGGAAAAAGAGCGGGAAGTACCATATCAGCACTGGAGAAAGAAGATGGTCATGAAATACAGGATCAAGATCAAATAGGACATACTGTTAGAACCTATTTTGAGTCATTGTATGCTTCTACAGATACAGACGAATCGGTAGAACTTCTACCAACCAAAGCAATTCCTGATCATAACGATGTTAACGAAAATATCTTACGACCGGTAACACAAGATGAAATTCACTCTGCCATTAGGGGCAGCTGCTCCCAGAAATCTCCAGGCTCAGATGGATTGCCTAAAGAGTTCTATCTAAAGGCTTGGCGAATCACCTGTTACGAAATTACGAACGTCATTAACGATGCTTTTCAAGGAAATTCTGTGAGACAATTCCACGACGGGATCATTGTACTGGTCAAAAAGAAAGGAAGAGATAAAACCGTGAACGGATATCGTCCCATTTCTCTCCTGAATTATGACTACAAAATATTTGCAAGAATCTTGAAACTGCGGATGCACAGCTTGCTACCATTTGTGCTATCAGACCACCAGAAATGCTCGAATGGACACCGAACTATCTATGAAGCAACATGCCGCATTCAGGACAAACTTTGTCAGTTGAAGCACCATCGTAAAAATGCACTTCTAGTTTCGTTTGATCTTGATCATGCCTTTGACAGAGTAAGCCACCAATTCCTGAAACGAACAATGATTAGGATGAACTTCAACCCACAGTTTGTAAATCTTCTTGCTTCAATTTGGGATAAGTCTTTCTCAAAAGTTCTGATAAATGGAAGCCTAACACAGGAAATTAAAATTGCACGTTCAGTAAGACAAGGCGACCCATTTTCAATGCACCTTTTCGTATTGTACCTACAACTACTTCTTGATGCTATTTCACAAAAGCTCCCAAATTCAGTCTTCAACGCCTATGCCGACGATATTTCCATGTTTTTTAATCATGAACGAGAACTAATAGAAGTGTCCAATATTTTCATTGAATTTGGTTTATTCTCCGGTGCGGTCTTAAATAAAAGCAAGACAACTGCGGTCATGGTAGGAAATTTCAATTTATCAGCGGATACCGAATGGTTAAACATAGAAAACTATGTGAATATTTTAGGAGTGATCTTCGGAGAAAATATCAGACAAGCTCAAAAATTGAATTGTCAATCGGTGCTGAACGGTCTACGGACCAAACTTTGGTTCCATAGTCCTAGAAAACTGAATCTTATCCAGAAGATCATCCTTATCAATACATACATTACTTCAAAAATTTGGTACATGTGGGTTTCATCAACAAAATCAAGACGGAAATCGGGAAATTCGTATGGCATGGTCAAACATTGCAAAGGGTAGCAATGGCCAACCTCATTTTGCCGAAACATCTAGGCGGTTTAAACCTACACTGCCCTGAAATCAAAGCCAAAGCATTGCTGATTAACCGCTTAATGAGCCTTTCACATCAACTTCCTTTCCTCAGTAGTTTTTTGGAAAGCCCAACTACACCTGTACCACCCATGTTCTCGCACATAGCTCTATTAAGAGCACAATTGCCTTTCCTTCCGGACCAATTAACCACCTCACCTTCATCTCAAGGAATTTATCAACATTTCCTGCAACAGCTACCAAATCCTGGAATTGTATCAGCAGAAACACGTGACTGGAACACTATCTTCAAGAATATTCACAGCAAAATTTTGACTTCAGCACAACGCTCAAATTGGTTTATGGTAATACATAAGAAAATAAAGCATCGAGAACTGCTGTTTCGTCGAGAAGTTATTGAAGACCCCTATTGTGAAATGTGCCCCGGAGAACCAGAGACAACAATACACAAACTTTTCCGTTGTCAACGAGTCAGGGATATCTGGAGGTTTCAACGGAGGCAGATTATAACACAAGAGCCTAGTCTACGTTGCTTGGAGCCTGAAGAATATATTCATCCCACCCTCAAAAATATCAGTCGCAACAGCAAACAATCGATAATTAAATCTCTAGGACTTTTCTTGAGCTACTGTATTGATATACCAGAAAATGAAATAGGAGTAGACAATTTTAAATTTTATTTATTCTGTAACAACTAAATAGACGCAAAATATAGTTTTATGTTCAAAAAAAAAAAAAAGGTCTTAATCGACTGTACAGCGTGTCAGTGGCGGACAGCTTGTTGACGACAAATATTTACCGTTCTAATGCATTCGGGCCAATAGGACCCGAAACGCACCATAAAAATACGATAATTTTTTAAAATAGCAACCTTTAGATCTGAAATTTCATGTCTTTCCCAGTTTCGAGGAGACGTTTATTTGAAGGTAAAATTTTATGTTTTCGTGCGTATCTAAAGGGCTCCACAAAAAAAAAAACCCACCATATTCAGGACACGGCCTCATGTAGTTTTCTAGTATACATAACTTCGACAAGAAGTTTTTAAACACAAATTTAGGAGTGAAAATGAGTTCTGAAGATACTTTGAACAAAGTATCTTTGTCTTATCTAGATAGTATAAAAAGCATCACGATAACAAATAGGTTATAATTAAGTTATTCCCACATTGCCCAGTGAACAAGCAAACGGAACAGTTCGTTCGGTCCGCTCTCCGTTGCATTGGAAGCTTTTCACGAGTTGTTCGATTTCTCTGGGAAAAATCACCCGGGTGCACATTTCTAGCTCTCTCTTTTGTTAACTCTTTGGTGAATCTCACTCAGTCTCTACGGAGATTTTTTCCTGACACCACTGTAGAGATTGTTCGACACAGCACGGGAGAGCGAGAGAATTAACAGTTCGCTACCTGAGCGTTCATACACTCACTGCAGTGTGAACGACGAAGAATGAAAGAGCAAAAAAGGACTGCACCGCACTGACGTGAGTGAAACCTTGATCTAAACATTAAGAAAAAATGGCTGGAAAACGGAAACAAGAAAATACAGTCCGAAGTTTTTTCGCGAAAAAAAAAATTAGGTTTGACGACGGTACAGAGAAACTTGATCTAAATTGTGTGCTGTGTGGAGAAGGGGCCTCAGATAGCCTAGTCGGTAAAGGCACGGAGCTACCAATCCGGAGGCGGCGGGTTCGATTCCCAGTCCAGTCGACTTAAAAAAAATCTCGACTTCTTTGGGCATAAGAGTTTAATTGTGCTTGCCACACAATATACAAATTCATGCATTGGTGATTGGCTTCGAAAGCTCTCAATTTTAATACCTCTGGAAGTGCATCTAGAACACTAAGTTGAGAGCCTGGCAATAAGCTAATTGCGATAAGCAATAAGCTTGGATATGCCGAAAAGAAGAAGGAGAACATTGCGAAATCAGTAACATTGTAAAAATGTTCAAATTCAAGTGTTGCGGTACAAAAATAAACAATGAAGGTTTTCACCAGGGTGAGTCTCCCCGGTGAAATAATTCTGCTCTCTTCGGTGCTCCTCAGAGATCATTAACACAATCCTCTGGTTTTGTGGTGAGGGTGGAAACGACAGGAACTTTGGTGTCACTCAACTTGTGATATCTAGAAGAGAGTGGAAACAAAACAAAAATCTCTCGGGTGAGTTTGCGTTTGCCAATGTGCGGAGAACCTTTTCAATAAGCACCCTGCTTGCACCGAGGAGAATTGCATCCCTCTTCAGTCAAGATACTGGATGTGCGAAAACTAGGCACAGTATCGATCACGAAGGGTGAAAGAAGTTTACACCGTCAGACTCGTTTCGCGTAACCTTCTCTGGCTCAGCCCTCCCTCAATACGTTGAGTTGGGAAAACTTCGACTACCTGTGCGGTTGTTTGTACCTCGGGTCATGATCTGCGAAAAGTGCAAGCAGATGGGACATACGACCTCCCATTGCAGCAATAAGGCACGCTGCTCTAATTGTGGGGAGAAGCACGAGGACGGCGCCTGCGCAGACAGCACACCAAAATGCGCTTTCTGTAAGGGTACTCCTCCTCATACTCTCTCATCGTGCCCGGCGTACAAACAACGCGGGAAACAATTAGAACGCTCGCTAAAACAGTGTTCCAGGCAATCTTTCGCCGAAATGGTGAAAAAAGCCTCACCATCACCTGATGCCAATACAAATCCCTTTGCTCCTCTGTCAGATGACGGGTCTGACTTTGATTCGGCTGAAGAGGGACCATCGTTCAATTTTCCGGAAGGTGCTTCAAGGAAGCGAAGACGCATCCGCCCACGGAAAATTGCTGAAAAGAAGCCCGAGACCAGCTTGCCCATTTCAAAAAAAGGTGGAAAAAAGGAAAAAACAATTCCTCCTGGTTTCCGTAGTACTAACTACACCCATCTCTCCCAGGGACATCCAAAACCCCTGAAGCCCCTATTTTAAGAACAGAAGCCCCTTCTTCAAGTGGGCTGTTCTCATTTGATGACATTGCCGAAGGTATCTTCAAGTACCTCGAAATTAATGACCCTCTTCAAAGCATTGTTCTTGCAATGCTTCCCTCAGTGAAAACTTTTTTGAAGCAATTGACAATCAAGTGGCCCCTCCTTGCAGCAATCATTTCCTTCGATGGATAATTTGCCAAAAGAGGTCAGGGATTTGATCACTGTTCTGCAGTGGAATTGTCGAAGTCTTATTCCTAAATTGGAATCATTTAAATTTGTAGCTCACAATACCCGTTGTGATGCATTTGCTCTTTGTGAAACATGGGTTTCACCCGAAATCGATCTTCCGATTCACGATTTCAACATTATTCGGGTTGGTCGTGAGGGTTCGCGTGGGGGAGGAGTAGTTTTTGGGATCAAAAATTCCTGCTCCTCCTTTAATGTGTTTTTTTTTCCAGTTATTGGTGTTGTTGTTGTCGCGGGTGGTGTTGTTATTAGAAATAACCGCTTCTTTTGTTTTTTTTTTTTTTCACTCCCAGAACCACCATAAACCAAAAAACAAATTTTTTTTTTGTTCTTTCTTCGCTGCTTCTCCGTGGGTCATGTGGGGTTTTTTCGTCCGCGCTGGGGGGGGGGGGCGGGGAACTGACAACCGGTCTTCCCTGATAAAGGGCGATACGGTCAAAATTTGGTCAATATCAACTTGAAGTATTTCTTTCAATTTTGCATGTAAAAAACCTGAACACCCCTCATTTTGAAGGTGTGTGTGTGTAGAATGTTGCTCCTATTTTGATTTTGGAATTCACTCTTCAGTTGTCAAAATGCCGTCCAAGCAAGAAGAGCAGCGTATCAAAATTTTGCTCGCGCATCGCGAAAATCCGAATCGCTAAAAGTTGCCAAATCAACCGTTACAAATGTAATTAAAGTGTTTGGGGAACGTTTGTCGACAGCCAGGAAGTCTGGATCGGGGGAAATCGAAAACCGGAAGCCGCTGAGACGACAAAGAGAGTTGCCGGTAGTTTCAAGCGAAACCCTAACCTATCTCTCCGAGATGCCGCAAATAAGCTGGGTGTATCGTCTACAACCGTGCATCGAGCCAAAAAACGAGCCGGACTATCGACTTACAAGAAGGTAGTGACTCCAAATCGCGATGATAAACAAAATACGACGGCCAAAGCGCGATCCCGGAGGCTGTACACGACGATGCTGACGAAGTTTGACTGCGTGGTAATGGACGACGAAACCTACGTCAAAGCCGACTACAAGCAGCTTCCGGGACAGGAGTTTTATACGGCAAAAGGAAGGGGAAAGGTAGCAGATATTTTCAAGCACACGAAACTGTCAAAGTTCGCAAAGAAATATCTGGTTTGGCAAGCCATCTGTACCTGTGGCTTGAAAAGCAGCATTTTCATAGCTTCCGGGACCAAGAAATTTACGTGAAAGAGTCTTTGAATAAACGTCTGCTGCCTTTCCTGAAGAAACACGGTTGTTCCGTACTGTTTTGGCCGGATTTGGCATCTTGTCATTACGGTAAAAAGGCCATGGAGTGGTACGCCGCCAACAACGTGCAGGTGGTTCCCAAGGACAAGAACCCTCCCAACACGCCAGAGCTCCGCCCAATTGAGAAATACTGGGCTATTGTCAAGCGGAACCTAAAGAAGACCAAAAAAAACTGCTAAGGACGAGCAGCAGTTCAAGGCAAACTGGCTTTCTGCGGCGAAGAAGGTGGACAAGGTGGCTGTACAAAATCTGATGGCAGGGGTCAAGCGTAAGGCCCGGCAATTCGGATTTGGAAAAGCGGAAGCCTAACTGAATATTTTTCCTGAATTTTATACTAATTGAACTTGAAAAAGAAATTTAATTTGATTTTTTAAATAAACGATTTCACCGATTTACACGCGTTTTCCCTTGACCAAATTTTGACCGTTTCACCCTTTATATAACCTTTGTGACAACTTCAATATGACAGTTCTTAACAATGGAGAAGTAACACGTTTGGCTGGAACATCCTCAGTTGGCAGTAGATTAGACCTCACACTTTCCACTTTCACTTTAAAAAAAAACACTATTTTAAAAAAACTTTTTGAGCGTATTAGCAGAACTATTGTGTTTGGGAAACTAGGAGAATTTAAAATTAACACTTCATATGATCACTTTAACAAAAATAAAAATAAAATATTGAAGCACTTTTTCAAAATTATCACTAGTAAATGCGAGCAAATTCCTTTAAATTCCACTATAGGAAGCTTCTCTTTTGACAGATAGGCTTATTTCGTCTGCGACTTACAGACTTCTTCAGTGTCGAGTTATATATACATATATATATATATATATATATATATATATATATATATATATATATATATATATATATATATATATATATATATATATATATATATATATATATATATATATATATATATATATATATATATATATATATATATATATATATATATATATATATATATATATATATATATATATAAAATATATATATATATATATATATATATATATATATATATATATGTATATATATATATGGTATATATATACTTTGATTGATTAACGCCTTAACTGCCAGTCCCATGTGGATGAAAATCAAGCAAAGATGGGACTGAGCGGCAGTAAATGAGAAATATTTGCTTTAGTGTTTTTTGAAATTCCAATGTCAATGTCAGTTGGATACTGCTATTGAGGCAAGTGAAATTCATTTGTTAGCTGTGTTAAATTGTGACAATCAATAGTTTGTCTGGCAATCTGTTTAGCACGGATGATGACTTCTCCCCCTGATGCTCGTCAGAAATAAAGAGTTTGTTTAGTCAGCTTCAAAGCACGCGTTTGATGAAGCGGATTTGATGTTATTAACGCAAGTATAGCAGATTAGGTCCTCAACTAGTTATTCTTCCGACTAAAATATTCTTTATAACTTGTGTCCTACAGAAGCCGAGGACAATTGTTTGTATGGAGTGCGGTAACTTTCAGAGTGGGTTCAAAGAAATCCGGTTGTCGAACTTGTTTTTGGTTTATGCTTATGCTCGCAAAAGATCATCTGGTATTCAGGTTTCCGTTTGTTACTGTAGTCGAGACTTTCCACCGATGTCACATTTGTGCAACGATTTCCTATAAAGTATGTTAATCAGTAAACTTCAATCGTGTTTTATCATATATATATGTATATTTTTTTCTCGCATAAAGGGCGATACGGTCAAAATTTGGTCAATATCAACTTGAAGTATTTCTTTCAATTTTGCATGTAAAAAACCTGAACACCCCTCATTTTGAAGGTGTGTGTGTGTAGAATGTTGCTCCTATTTTGATTTTGGAATTCACTCTTCAGTTGTCAAAATGCCGTCCAAGCAAGAAGAGCAGCGTATCAAAATTTTGCTCGCGCATCGCGAAAATCCGAGCTACTCGCACGCAAAATCGCTAAAAGTTGCCAAATCAACCGTTACAAATGTAATTAAAGTGTTTGGGGAACGTTTGTCGACAGCCAGGAAGTCTGGATCGGGGGGAAATCGAAAACCGGAAGCCGCTGAGACGACAAAGAAAGTTGCCGGTAGTTTCAAGCGAAACCCTAACCTATCTCTCCGAGATGCCGCAAATAAGCTGGGTGTATCGTCTACAACCGTGCATCGAGCCAAAAAACGAGCCAGACTATCGACTTACAAGAAGGTAGTGACTCCAAATCGCGATGATAAACAAAATACGACGGCCAAAGCGCGATCCCGGAGGCTGTACACGACGATGCTGACGAAGTTTGACTGCGTGGTAATGGACGACGAAACCTACGTCAAAGCCGACTACAAGCAGCTTCCGGGACAGGAGTTTTATACGGCAAAAGGAAGGGGAAAGGTAGCAGATATTTTAAAGCACACGAAACTGTCAAAGTTCGCAAAGAAATATCTGGTTTGGCAAGCCATCTGTACCTGTGGCTTGAAAAGCAGCATTTTCATAGCTTCCGGGACTGTCAACCAAGAAATTTACGTGAAAGAGTGTTTGAATAAACGTCTGCTGCCTTTCCTGAAGAAACACGGTTGTTCCGTACTGTTTTGGCCGGATTTGGCATCTTGCCATTACGGTAAAAAGGCCATGGAGTGGTACGCCGCCAACAACGTGCAGGTGGTTCCCAAGGACAAGAACCCTCCCAACACGCCAGAGCTCCGCCCAATTGAGAAATACTGGGCTATTGTCAAGCGGAACCTAAAGAAGACCAAAAAACTGCTAAGGACGAGCAGCAGTTCAAGGCAAACTGGCTTTCTGCGGCGAAGAAGGTGGACAAGGTGGCTGTACAAAATCTGATGGCAGGAGTCAAGCGTAAGGCCCGGCAATTCGGATTTGGAAAAGCGGAAGCCTAACTGAATATTTTTCCTGAATTTCATACTAATTGAACTTGAAAAAGAAATTTAATTTGATTTTTTAAATAAACGATTTCACCGATTTACACGCGTTTTCCCTTGACCAAATTTTGACCGTATCACCCTTTATGAAGATAAAATTGCTTGTTTTTGTAGGCATATGGAGGATGGTGGGGTATTTTTCTTGAGGGGTTTTTTTGGAAAAAAAGGGGGGGGGGTTCGGTTTTAGAGGAAATGACAAGTTGTGGGGGAACGAAAAAAAAATGTGGTGGGTTTTTTTGTAAGAAAAAAAGAAAAAGAAAGAAAAAGGTGGGGTGGTGGGGGGGGTTGGTTGTTTTTTTTTTTAAAAAATTTTTCTGGGGGGGGATTGAGGGTGGGGGGATTGTATAAAGGGGGGGGGCCAACAATGAAATTTCTCAGAGAGGTAAGCGTTAAATATTCGCAGCCAAGATGAGGCAAGTTTTGTGATTTAAGACCACCCAGAATTTTATTATTGCATCTTTGTGTTTTGAATATGTCGACCACAATAAAAATTGAAACTTGATTAGGGATAATTTGTTACCTCATCTGTTCTTCTTAAAATTTCGCCGCCGAATTATGGTGCAATAACTGTTCAGTAGAATGCAGAGTGTCGTAAAAGATGTTCTGTTGCCATGGGGTTCGGCTTTTGCGATGCAATAATCGTAAATTAAACCAGTCTTGGCTTTTTTTGGGAACAACATTGAAGTTGCAAACATTTCAACAACACAGCAAACTAGAATCATATTGAATGTGAGCTTTTTAGCGGAATACCTGTAACTAAATGATAGTTAAATGAAAATTACTAATCTATCTTCTCATTTTCTAGTTACAGCAAACTAGAATGACTTATGACGACAAAAGGCATTAGTTACTATGTTTATAAATTTATAGTCATCGCTTAAGTGAGATTGAGTATCTGTTCCTTTCAATCTTATAACACATACATCCAATATTCATGGAAACTAGTTTTCAGGGCGTAAAAATTGTGTTTTGATTATTTGCAATTGATTATTTTGAAATGGACTTTTTGTTTTTTAAATTTTAATTTGAATTGTATTTATTTTCAACAATCCATAAACCTACATTGTCCCTGGGCACTGGCAAAACCTTGAAGTAGTTTAACTTCAAATACCAGGTCCCAGGACTGGTCTGGTTCTTTACCATTTTGGAAAGAAACACACTAGTGTTGCCAGATCAGTGGTAAAGGAGCCCAAAAGTGCTTCTGAAGTTCCTCCAGTAGTCCTTATCGATGAACATTATAATTCGGAGATGGTGAGCAATGGTCAAGTACAGCATTTGCAAATAGTTGAAATGTTGCTTTTGATCATATAAACTCAGTTGAAAAAGCTGAAATAGTTTATTAACACAAATCACCACACTTCACAAAGCCGGCGTTGGTGGTGTAGTGGTAAGCGTGACTGCTACTTAGCACCCCAGTAGGGTCTGGGTTCAATCCCAGTCGACGTCGGTGGTTTTTCTGAGGCGAAAAAATCTGGTCACGTCTTCCTTCGGAAGGGAAGTAAAGCCGTTGGTCCCGGTTCATATTCATGAGTCGTTAGGTAGGATCCAGGTGGTGGAGTCGTCTTCCTGGCGTCGGTGATTGTCACCATGTGAGGAAATAGGCCGACGTAAAATAAAGATTAAAAAAAAAAAAAAAATCAGCACACTTTTGGAAAGCATTACCACAAAGGGGAACTGTTCAATTATTCATGATATATTATTCATACTAATCGGAAATGTAGGTTTGATGTATGTATCAATTGATTCCTTTTGTTATTAAGTTAGCTTACTTTCAATAATAAATAAAAATAAATAAAATTAACAATAGATAAAAAGTAACAAATCAGCACGAACTGAAAGGTGTTGTGATGAAAATGGGATACTATACTTGTATCGCGGTCTTTTATGGTGAGGAGATTTTGGCATATATAATTCTAGCTTCATAATTTTGAAGAAAAATGCAGTTTTAGAGTACGCATCGGTAATGGACGATGTGTTACATCATCCAGAAGAAGTTTTGCTGAAGAATTCAAAATGAAACCCGCGTAACGGGATAGAAAATCCTGTCACGAACTAACGAAACAGTCCACGGACGGGAGATTAAGTCAACATGCGGAACAAGAGAACAAGCTCTAAAAAGAAGTAAATTCAAGTTAAGCAGGTATTTGGGTAGATACCATTCCCAACATATCGAAAGGTAACTGATTTTTACGGTCATTTACTAACATTTTTCTTTCTACAGCCTTACATATTAATTCTCCCACCCTACCTCAATCCCGTGGGCAGCGATTCAATATTATTGTACACTTCTAGTGGGCACTAATAGTGTATCCCGCAAAACCCCCATGGGTAGAAATGTTGCGAAGCCTATGCAACTATCCCCTGGTATATTATGTTAGGTTTGAGTTCTTGAACTCAGACTGGTGACTTGGCGCCATGCTGCCTTATACATATATAAAAAAAATAATTAAAAATAATAATAAAATAATAAAATAATAATAAAATAATAATAAAATAATAATAAAATAATAATAAAATAATAATAAAATAATAATAAAATAATAATAAAATATTAATAAAATAATAATAAAATAAAATTTCATAAACCATTGTGAACATGATCAGAATCAATTACTTTCCGACACAAACAATTTTTTTATTCGTTTATTCTCCGTCGGTCTATTTCCGCACGTGTTGACATCCACCGACGCCAGAAAGACGACTCCACCACCTGAACCCTACATATCACACTCATCAACATATGAGCCGGGACCAACAGCTTTACTTCGCTTCCGAAGGAAGACGTGACCAGAGTTTTTTTCGCCTCAAAAAAATCACACCGACCTTGACTGCGATTGTACCCAAACCCACTAGGGTGCCAAGTAGCAGCCACGCTTACCACTACAAATTTAATTATTGTTATCAAACATTTTATGTTACACAATACATTTTAAATGATCACCATTGCAATAATATTTTGAATTTATCGATTAACTGGCAGGCGTTGAGAAACTTCTAGGCCAAAAAAAAAAGCACGATTTCCACCACGAAACATATTAATACTAGGTTAGTCAACAAGTTTTGAAAGCGGAAATGAAAATACATATTTTTTTGGGGAAATCACTTTTATTGCTCAATATAAGATCAATACACTTGGTCCAACGATCTTCCAACTTTGTTGTCCCATCACGGAAGTGACTTTCTGAAAGGCCTGCAAAATACTCCTATACGGCGGCTATAACCTCTTCGGTTAATCAAAAATGCTTCCCACGAAGGAATTTTTTGAAGTGTGAGAACAGCCAGAAGTCAGAGGGAGTTAAATCTGGCGAATAGGGTGGATGCTGCAACAATTTGATTGTCTTACCAGTTTGGAGATAATCTATCAATAAAATTCCTTTTGCATCCCAAAAAACTGACGCTAACACGTTCTTGGCAGATTTCTGGACACGAACTCGGTTCGGAGCCGAAGTGCCTGGTTCACACCACTCTTTAACCTCTTGTTTTGATTCAGGATCATGGTGGTAGACCCAAATTTCATCCATAGTGATGAATCGACACAGAAAATCCTTTTAATCCTTTCGAAATGGCTCAAAATGTTGCTCAGAAAGTTGCATTCGAACGTGTTTCTGTTGCATTGTTAGCAAATACGGCACACAGCATACAGTTTTTTGAAACCCAAAACTTCAGCCAAAATATGCCACATTGTGCACACAGTTTTTTGAAACCCAAAACTTCAGCTAAAATATGCCATGTTGTTCCATGTGGGATGCTATCACATCCACAGCCGATCGATGATCTTCCAAATCCATATCCTGTATTTTCGCTATGATTTCTGGTGTTGATGCACTTTTTGGACGTCCTGAGCGTGGATCGTCTTCAACGCTTGTACGGCCACGCTTAAACTCCAAAACACATCGGTGAACGGTTGGAAATAAAGGAGAAGACTCCTTTAATACTTTCACCATCTTTTCGTGGATCTCAGTAGCCGATAAACTTTCCAAAACAAAGAATTTAATCACCGCACGATGTTCGGATTTTTCCATTGTTAAAAAATACACTGACAAGTCAACTTCAAATGGCTTGTAAACAAAGAATGAATTGACAGATCGAACTGAAATTTTGAGTACGTTCTTATGAAAGATGAAATATTAAAATGGCGTAGAAATTTTCATTTCTCTACTGCTCCATAGATGTCGCTTTCAGAACCTTTTGGCTAACCTAGTAGAAGCGGGAATCGAGCTCGCCGTCTCCAGATAAGAAATACCGTCCCTACACACATAATTATTTTCACCCAGATTTCAACAGCCGATTATCTTGGCATTTAAATATACTGCTATTCAGTGACTAACCGAGATTCATCTTATAAATGAAAATTTAACCAAGCCTCAGCCAAAAAAAAAAAAACAGAAATATTAGCCCATTAACTGCCGAGTAAACTTGATTGGCTGTTGGACATTTTGCCGAGGTAACACATCGGTCAAGGAAAACAACATGTTTTTACCAAAATTAATTTTTAGAGTGATACAATAATTCCAACGTTTCTATAGCTTTTCGATACCACCGGTGTAGAACGATTTATCGAGACCTCCAAAATATGCTTCAGTTTCAGCAATCACTTCCTCATCTGAGCCAAATCTCTTTCCACGAAGCATCTTTTTGAGTTCTGCGAAGAGCCAGTAGTCGCTGGGGGTCAGATCTAGAGAATACGGTGGGTGCGGTAGCAATTCGAAACCCAATTCGACCATTTTTGCCTTGTGACACGGTGCATTGTCTTGGTGAAAGAACACCTTTTTCTTCTTCAAATGAGGCCTTTTCTGGGCAATAGTCGCTGTTGATTGGTTTTCCATGTTCCATGTAGCCAATAAATAGAATTCCATGCGGATCCCAAAATACCGAGGCCATTTCCAAGCCGATGTTTGAGTCATTGGACGCTTTGGACGGTTTCCTCCATCTGCACGCCACTCAGCAGACTGCCGATTTGATTCCGGAGTGAAGTGGTGAATCCATGTTTCATCCATTGTGATGTATCGACGCAAAAACTCCTTTTTATTTCGCGTGAACATCTCCAAACAGCTCTTTGAACCCATTTGGAAAACAGCTAAACACTACCTTTTGATACCTTCAGAGTGTCAGCTATCTCTTGCAACTTCACTTTGATTGCCCATGATGATTTTCAGGGTTTTTTTTTCAATATTTTCCGGCATAACTGCCTCATTTGGCCGACCAGGGCGTTCAGCATCATTGGTGTCCGTACGACCACGTTTGAAATTGGCAAACCATCGTTTGATGGTCGTTTTCGATGGGGCAGAGTCCGGATAACATTATCCAAGCCAAGCTTGGGCTTGAACGGTGTTTTTTCCCATCAAAAAGCAATGATTTATCAACATACGAAATTGCTTTGAATCCATCGTTTTTAAGAGTCACAAAAGTAGCGTCACTTAATAAACCATTCCCTGATAAAAAATTACCTTAAACGAACGATATCACAAATCCTCCAACCATTTCTTTAATGGTTTGGATGATACCCCAAATAGGTCGTTAAGAAAAATAACCATACGGAATTTATTAGGGTTGTAACTCGATAAATAATAAGCCAAACGTCATGAAATTTTAACAGTAATCATTTGAAGGTTGGTACTATCGAAAAATCATATGGATATTTTATTAGTGGCGCCATCTGGTAGTTAGGCCTGGGACTTATTGACCGATGTGTTATATTGAGTGTGTAGGCAATCTAAGACCGAAGAATTTTCCACCGACTAATTGCTAAGCTGTCATGGTTCAGAACAAAAACGATCTCTTTTCAGTTCAAAATTCGTTCAAAAAACATCACATGAATTTGCGACCAAAAAACTGAAAAATGCTTGTGTAACCAATAAAACCAAGTGGTTTTATCAAGCACTAACCCGAAAAAATAAATTCCAACCCGAAAAAAAATACTTCTCGTGATTTTCGTTATCAAGTTATCATTATTATGTTTCATTATTTATTTAATATTATTATTTATCTACTACAGACACCGGTTACACTTAGGTTTGAGTCTGTTGCTAACATCCAAAAAGCAACACAATAATAATTCCATGGCATGACATTATATTGTTCTCAGGCTTTGAAAATGACAAACACTTTTAGGTATACCTACCCATTAACCGTCTCGATTGTCACGAATGCGGTGCTCCGCTTTCCACACGAGAAAATTGCTTGCCAAATCATGTATTTTTTGACAAATTTTGACATCTTCTGCTTCATAACGTCCTTTATATACAATTTCCAATGCAAACAAAAGTGCAGTTTTGTTATGACGATCAAAATACCAGTCACTAGAAAAGAAAAATTCATTCCCATGCTGATTCGCCATTTCTTTGTAAACCCACTGGCTTATTACTTTTTTCATTAGCTGAATTCCACTAACCTAGCAATTGTAGGTCAGCACGAATGGTACTAAGCATGTTTTGTATCTGAATCTTTTTATTTACAACGAACTAAAATGAATAAAAATTTTGATGTTCTTCATTCAAACTTATTGCGTTCTTACTGGTGCCTTATGTGTCAGGAATTCAAATGCGAGTTATTGACAAAAAGTCTGAATGCATAGAGAACAGCTTTAGATAGCTCACCACAAAACGGAACTGCTATTGGTCAGCAACTGTATAGCGGTGCAATGGGCTGAAATTACCGTTGGAGAACATGCCATAGTATGGTGTGATTCCCTGAATCATTGAAAACGATTTTGGGTATCTAAAGTGTACTTCTGAAGGATCTGTCCATTATATTTTCACTGGATTGTCACTGTGAATTCAGCGGAAAAACAAAAATCAAATAGCTTACTTTAAACTAATTCAGCAGAAAAACCTAGCCACACGAAAAATATCGTAATATTTCACGAAGTTCACACAAAAAAGTTTGCAGATTATAGTAGAAAACAATTCCAACGCACGGTTAGACATGGCTAGTTAACATCTCTTTTCTGTTGGGTTCCTTACCCCATCTTATACTTGTATGTTGGCAATAAACGGAGGAGCAAACCTTCTCAACAACACAGAAAAAAATAATTTATTTTAACAAGCCGGTTCATAAACCACAGACAACCCCCTCCCCCCTCGTAGACTTTTCTCCATACAATTTTTTGAAATTTTGTATGGAGCGTAGACTTTGGTTACCCCCCCCCCCCCCCCCCAGAAAAGTCTACATGGTTTATGCATAGCCCCTAAATTTTTCCCAAGTTTAATTCCAAGCCAAAGGAGGCTTATACAACGAAATTGTTTGCAATCTTTCATGCACCATACAACAATGTTTGCAATCTTTCATACAACAGGCTATATTCAGGAGTTATCTGGCTTGAATTTACACGAAATATTCCATTATTTTCTGCCAAGTCTAGCATTCCCTTTATGTGCATTAGATAACGCAGAAAATTCAATGTTTCTTTTTATCTGTGAAGGGTAATAATGTATGGAAAACTAACGTTGGGTATACATAATCATGTAAACCTACTTATTTGGTGGCAATCTGAGATGAGTTAACAGTTCCTACTTTTGGGTAATTCTGTCTAACTGTGAAGTATGCAGTGAACAAACATAACGCAACTAGAGTAACGCATGCGCAATGCTTTATGTTCAAATATTGAAGGAGCTAATTAAAAGTTTATTTTGTCAACTGCTCTTGTGTTGAACGTATTATATGATACATAATTAATTGTACTCTGGATGTGTGAATATATAGAGCCATTCAAGCGAACGTATTTTTGTGTTTATTTACTATAACTGTAAGGCAGGTTGTTGAAAAGTTGTAAGTACTGTACAGAAAAAAATATGAATTTTTACAGACGCGTAAAATTTAGCCTCGTTCAATTTCAAGCGTAAACAACGAAATTGTTCTTATTTTCCTGGTCTGATTTAGGCGATATTTAAATTTATATGAAATGCAATCTTTAAATATGCATAATCTAGCATCCCATGTACTTGCATTAAATATAAAATTACATGACTCTTTTGAACCGTACTGTAGGTGCACCATTAAACCGGTACTAGAAATAATACATTTTTACGTTGTTTCGCGTTCTGAATTGTAATGGTGATAGTTGTTGGAAAATATATGCATGATAGCTTCGTTCTGAATGTCGTTTTAGTAAGTAATGTTTTTGCATTTAACAGTGGCAAACAAAGATTTTTCAACTACACAGTTTGAAAGAAACATGAAATTTTCTGCGTTATCTAGTTCATTCTAAATTAAAGAACCAGTGGTTCAAAAAATAATCAAAACTAAAGCCATTTGGCTCACAGCAAACGGGATGCCGATATTCCATGGTATATTATCAGCCACTAAATCTTCTTCCAACTATGTATTCCATCATGCACTGTAGAAAGAACACAACAGGGTTTGTTAGTTTCATAAAAAAAAAGCATGAGAAATATTGTTTATCGCAGCACTCTTGATAATCGTGGGAATCGTTTTTTTAACTGGCAGTTCATACGGTGTAAAAAGACTAGAATGATCAAGAATGCAGCCTAATTTCATTTTGCAGAAAAAGTATAACATTACATATTTCATTTGCTTCTCGAACTCGGAATGTGAAGGATTTAGGGATTTATGAGTTATAATAATTTACACATACAGTCACAATACAGTTATTCACGCATAGAAACTTTTCATCTATTTTCACCAGCAAATTAAAATATCCGTTCGCATTGTTCAGGTCAAACACATCGCATTATGTTTTAGATAATTGAAATTATCATCAAAATAATCCGGGCATAAAATATCACTCTATACTGCAGGTAATTGAATCCAATCTTGGTTCAATGGAATCCAAACATTTCAACACTTCGTTTTCTTGTAAGATGTATCCACCTTCACACCTCGAGGTATCACCTAAAACTGCCAGGTTCCGCTCGTTTTTGCAAAATATCAGGAAAAGTCCAACATCTTCCGAAAAATGTTAATCAGTGCCTGTTTGTGAATTAAGACACTACCTTTAGGAATGGATTCTTTGGGTCTTACTTCTTAAGACTAGTCGAACCCAACCATATATCGTTGCACGAAATTACAAGGTTTAGTGGCGTTCCGTACGCAGTGCTAAATTAGCATCGCTTTAATATTATTTCGTTAGATTTCCAGCACCCGGACAGGACTGTTATTAAAATGTGCGAATTTCAACCAAAACAGAGCAAATGCAAACACTTTTAAATACACCGAATCCCTCTAGCGAAGGCGCGTTGCAAAACGAAGAATGAGCTGAACGTGCAACCGTTTACTTTTTCGAGTTCCTTGCTATCCTTACACATTGCCAACGAAAGTTAAAAGTGAGACGAAACATGCTCCAACTGACCAACATAATTTGATTTATGCGCAAGCGAACGAAAAGATGTTTCTTTTTTATTATGTTATATTTAGACACGGTTGTTCGTACGAATGCGTCTTAAATTCTTAACAAGTCCGATTAGGATTCAATTATCAAGCCTGGCAGCGAGAGGAGAACAAGTTGAACGTTTCCGCTGTTGCCTTTGGAATGAGCCTTGTTCGTCAAAATTTATTGATTGAAATCATATGTTCGTTGATACCTGGTAGATTGGCAACGGTTTATTGATTTATATGGTACTTTAATTTTCAAACTACATGGAAACATGACAACTGGATGAATTATTTGGTATCAAGTTGCACCGGTTGCAATTTTTCGGTAAATGTCTTTGACCTTTCTTCGCGTGGTGAAAATATCTGTTAGATGATTCCTTGTAGATGGATACATTGGTATTGAGTTCAATTTACTGCTTGTGATTATATGTCTTCCTCGAGTAATCGAACAGTCTTTGATGTTATTAGTTGATATTACTGAATAAGACTCATAATGTTAGTTTATAAAAAGGGTTTGACCAGTTGTTGTTCATTGACCTCCGATCCTCACAAGTTCCTACCTTCCTATTCAGCTGGCAGTCTGAAACATGGAGACGCTGGTTGGCGTAGCCTGGGCAATGTTGTCAATTTGTTAATAGCGAAGTGAGGGGGTGCGAAGATCTTGAATCTAGAAATCACATAGTATGTTTGTGTAATTTCAGTACGCTTTGAGACCATCTTTCCATTCCAAAACCATTTATCTTATGAGTATGGAGCAACATAACAAGCATTGAAGACTTAATTTGTTTTTCATCAGTTCAGCATAACGTTTACATTAGACATCTTTGAACCAGTGGATGTCAGATATGTTTTGTACATTAATATATTATATTTTCTTCCTATTATTGTGAATACAAATTTTCAATCTTACTAGATTTTAATTGTTAATACTACAGTAGCTGAAAACGTAGAGTCTTTCGATGAGAGGATAACCAGCTTAGTTACAGATACACATTCTATTATCGTGAACTGTCGTGCTCATATTATTATTTTGTTACATCATTTTATTATTTTATGTTATGATATGAAAATATATTATTATATTCAAATTAATTTCATCATTTAAAATCACTGTAGTACCTATGAGATGCATTAGAAAGGATTATTGCGATTCAAGGAAACAGAACAGGACATCGAAATTTAAATTACCTATTCGTTATATGATATATGATTTTAGGTGATCCATGGAATTCCCAGGTTTTGTTTTATTTTAAATTGATTTTTTTTTCTCATGGCTATGATACATTGTCTAAATTTTTTGGTTCATAATGGATACGCAAGTTTTTCTACAATTGCAGCAGGATAACAATCTGCAGAGTCAGTTAAGACGGACTCCGGTCTGGTGAAGACATTTTTCGTGAAGGTAAATTTCTTGTCTTACTGGGTAGGTCCTAGGCTAAGGGTATGATCATACTTGCGACACACCCATGAAGAAAATACGTTTAAACACACAGACGTTTTTGAACAATTTGTATTATGAACGATTCACAGATTATTCAAAGTGGATCGTATGAAGTGAAAAGTAAAAGGACAGTGTGGTGACGTCTCGAGCTGGATTCAGAAATCGAGTGGTTCGATCAAACTGCTGCTGTGGGGAAGTTTTTCCCTCCGAATTTTTGACAACAGCAGTGTGCCGGGAAAAACCGCGTCGCCGGCGTCCCGCCGTAGTTTTCGCGTGCGTCGTGTCGTGAAGAGTGCGTTCGGGTGAAAAACCGAATTTCAGTGTGTGTGTAAGTGCGACGACGGCGGTGGGAAAATTGTTTTCCTTTTTCGGATTGTCACTTTAGCCCGACTAAAAAGTGCTGACAGTTGTATAGTGTCTGGATGATCCCGAGTAGAAATAAGTGAAATAGATTGTTTGGCGATAATTATTGGGTGTTGACGAAAATGTGATCGTTGATAGTGAGAGAAATAATCATCCTGTTGAAACTCCGTCGGAGAAAAATGAAGGAAAAATGTTGCAACATATAATTTATTTCTACCAAATTTTGAAGACAATATCTAATACTTGGTAGTGAGGTAGTAAGTGCTCTCAAGGACGAGGAGCAGGACAGGTAATTGTTACCCATTATGTATCTATATTAATAATATTTACTTTTAATAGGTTTGCGTCGACCATCGGTTGAATCGGTTGTGTCGATACTTTGTTATCGGGCGTAGCGTTTTGCCTATTGTTTCGGTTGCCTATTGTTCGTTGCGCGAGTGATCGAGTGAGCATCGGAAGTCGTGGTTCGCCGGGTAAGATCGGTCGGTGGTGAGGTACATTATTAATTGTGATCCAAATTATTCGTTCGTCATGCTCGTCGGGCCACCCTATCTTGGAGCAAATAAATCACTGTCCCATTTTGTAAGGGACTCCAGCGGCATCCGTACTGTTGGTGTAGATCGGTCCAAGTTGGCTCTCCAGCGTTGAGATGAAATCCTAATGAAATACCACTATCACACTCTGTGAGTGGCCTCAATAGCATCCTTACTGTTGGTTTAAACCGGTCAAAATCGGCTTTTCAGCATTATCAAAAATCACTTTGTTTTCCCAATGAAAAACCACAATCACACTTTGTGAGTGGCCCCAATAGCATCCTTACTGTTGGTTTAAACCGGTAAAAATCGGCTTTTCAGCATTATTAAAAATCACTTTGTTTTCCCAATGAAACACCACAATCACACTTTGTAAGTGGCCCCAATAGCATCCTTACTGTTGGTTTAAATCGGTTCAAATCGGAAATCGGTCCTAATTACACCTAACAGCTTGTCGTTAACCAAAACGAACCCTGCTGCCACCCAATCCTGTTATCCAAAATCCCAGTGATTTCTCGTGGAAGTGCAGTGGATTCCGCGGCTTCCAATAAAGCGAGTATCACGTCAACATATTCCTACCCATTCCCTACTTGACCTGCATTCGGGCGAGGCCGGCGCCGGTATTGCCTTAGTTTGGGATCACCAGTTTTTACACATTGAAGATGTATGTTAGTCCCAAGCATCATCTGTTGGTTCTCTGTGTAATAACAGCTGATCTGGCAACAACGGAGTAGCAACCTCGGGCGGTCAATCATGCTCATGCTCATGCTCAATTGCAGCAGGATAACAATCTGTAGACATGTATTTACAAATGAAATTGTTATTATCAGTTCATATTATAATATCCCTCCATTTTATTTTATTTATTTTTGTGTATTTTATTTTAAATTTTTTTTTTTTTTTTTTTTTTTTTTTCCTTTTTTTTTTTGTGTTTTTTTTTTTTTTATAATAAAAAAAAATTTTTTTTTTTTTTTTTTTTTTTTTGTTTTTTTTTTTTTTTTTTTTTTTTTTTTTTTTTTTTTTTTTTTTTTTTTTTTTTTTTTTTTTTTTTTTTTTTTTTTTTTTTTTTTTTTTTTTTTTTTTTTTTTGTTTTGAAGTGTCCTGTGTTTTGTTAAAAAAAAAGTGGAATGTATGTGTGGGGGGTTGTTTTTTTTTTTTTTTTAATTTTTTTTTTTTTTTTTTTTTTTTTTTATTATTCTTCTTTACAGGCTCGATAGTTGAGGTTACTAATTTTAACAACTATTGACAAGCATCTGTTAACACAGAGTGCGTATGATATTATTTTGTTAAAAGATGTTGAGATCAACTGGCACATGCTATTGCTTCATAGAACCAGCAGAAAGGAAATCACCACTTTGGAATTATCGACATGCAAGCACAATTCGAAAACATTATCCAGTCGAGGCTACCCATTTTGTTGTATCAAATTACATATATACTTATTTAATTTATATATTCTATACTTGATGTATATTGCATGAACCTAATTATAATTCATTGATTTTAAACATTTCAATATTAGGTTGGGAGGGTGCATCAGGGCATCATTGAAGTTGCAATTGCACAATTGAGTGGACAGCCTTCAGCAGTCTAGGAGGGGATGTGTCCAGCGATGGAAAAAATCGCATCGAATAACGTTCAATTTTAAATCATTTGCGAACACGCTCTTGGAAGTATTTCAATCTGAGTGATCTTCTGCCTGCATCATAACACACCGGAGTGAATGAAGAAGCGTGAGAAAAGAGAAGAAAAATTTGACATCGGTCACGTATGTTTTTGTTCATGTGTTGAATCATTCCTACAATGCATTCATTGTACTATGAATGACAGATAAAAATGTCGCGATTTCGCCGATCATCGTCACCGGCCGAATCCATGTTGGAAACCTTCCAATATCCGGAGCTTATGTTTTTACGCGCTTTCACCAGTACAATTTTCACAAGACTGATTTTTACGATCAATTCCTACTCTTTGTGATACTCCTAGCAGCGCAAAGTTTGTGAAACCACGCAACGCAGGAGGAAAGTACACTAGAAGGGTCGTTCAAATCTAATCAACTAAGGATGTTCATGAAAAGTGGTGAACAATATAAACTTCTTAAAATATGAGAGTATTTCCTGGAGAGTAGCATTCTCTTTTCCTAGATTTTGCTTATGATTGATTAAATATATAGTGCATGATATACTCTCTAAAAAAAAGAATCGTCGATGAATGCATTCTTTGATGCACGAAGATTGAATCGCCTCGATCGCCTCGAAAGTGCAAAAGTTGGCTATGATAATTACGGTGTTGTATGTTGCTGTTTGCTGTTGCTTTGCTGCATGCCGAAAAAACTTATTTAGGGTATGTGTTCCTTGACTCAGTCTAATATGCAACGATCGATTACATTTTTTATTATAACTCATGAAGTATTTTAGCTGTAAGCTATGTATATATAGCTAGTTATGTACTTGCTTAGATACGCTTAATAAAACGTTTGGTAGTATGTATCACGGAGAGCTATACAACTCATTTTATAAAGTCAGAAACTTTGGATCGATATGGATGTAATGTCGGTCTATAAGCATCAAATTGGGTCTATTCATTGATGCAACCTCGTCCCATTCGATCGAATTTTTATTAAATGCAGTCTTCGAATGGTTTTTTTTTCTGATTTAACGATTTAAGGCACTGTATTCGCTTTTCTCAGCATAAAATTTCACAAAACAAATTCAGCTAAAATTTCTTTGAAACATTTAAGAGATTATCATTTATGATTTATCAGCCGTTCAATAATGAAAACATAATATTGCACTCTGCACCGGGTTTGTTACTTTGGTTTGTGTTTAGATGATCCATTTGGAAATATACAATCGAAACCCATACATTGCCATAGCAAATTTTAGCAATAACAACAATTTTATCACCGGCGTCGGTGGTGCAGTGGTAAGCGTGACTACTACTTGGCACCCCAGTGGGTCTGGGTTCAATCTCAGTCGACGTCGGTGGTTTTTCTGAGGTGAAAAAATCTGATCACGTCTTCCTTCGGAAGGGAAGTAAAGCCATTGGTCCCGGCTCATATTCATGAGTCGTTAGGTAGGGTCCAGGTGGTGGAGTCGTCTTCCTGGCGTCGGTGATTGTCACCATGTGAGGAAATAGGCCGACGTAAAATAAAAAAAGAAAAAAAAGCAATTTTATCAAGTTATTCAGACAACAGGCCATAGTAGGGTACAAAGAATAATTATGTCCCTAACATTGGGTCCACGGTTTTCTTGTTAAATCATTGTTATTTTATCTATGTGAACAATTAGTTTATAACGTGCGACTATTTTCTGTACATCTAGGCTGGATTATTTATTCGGTTTATTGGTTCAATTTAGCTAAATTTTGATCATTCGAAGATCATAGTGATAATCTGTTCAGCTTAACCAGTGAAATCATGTTGTCTGAAAAGCTAAGAAAATCGGAAATTACACGGAAGTGAACAACTATAAATTGATTAATAATGTCTGAATTGCTTTGAATTAAATCGGTCATGTTGATAGCGACATAATTTTGTTGATTATCGCTGAACTAATAACATATTTGGTACATAGGCCGAATGAAGGAGCTAGGCTAACATTACATCCCCTTATCCTACTTTTTGCTTCACGGTCATCTTTGCATCACAGTGATAAACCAACTATTTATTTAAATCTAATTGATATACACATGCTTTACTTTATGTTGCAGATGTTACCTTACACTGGAAGTTTATTGAATAGTTCTGCGAAGCCTTCGAAGCGCCTTTTGTTTTTGCCTTTGTTCTTGATATGTCGCACACCCATGTTTTGTTGCAACGAAAAGCAATCTATCGAACCGGATCACGGGTGATCAGGGTACTGGTCACTGTTACGGTGGTTGAGAAGGTTATCTGGTACTACATCGTACTCGACTATGAATATCAGCGTAAAAGCGAAATATCGCAAGTCCTTGTTTTGTCGTAACGAAACGTGGTGCTCGGAAACAGATTTCGCAACATCCAGAAGGTTACCACTGAGGCCAACGACGGTCCCAAGTCTGCTAGGGTATGTTAATATATTGTTTTTATTTTTTAAATAACATGTATTTGAATCCGGAATAACTCTGTGACCAGCGGAGCTTTAGCGTCAAAAATCGGCTGAGAAATGAAAAAGTCATGATTTTAATTATTAAGCATACCGCGAAGCGGAAAACGAAAAAAGAATTCAGTTAAATTCTATTCCATTCAACAAGCAAATCCATGAATGAAATCTTGCATTCATATTGATTCAAAATTTTCATTCACGGATGATTCTCTACTAGGCTCTTAGATGATTCACATGATTCAAAATGAATGTGGATATTGCGTGGGTCGCTTTGATTGAATCATTCATTCTCTAGCTTGGCTGATTCATTGGTCCATTGGTATAAATAATCAGCAGAGATCATTTGAAATATTTCAATGCGACTGTGATTGATCGAAAAAGAAATGTCGAAGCAAAAAACGAAATCGTCTGAAATCATGCACGCGATTGAATTTTTCCATCCTTGGATGTCTATCATTGGTACATTCCACTCGAACAGTTGTAATGAATTTTACGTGCCTTTCAAAAACAAACCATCTAGTAGAAAGCATACCCAAGTAGCACACTACGATCATAATTAGTTGTATTAACTTGATTATGACTTACCAAGTCATATTTATGTTATCCCAACCGAATGGCCACAAGTGTGCTACTAGGGATGGATCTCATTTGTACAGATTGAAGACTAATCACTGACCTGACAATCTATCTTGGAGCTCTAGGACAATCTGGGAGGCCGCTGCGCTTGCGGTGTTCCAAATGTCCTGGTCTTGGCATATCCTCTGGACAAGATTATCCGGAGATGTGTCCGAACCGATCACGGCCATAGTGCCGTTTCTCGCACCGTCGATGTGAGGACATGCGAAGATCACATGTTCTGTGGATTTTTCTGCGTCCGCACTCTCTGAACACACGGAGAACTCGGCGTGCCCGTACTTTCGTAGGTACTGTCTAACCCAAGCAACACACAAGTTTTATAACGGTTGAAAATACTTTTATATGACTAAATTAGGTTATAAAAAAGCTTACTCAACATAAAAGCATGAAGATGTGTTACTCGGGAAGCTACCATGGTATCACAGGATCTGCGTCAAATGGAAGTTTCAGTTTTTAAGTTTTTATTTTTTAAAAGGGGTCAAGTTAAGTGTCAATTTAAATTTTCCCAGTTTTCTTACTAATTTTCTTATGATCATTTTCAATGAGGCAGTATGAGGCCCACGGATAACATGTCAAAGTCTTGTGGAGTGTGGTGAACGTCAACAAAATGATCTGACATGCTAGCAGATGTTACACCATTTCAGTGAGCGCCCGGTCCAAGTCGAGACGTCCATTGCTGAGGTAGAGTTGTGGCATGTGCAGCATGTCAAAACTGCTTGTCGACTTTCGGTTCACGCCACAATACTTTGACTAAATAGAAGTTTGGACAAGCTATGTGATGTCACACCTCCGCCGCATCCGTGGACGCCTCGCTTACGATTTTACACCAACCTAATAGCGTAGAACGCTACTTTGGCAGTTATTTAGCCGTACTTTAAGCGAAAGACTTGAGTTTTTGAACATAGTATAGTACCACACATATACTGATCATTTACAAAAAAAAGAAGTTATTTGGTTTCATTACTGCTGAGAAATAGCGTTGATTGTGTTTTATGATAGGAATCAGTGGTTCGCGCCTTGCTTATAACATAACCAAACTATTAATTTACATTATTCAAGTAGAAACGGGAGTTCATCTGTGCATCATCTTGTAAAATCTTATACGAATGAGTATGGAAAATAATACATAAAAACCAACATTACGCAGGGAATGGCATCGTTGAGCTAAACCTCACATATTTTATATCTGGCAGTGGTTTGTTTTCATGGATTAAAAATTTTAATGCAGATTTTTATTCGATAATAGTTCTCAAATTTACAATGTAAATGAAGTTTGTTTGGGGAAACATTGCAAAATATCATGTTTTATAGTCAGTATAATATTAATACCTAAATTAACTCGTACTGACCCATAATTACAGGTTGACAAACCACAATTTTTTGTCATACACCTGAACAAGAGTTCACCGCAATCATTTGTTAAGTGCAGCATTCTATAGAAGTAGTGTTAGCTTCGCAAAGTTGATCCCAGTTCATGTGCAATGAACTGCGGACCATTGGTGATTGAGCTCGATGTTGTTTAGATGTTCTACGCTCTCCAATTATATTCGAAGTATTTTCATCATAATTATGCTATAATTCACTGAAGTTCTTTAAGATCATCTCAACTGCTTCTGAAAAAGAAACACAATCGCGAAAAAATGAGTTTAGAAAAAAAAACTGTTAAGGCATTTTCTGTAATTTCGTATGAACTTCTCAGAATAACAGATGGATCACTATACACGAATTAAGTCATGTGTGTAAACAGTACGTGATGAAATGCATCATTCCCTTAGACAAGTTATTATAATTGTCACCATATGTAACAGCATGTAGGCAATTAGCTGCATTGAAAAAAAAAACAAGTACATTAAACGCGAAAGAATTCATTGTATCAACAATTTCATTACGTTATCTCAACGCTGTTATAATCTGAAGGTTTAATTTTTCACTCGGACCGGTGAATGAATATAATAATAGTTTTGCTTAACTTCCTCTCATGTTTTTATTAGTAAGTTACAGTAAAGATAGCATGCTTGAAATAAAAGCTTGATGTTAACATTTAACGTGTTTTGTGTTGCATGCTTGTTACATGGACTTTTTGTGTTTCGCCGCGCGAATAAAAACATTGACTGACAAAAGTGAGATAAATGAATTTTATCCACATTTTGCTATCATTAAAAAAATAAAACAACAATTTGTATTATTACCTACGAGAAAAAAGTAGAACTACACACAAAAAATAATGAACATTACATGCAATGTAGAATGTGCGAATGGTCAAAATATATAAATATATAAAAAATATGATATATATATATATATATATATATATATATATATATATATATATATATATATATATATATATATATATATATTTATATATGTATATATATATATATATATATATATATATATATATATATATATATATATATATATATATATATATATATATATATATATATATATATATATATATATATATATATATATATATATATAATCCATTGCTTCTTGAGTTTTAAATAAAAAATCATGCACATCCCTAGAGCATTGATGAAAAATAAAATACATGTATTTGCAATGGACCATACACAGAAAAAAATAATGAATTTTAACAGACACTTAACATTTCCCCTCGTTCAGTTGCAAGCCGAAGCAGGCGTAAACAACAAAATTGTTTGCAAATTTTCATACAACAGACCTGATTTCAGCGATATCTGGCATAGATTTACATGCAATATCCCATGAATGTATGCCAAATCTAGCATTCCTTTTATGTGCATTAGATAACGCAGAAAATTAAAAGTTTCTTTAAAACTGTGTACATATGTACCAATTCGGGACGACTCGGTTAGTATGAGTTTTACTCATTTGTCGATAGAACATTTTAGAGCCTGAATTTCATAATACTTTTTACTCTTATATGTATAGTGTCAGAGCGCTAGTACGACCGAGACATATTAAATAATTATATGCTCCAATAATTTAGTATGGGTTACTGTACCTAGGGCTCTCACGCCGTAGATATAAGAGTTTAAACATTACACTCTTTGGTAAAATTGTCGAAAAAAAACAAGCGTTACAAGTTCATCATAAATAATACTTTGAAATTTAGCTTGTGGAATGAATTATCGGCAATCGAGTCGTACTTATACTATACGAGTCGTCCCATCGCTTATAAGAACACGTTACGTTACAATTTGAAAGAAACATGTAATTTTATGCATTATCTAATGCACATACATGGAATGCTAGATTTGTTATAATTCATGAATATTTAAGCCAGATGTTAAATTCAGGTGTGTTGCATGAAAGATTCAATCTCGTTGTTTGCATGGTTTGCAATTCAAGGAGGGGATATTTTTCGCGACTTTTAAAATTTTTTTTTCTGTGTCGTTAAATAGTTAGTAAATGCAGTAACAAGTGTCGTATCGCTTGAAGCAGATTTAATTGCAGTTTAATAACTGTGTTTCGAGCTGCTCACTGATACTTATCCCGATTCTCGCATCGCAGTATCCTGAATCTTCTCAATATATGAAAATATAATGCCATGTTGAATGAATCTGTCCAGTTTGTAGGAATGGAATAGAATGTCAGAAAATTTTGAATTTCATATTTTCAATTATTTACGATTCTTGCAGCCACTTGACGTTCATTGCTTGCATGTTTGAATTATCAAGGTAATGGCTGGGTAAATCAATAAGCCAATAATTTCTCTCTCGATTATTTTCGCTTCCGCTCTCACGTGAAAAATATATTATGATATAATAATCAATGATGCGATCATGTGAAGTAGTGCATTTTAAATTTAATCGAGCAAATATTACAAGGGGTGATTCCCTAGGATAAGCTAGACAAGCGCTACTGGTGACGAAATTAAAAAATGAATACGAATGATCAATAGAGTACATAAGATTTTCTGAAGAAAAAAAAACATACCAACAACAATTAAAACCACTGCTTGTTCACATGTAATGCATAAATAAGAGTTTGAAGTTGTTCAGGTTGTTGACATTTTAACTTTAAATGAAGAACCTCCTACTAAACATTTGTATTTAATACTTGTGAATTACAATAAGAAGAATTAAAATGCTCATGGGATATTAGTAGTCCTCTACGGCCACAAAACATAGACATTGCTTGTGGAGGACCAACGCTTTGAACGGAAGGTGTTGCGTACGATCTACGGTGGAGTGCTGATGTGTCATGTCCATTCAACATGAACTTTCCTTAATCAAAAGCGTAGCCAAAAACATACACCCCACTGTAACAGCAAACGAACCGAATTCTCCAATAATTCATAAAAATGCACGTTATGCAATTACAGCCATACATAGCCTTGCCAACCAAAGAAGTCATTACCTTCTCAGTCACTCAGAACAGCGAATCCGAATGCGCGAATCATGTTACACCGTCCAACGCGCTAAAAAGCAAAGTATGCACATTGACACCATCGACGCACAAAAACGTCACGCCAATAAAGGCATCTCATTCTGACTACAGTAATTAAATGTAAATCACCACCACCAAATCAATTTAACAATTTAAAATGTAGCACGGCAACAACTCCATTTATAAACCCCAGCAATTTCATGGATAAACGCCGAAAAACTTTCGACTAACGAATCTCTTTGGATTGCGATCCACTCCTGCCCACTGGGGTACACAGGTTTGGACACCGCATTGGAATAGAAATTCCCCCAAAGGTTCTGCGATCCTCTCTTGCCCCTTCGGGACAAGAAATTGAGGACACCGCATCCACTCTGAATTGTGCCATGAGCTTGCAGACATTATTAAAGGCTTATAAGATGGAAGACGGAACGCGAAAGAGGCGAAAGAACCACGATTTGCATCAGTTGCTGGGAGATCCTCCCAGCGTACAAACTGCAAAAATCGGTCGACTGCGGTGAGCTGGGCATGTCGTAAGAATGTCGAACGACAGCCCAGTAAAAATGAATCTCGAAAACGAGCCGTCAGGCACAACAAGAAGAAGCACGCAACGAGCAAGGTGGATCGATCAGGTAGAAGGCGACTTGTGGACCCTTCGTAAACTGCATAGAACTGCGTAGAATAGAATGGAGACAACTTCTGTACACAGCAGAGGCCACCTCGGCCTTGGTCTGATTGGTAAGGTAAGGTACATATAAGAGATAACATGCAATAGTGTAGTAAAAAATAGTAAAAAAAAAGCATATCAAAAACAATGATAAACATGGTAATGTTAGTGGAGAGCGAAACAAATTAAAATAAGTAACAAGCAGAAACAATGCCCAGCACAGCGTGAGCCAGATGAGGTAAAATTTGGAAAGATGTATAAATGCGTTGCCGGAAATGACAAATATGCAACTCTAACAAGGAATTTTAATGTAGTGCTCCATATTTATCAATCGTGCTCATCTGCATTTTAAATAGTAAAATAATATAAAGGAGAGGTTACACTTCTAATTTGTCAGCGTTCACTTTTTTGAGAGCGCCTTTTCCTGCAATTTCTCTAGAAAACAAAGAAGTATAACAACAACGACAAGAACATTTAATACTGAATAACGGATATGATTGAAATAAATTGATAAACACTATTCTTCAACTTAAGAATCTGTAAAGAAAGTATGAAGCCAGCTAAAGAACGCAAATAAACATTCAGTAATCATGCATATTCGAGCCATTTGTGTATGAAAGTATTTCTGAGTTCTTTTTCCGCAGGCGTGCAATAAGAACAAAAAAAAAACAATGAATCAGTCATAGTACTTTTTTCTACTGCAAGCGGGATGGCCAATTTATATCGAGCATAAAAAAAACAGCGTAACATCGCAAAGCCACCATAAATTGATTTGCGACGATTTCCAAATAAAACAGAAGAAGCCTAGGAAAACTATACAGACAATAAAATTTCGATATAAAAATGCCATTTGTTTGTTTTTGGGGACAGAACTCGCTCAAATAGTTGTATTGTTCTAACTATGGCGTCACGCGAATATTAATTGCATAAATTAAAAATACAGGCGAGCTACATAAATAACGTTTAATATAACAAAAGTTTGTTATTTATTTAGCAAAACCGTCATTTTATTCGTTCTCTTTTGCCTAGCAAGCCCTACCCCATTCGGGTGCATAGTTTGTAGAAACGACATAGCGGAATGGCGAATTTCATACCTAAAATTTGCACGCAATTTGTTTCATTCGCTTGGAATGTAAATCTAAATCAATTACTACCCAAAGAGGACGAGAGGGTACGTTGGGATGGTTGGTTGGATCGCGCCCCGGTCATTTATACATTTCCTTTGTTTATATCAAATCAATAAACTAACAAAGGTTTTAAATCATGAACGGTCTAAACGGCACGGGCTAATTTATTAAGTGAAGGAACACGCTATGGTAAGCTTTTGCTGGAAATAAGGAAAAGCTAATAAAGTTCCGAATTACAATTTCACACCGGTTATGTCTTCTTGATATATTCTTTCATGGAAGGTATAGGGTGTCCCAGAAAGTATAAGCACGATTTCTACACGAAACTGCACGAAACCGGATGACGTAAGACAGCTGATTTTCACTGTGTGTCTTTGTTTACATTCTGAAAAACAAGTTTGTGTGTCGGAATTGGATTTTTGCAACGAAGTCATCAAAATGCGAGGCATTTCTCCCGAAAAGCGTAAACAGATTGTGCACAAATGGTGCTCTATTCCCAATATTTCACTAAGTCAACTGGCGAAACTGGAAAGTGTGAGTATCGGAGCGGTTCGAAATGCCATCCGGAAGTTTGGTGAGGATTGTAGCTTTGCGGACGCACCGAAATGTGGTCGAAAAACCAGGACCAATGGACCGAAAGATGGACCGGAAGATCATGATGGCTTTTTCGAATAAAAAAAAAGCAGTTCTGTTCGAGATGTTGCCAAAAAGCTGGGTACTTCTAAAGAGTAACGTCCAACGTGCCAAGGCAAGAATCCATCTAAAAACCTTCAAGAAGCAGAAGATGCCAAAACGGAGTGAAAAGCAGGCTGCAACCGTTAAACCGCGGGCTCGGAAGCTGTATGACGGTCTACTGTGTGGAAAATCGGCGTGTATTGTCATGGATGATGAAACATATGTAAAATTTGACTATAAGACGCTTCCGGGAGATCAATATTACACCGTGCGTGAAGGCCAGGACGTCGATGATGCCGATAAGTCAATTTTTACCGAGAAATTCGGTAAAAAGGCAATGGTTTGGCAAGCTATTTGCGAATGCGGAATGTGGTCAGAGCCGTTTGTGACATCAGAGACAATGAAGACTGATACGTACATCCGGGAATGCTTGAATCGGCGTTTGCTGCCAATGATAGGAAAATGATGGTAGTATTATTTTGGGGTTTGGAGTGTTTGGAAATAAAGTTTAGAAAAAATTGGGGGAAGGAAAATAAAAAAAAAAAAGGGTGTTGGTTGAGGGGTTAAAATTTTTGATTAAAAAAATTTTTTTTTTTTTTTTTTTTTGTTTTATTTTCTGGGACACGTTATAATCATCCGATCTAGTAGACTGATTTCGTCTGGTCATGACAATCGGTTTTGTGTGTCACCGGATTGGTAGCCTCTCCTGAAACTGCACCATAAGAGTCAATGCAACAATTTAAAAATTCGTCGGTTTCAAAGTCGGTTTATCCTACGGACGTTGAACGATCTAGTCGATTGAGAAATCAGGAGAATTTTTATGGGAAGGTTTTCAGTAAAGTTATTGCAGGAAAAATTCACCATTAATTCAAATAGCAAACATTTTGGTATGCCATTTGCCAATAATTAAGAGGGATGAGAAATAGTTTGTTTTTCTCAATGTAAACGGCCAGTGCAGTAGAAGTTCGTATCCAACTAAGCTCTGAATTTTAGACCTGATATGCAATTTATTAAGCGGGGTGGCGCTGAATCGATATTTTGAACAACACATGTATGTAGGTACATATATTCATTCTAAGTGTTAAGGAAAAAATCTGCTAGCAATATTCCATCTTCGTAGTTTCAATTAAAGAATCCGTTTGATTTTGGCAACATTACCTCAATGGCGTAGATTTTTATTTTGCACTCCTAATCAAAATATTACCACCTGTTTTATATATTTACATTTAGCAAGATGCATACCAGTTAAATTAAAAAGCTCTACCTACGTTTAGATTAACGCGTTCTAAATCATATAGTAAGATTTGTGGAAAGATATAGATGTTGAAAAGTTGTGTTGCCAAAATTGTACGTTTTCTCTAAAACTAACTGGCGTCTAACCGCTTCAATTTATTTCTAATCGTTTCGGTCTAACCTAATTTCCGCTTCAAATTAAAATCAGCTGGTCACTTGCGACAATCCAAAAAATATCTCGACTTTAGTTTTTAGCTCTAATAAACATACAAAAAGATTGTATGTGGCCTAAATCTACTAGTTTTTAAGTTATTAGGCACAGTAGAAAAGTAATAATGAAATGTTATTTACAGGACGTAGCTACATTGCTTACAATCGTATTTTTATTTCTTACTGAAATCATTTTCCGCTCAAGAAGACCATATTGAAATAATCAATATGCATTTACTCGGTACTCCTCAACGTTAATGAAAAAGTCGTTAAAGTTTACTCCACCATGCTTTTCTCTTTAAAAAGTTAATTGATCGTGCCACTGACCAATCCAGTATTTCTAGGTTTCAATGAAGAAAAAGATTTATTTCTATCTATTAGCCACTTCATGTTAGTGCGGTTGACTTACACACCAATTATCGTGGCATAAATCATACTAAAACGCATATGATTCATGTGCATTTGTTCTATTGGGACAAGGCACATTTTCCACATAATGAAACACTGTCTATCAAATCAACCACCCACACCCTCGTGCTATTTGATTAGAGTGTAGGGATTGGTAAGGAATATCAAATGTATATTACTCGTATGAATACATTGGGGTGAAATCTGTGTTCTTCAACCGAATACGAACGATGGAAAGGAAGTGGCGACATATGAAACAATTGTAAGTAATAGAAGGTACCAGACAAAAGGATCATTCACTCGTCTGGACAGATTTCAAATTCAGTGTCATAACCCTAATCAATGCTAAGTGTTTGTATATCCATAGAGATTTGGCAGGACCATGTTATTATTATGGTTGAGGCTCCTTCATTTATGCTGCGACACTACGGCTAAATGTCCAACTTGTATACCAACATTAGCTGCTTTCATCTTTTGAAGAATGAAGAAATTTATTATCGCATTCAGACAATTAGATTTGTTTTCGCCAAGCGAGAGCGGAGGTCTTCTCTCTGTTTATCACTTATATATAACAAAGGTCGTTTTGCTGAAGGGATTGAGCGGAATTTCACGGTCTCGAGAATGGAAAAGTCCACAACATCTGCGCAACTTTTTTTTGCGAGCGATTATACAATACAATGTTTTTGCCAATTGCAATACAAACATACAAACTCAGGCAAGTGGTATTAGAGATTTAATAAAAATAATATCTTCAGACCTGTTGGAAACCTTCACTCAAAGGAATATTCGCCTGCATGACATCTGAGTGGCAGCTGGTGAATGGCTATGATATTGCATCGGTATCGTAGGGTAGTTTTCTGAAATAGGGACTGTATTGATATGTAATATTAATGTTGGTGTCATTTAAGTTCTCTTTTTAACGTAGGACTTCGTTTCTCTTTTCTATACCGGGTGTCATTTCAAAATTATAAAAAATGAGAGCGTTACGCAAAAGTGAAAGCTTTTTGAACGCTAATAACTCTCGTTTGAGAAGAACTCTGATACACTAGTTGATCAGAACAACTAAAAAATGTTTTGGATTAAAATTTCAATTAAGTGCTATCAGTATTAGTAGCTCAATTTTTAACTTAAAATTGACCTACTTTTGCTCCCATAAAAATCTGCATATGAACAGGTTGAAAATATGGTTTTCCCTTTCCGGGTCCTCAAAAACGGTTAACAAATAGTTCAAATTGTCTTCTTCTTTTTATTGCATTAGGTTTCATTCCACGTTTAAAACAGCCATAGCCACACCCCTCAATGCAAATTTATTTTTCTTTGTTGCCGGTGTCTGGTTTTATACACAGAGTCAAATTTGATAGTCAATTTTACCATTAATGGGGGTTAGGATGACTATTGCAGTATAGTGATTTTGAACCGACTATGATCATGGTCAAAACAGCCATTAAAAATAGTTGATTCAACATTTACCATAATGTCGGAATAGTCCTTGTTACCATGATCATAGTCAAGAGTGCCATGAACGTGGTAAAGTCGTCCATTTTTCATGGTTATTGTAACCCTTATATGCAATAGTCATCTTGACCATGATTTAATTGTCGGTATAACGATAGAATTTTTCTCAGAGTAACTGAAGCCTCTCGTGCCTCGCTCCTTTGTAGGCAATGCTATCAACGCCAGTATAAAGCACACCATTCGAACCAAAATGATTTCATTGAGATATTCAAGTTCGATTGAGAACGGTTCTGTTTTTCGCTCCCTTGTCCGTTTTTTCTCGACTGCGCGTCTGGCTCGCAAAATATCGCCTGCGCTTGCTCATCTACAAGCCAGAACCAGAAGAAAGCGCTGCAAAGTTTTGCAAGTTTCCCCGCTCGACCTATTCCCGTGGCATTGGGTCGAAAAAAATCGATAATCCGCGCGAGCGGAATCCGCTTCCGAGGCCATACCGGAGCCGGGCACCTCCCAGCGGAAAATGATGTTTGTGATAACTAGATTACTAGAATCATCCCAAGTATCTTGCCGTTGGCCATTCACAGCGACGAGGAGTTTATCAAACTACTTCGTGATTGAAAACAGCACATGTCTTGCTGGCCAAATAAACCGAAAATATAAATTAATTTCTAACCATATCATAACCGTATCATAACCACCGCCATTTTCAGGACGACCAATTAAATTTTACAATAAAATAGTTTGTGTATAAATGAAGTGTCCGTGATTGATCCTAAGCAACCATTGCATATTATCAAAAATAGTACATTTTAGATTGTTTGAGGCATTCAGTCGAGACTGGAAAATTCGACATTAAACCCTAACCGAAAAACGTAAGCAATGGCTCAATATGCAGAAAATTTCATAAGATGGGACGGGTCAAACAATATAATAAAAACACTTTAATATTGACCAACCATATATATATGTTATGATATGTATAAATTAGATGATACCATTATTACTATACACCATTGCGGTCCTACGTGAACCTGGCGGCTATATCCCTTATGTAACCCACCTATATTTTGTTTTATTAAGAAAATTAATACATTTGTTTGATACATTTTACTGGCGAAGAAACATTTGAAATCATTACTATCTTCATAAATTTGATCACGTTTCGAAGTTATTGTATCGCCATAGTTTTAGAATGGATCATCTAACCCGAGACATGTTCTAGTTAAATGAACATAATGAGCATGGGCATGATTGACCATCCGAGGTTGCTACTCCGTTATTGCTTGATCAGCTGATATTACACAGTGAGCCAACAGATAATGCTTGGGTCAAACATAGATCCTCAATATGTAAAAACTGGTGATCCCAAACTAAGGCAATGGGCGTTTTTCATTGGAAAAACAAGGTGATTTTTAAAAATGCTCGAAAGCCGATTTGAACCGTTTCGAACCAACAGTAAGGATGCTATTGTAGCTACACACGAAGTGTGATGGTGGTATTTCGTTTAGAATAAAATGTTAATTTAACTAGTGTTTGAGAGCCGATTTAACTAGTGTTGGATCGATTTATACCAACCGTAAGATGCTGTTGGAGCCACTCACAAAATGTGATACTGGATTACTAGCTCCAATTAATTGTGAGGTTCACCAAACTCAGCGAATCACCACATCTCACCGGGCAGCTTTGTTGTTTTTTTTCTCTGCTCACTTGATCACTCGCGCTGCCGAACAAAAGATAACCGAATTAATACAAAACTTGCCATACCCGATAGTAAATTAGTTCTTCAATTAATCATTGACACCACCGTTGGAAGCCAAGGCTCGAAGCACTCTTATTTTTCGTAAGCATTCAATTTTAACTACCATTTTATTTCTGTAACTAGTATCTACATAAATCAAGTAGAAGCTTCTTATTAACAATCAATTTAAAATTATAATTGAGGGATTTGGTAAAAATAAGAGTCCATAGATGCATTTGGTGCCTTCTGGTACCAACTGCGGGAGACTTGGTCCTGTACCCCTTTATTATCTCCAATCCACCCAACCAATCGCAATGTTTTGTGATATGGTGAACGGAATATTATAATTTTAGATAATTATTTTGGCAATCTATATTTGGCATGTCCTTCAACCGCTGTAAGTTGAATTTTTGTTATATGATTTTGCTCAATTTATTGTCTTCATCATCAGAAAGCAATGTAATTTTCTGTTGTTGTGAAAAAAATGAACAGGTTTTGAGCCCATTTGAGGACGAACTATGCTGTTCAATTGAAACGGGCTTTTCCTTGCCAGGTCGCAGAATGAGAATGGACGTGTAAAAAATGCATACCGGTAAGTGTAACCTCACAATCAAGTGGGAGGTCGGTTCGTATTGCCCTAAGGCTACGGTAACTGGAAGAAGAGCGCTATCTGCAGAAGCGCACGTTGGAGAGAGAGAGAGAGAGAAAGAGAGAGAGAGAGAGAGAGAGAGAGAGAGAGAGAGAGAGAGAGAGAGAGAGAGAGAGAGGGGGAAAAGGGCCATCGAGCTGGATCGAAAGATGATGCAGGAGAAATATAATCTGCTCGAACAGCTGGAGGAAGACAAGGATTGTGTGAGGAGTTGGGTGAGCCGTCGGAAGGTGCTGTAGGAGGAATCCCCGCAGGAGTAGCGCCCGCAGGAGAAGCGCTCACAGTGGGAGTGACCGCCGAGGGAACGTTTGAAATCGGAGCATTATCGGTCATGGAGCAAGGAGCTCATGTGACGACGATGGGCGACAATTCAGATCAGCATAAACAGCAGAGCCACCCGCCAGTGGACCGACAGCACATCTAAGTAATCCAGCAGAGAAGGTCAAGCACGATTCCGAAAACCGGTCTGAAGATTCCAGAACGGTTCGAAGAAGGTAATATCCCAAGTAACGTTGCTAACACCATCCAGATTTATTGAGTTTTATTAAAGTTTTATGGAAGCCACTTGAAATCAATTTGGTTTTATTATGACACCAAGAGCTGCCAATAGGTTTCATATTTTAGTCAGGTTTATGAGAACCAACACAGCTTGTTTAAAACGATCTTAAAACCTCGTTTTCTCAAATTCCTTTTACTCCTATCTATGGTTTTATTTCGACTTTATGAACTCGTAAAATGCTGTATTGAAATGCCGTTTTAGGACTCATTGATATTATCTTATTATGGTCAGTTGAAAGAGCATTTTAAAACCATTTTTCCTCCAGTAAATGCATTAAACAGCAAATTGGCATTGAAGGAAGTCACCATAAGACCAAATAGTTTTATAATAGTCATTGCGAAGATAACTTGGCTTTATGGCAGAATTGTGATTTTTTTTCCAATCGCCATATTGAAATATAAGAAATAATTTAAATGTGAAAAAATAAATGCATTAAATTTTCAATGGTATGCAAATAAACTGTAGATCGGAGACTAATTTCGGCATTCTTTTAGATAATCTCATCCAATTCCAAGCACGTTTCAGAAAATTCATGATTAACTTATTGAATTTATTTGTTTTAATTATGTGTTTTTTGTTGTAAATTTGGTATAATTTCCGAGGCGCATTAATTTTCGGCTCTTATCGTGCCAATATTCACCATAAAAATGAATGCGCATATAATTTGGAGCATACTACGCTGTATAAACCACCATTTGTTTTGGATATTTTGCTATCAAACAAAATTTTCCGCAACACTAGTCCTTTTTTTTTACTGCTAAATGAATCAGAAGAGCAGAGAATCGAACAAAGCAGAACAACAAAAAACAACCTCGATTTCACAGTGAAGTTTGACAGCTGTGGCCATTTGGCCGCATTCTGGTTTTCATGGCAGCCAATAGGTTTTATGAAGGTTCTCAAGTGGTCATAAAATCTTTCACTAGAACATTTTCGATATCCATATGGTCTTCTAAAGGTTTTTTTTAACTTGTTTTTACAACCGTCTATAGAGTGGGCCATTTTGTACAAATTTTGGCTTTAAAGAGTAGTGGATTACGAATGTTCTTCCAAATGGGAGTGCCTACATCGAGCAACGGCGTACGTGCACCGGTGCGTGGGTAATGTAAAGTAGAAGATCTACTGTGAAGAGAAGAATACTGATTACCATTCACAAAAAGAACTTCGAAAAAAAGAATTCTACGAGTGGGAGGGCGAATATAAGCAGCTGAAAATGTGGATAAGGACTTGAAATTTCCAACGATCCTTCCCAGACACCATCGGGGGAAGCTTCTTTCGCAAGACCATTTACCTACGTTGGCCTGGATTTGTTTGGACCCTTGTTGGTGGAGGTGGGCCACAGCACTGCTTAAAGGTGGATAGCGCTGTTCTCCTGTCTCACAGTGCATTGCGAGGTGGTGCACAGTTTGTCAACATGATCAATGTATGGTACGTTCCGTCAAACATGCGATGATGGGTGATTAAAACAATGACCGGAAGCTTGACGACGAATCACTCAACACGTTGGTAATCAATGCGGAGTCGATCGTCAACAGTTGTCCACTCACGTAAGGCATGTTCGCGTCAAAATCTGGACACCCCTAAATACGTATATCTCTGGAAATACTTCATCAACGCGTGAAATATTTTGCAGACTGATGAACGTATGTCTGTTTATTGTGTAAAATCAATTTTTGGTGATACTACAAGCTTTTAGATCGAAGATGGCGTCGAAAGACGAGCAAGTGCGAAAAGCAATTGTGTGCGGTCGCAATGAAAATCCGGATTTGTCATTAAAAAAAACTTGCAAAACAGCTTGGTTTTCCTGCAAGCACTGTCCATAACGTTCTTAAGTCTTTCGATACACGTTTGACAACAGCCAGGAAGGCTGGGAGCGGAACAAAAACGGATCTCAGGAACCACCAGAAGGACGCGAAGGTGAAGCAAATATTGCAGAAGAGACCAGATCTTTCGGTACGTACTGTGGCTAGAAAAAATTAAAATGTTCCCAACTTTCGTGCATACTTTCGATCCGTATTGGTAATCGCGAATATTTGACGAAGTTTTCCTGCGTGATAATGGACGATGAAACTTATGTGCTGGAAGACTTTAAGCAGCTTCCCGGAATGTCTTATTACATTTTTTTTTATTCCTTTATGATCGAGATTTTCAGCCCTGGGCTGGTTCATCTCCGGTCGTTGTCACTCAAATACCTTTGGGTATTTTCGTAACTTGTTCGGGGGTGAGATTCGAACTCGTGACTTTAGCATGAGAGGTATGGATGTTAACCACTACGCCGGGGTCGCCCCCTGTCTTATTATACTGCCATGCAACGGATTGTTACCATTCCTACGCAGCCATTACGCTCCCTTGCTATTCTGGCTTGATTTGGCATATTGTCACTACGCTAAAGATGTATCGGAATGATATAAAGCGAATGAAGTCCATGTTGTACCGAAAGAGGCGAATCCACCTAACTCACCTATCGAGCGGTGTTGGGTTGTGGTGAGGGAAGACTCTTTTTAATATAAATAAAAAACAAAAATTAAAAAAAATTTTGTAAAATTTTAAAAAAAAATTTTGTGGGGAGAAAAGGCACTGGTGTTTTTTAAAAAGTTGTTTGTTTTTGTTCTACACACTACCAAAATGTGATGTAAATTTCTGTCCTCTGAGACCGACACATGCAAGCGTCCGTTAGCACATAAGAATGAGTTCAAAGAGATGAGAAAATAAATTCAATCAAGCACATCTTTCGTCGATTTGCGTATTTGTCAGTTTCAGGAGACATAATTTTACACGAAATCTTTCATTACGTTCACTGACTTTTTACAAACATGAATTACGTCTCGTGTAAAATTTATAATTTCTAAGTGTGTAGTTAAGTAACTGTAATTAGTTTTAAGATGACTAGTACTGCACAATTAAATGAATAAAAATGCATCTTGGATTGAACTAATAGCACATTTGTTTTATTCCAAATTTAATCTGTCCAGATTTTGTCCTGAACAAGCCTTACCTGCCTTTGGACGCGGAGGCAACCGAAGCAATGAATCCAAACCTGCTAAGAAGCTCGAGTAGCGTTCGACAATCTGCGGCGGAACCAATCGGTAGCTCGTTAGCTGTGAAGAACTCCTGGAACCTGGAAATCCTGATCAACCATCTACTCGACTGTTTTTGGAGGCAATGGAAATCGCTACATGCAGAAAAATAAATTATAAAGACAAGGATAAGTGAAGTAAGAACAGTTTTCTGAAAGAAAGTCTTCATTAATACCGCATTAGAAATTATATGGTGAAATATTTACCGTCAAAAAGATTAATTGCATTGTAATGCACATCAACTTCAAAACATCTTTATTTCTACACTGATTTGGAGATAACTATACAATTGAGTTCTTCAAAGTATAGTCAAATTAACCAGCTAGCCGTTCGTTCAATGTCAATGTATGGATGAGAAAAGTTGAAATTTGTATTATTTTGAAGTTACTTTTTTTATTGTTGATATTAAGTGATTTACGGTTGAAATTTTTGACCAATAGATTCAACTATATTTTATGACTAATAAGAGCTAAAATCATTTTTTAATTATCATGAAATTTTTTTTTTAGTTCAAGAATATTATATGGTTTTCAATTACTATTGATATAGTAAAATCATTGCTGCTGAGGCGGGCTTATCATATTTATTTACTTCCACATAAATGTAAAAGCATCCCAAACTTCGAGTCAATAGCTATGAATTTACATGGTCTCGTTTTTTTTTTCGAATTACATTTTGTTCAATTCTTTGTGTTTCTTTGTCTTTCTCTTTCGTAAAGGCTTCTTTTGACAACGCATGTGGTATTGAATAGGAAGCCAGTTTCAAAAATAGCACAGTTTTTCGTAGGAAAACGAATAGATTTGTTTCGTAGTATAAACTAAGTTTTATTTTCAGTGCACATATGAGATAATGGTATCATGAATTCATGGTATTACATTGTTTCTTCGAGAGCGTTATAAGACTGCTGGTTGCGCTAAACAAGCGTGAAATAAATGTCATGAATCTCATGAATACATGCCCAATAGTAGTTCAGTTTATCGTGAGTTTTTGTTCACGAATACGAGAACGGTTTTGCTTCCGTGTACTTTGTATGGTGTTGGGATTATAAAATATAGCGTTGTAACTATATTTATTAAAAAAAACGAGGTACAATCAAGGGAGTTGCCCGTCTTGTTTTCCTCTTGAGTATGCCAATGCTTTAACCAATGCTTTTAGCTAGCGTTCAACATATTGTTTTAGCAGAATTTCCTCAGTTGCTGCAGCTTATTTTTAGCCTGTACCATTTTTGCATTCGCATACTCTATGCCAACGGACTTCGATTTTTTTAACTATAGAATTTTCTGAACTGGATCAGGAAGCATAAAAGGACCAAACAAAATAAAAGTCACAATTTAAGGTCAATCGCTAAAACTTCTGCTGATGACCTGAAATGAACTAAAGTGACTTAATGCATTCGTCATTCATTAAATTTAGAAGTAAGATAAAAAATATTTTTCGGTTTAGTGATACTGTGTATTAACTTTCGGTGTAGTATTACTTTGTGTTAATCTTAACTGAATATGCACTAGGTTTCTACCTTCTTTCTTGGTATTCTTTTGCTGCATTTTCAACAGCAGACCCAACTGTACATTCTGTACTCTGATTTGTCAAACTTTATTAAATTATTTGCCAGAACTCATTAACCGAATTTAAGGATCGCGGTACAAAATCGATTACCAAATACACTGATTTATCCAAGCTGTGAGGTCAGAAATTCATCGCCGACCTTAGTATTTTCTGTAGACTTTAGGCAGTAGTAGGCTATACTCAGTTAAGGTTCTTTTAACGAGTCACACAGCAATTGATTCATTGGGGTAGCACTTTTTTTAAATTTACAATATGAGACAAATTGTAAAACAAAACATGTTACTTGTTTTTTTTGAATGTATATAATGTATATTATCTGTAAATATCATCTATCCAATTTGGAAAATATTATAATTGAAACCCTTCTTCCGTGCATTTCGATGCCGAAAGACAAAAGAACTGGACTGGTGGATGTGCTCCTTTTTACCACCTTCGACTATTCTTCGAAGATGCAAAAAAATATCTGAAAGCACCGGAAGCGAGGGGGTTCATAAAATGTGTATAAAAATATCATTACAACCGCCGTCGTTCATATCGAGCAAAGCATGTATCGTCAGTATCAAGTCATTCTGTGCCACACCATCAGTGACGACGTCATGAAGGACTGTTTCGCGCGATGTCAAAAAGGATTCTGGTGGAAGAAGAGAGGAAGGCAAAAAAACACAATGAGCAGTCGTTCGTTCCGTAGAACCACTCGCGTTTCACCTCTCAAAAACACGATGAACGCGAATGATAAATGGAAACGCACCAACAAACCAAATCTCCCCAGGCACGTTTCTATATAACTTTTGAGGCCGAAGGAAATTGAGCTAATTTTAATTTTATTTATATAAATTAATCCGAAAATCATTCATTAAAAATCCTTTTAAAACGTGCGTCACACAAAAACGGAGGCGGCTTTTCCTCTTTATTCACGATGTCACACTTTGCAACAGTCTGGATCACGGGAGGACATACGTTTCATAACAGTCGTGGCAGTAGACCATAAAAAGTCGGTATCACGTGTCGCTATTGAGGAGAGTGTTGAATCCTGACACCCTTTTTGTAGCTGCCTTTCTCTAGCGGTGTGAATTGTAGGGATCGCAAGTGTAACGTTGGCGACACCGCGTATTTGTTGGCAAAATATAACCATTGTGTCATTATTACACTTCGCTAATGGCGAAACTGCAGAGGATATTTTTTCATCTCGATTTTCTAGTATTTTGCCACAAGCGTTTAGGATCTGCTCGCTATTGAAGGGATGCTTATACATTGGTATTTGGAAACATCAACAGAAAGTCTAATGGAAATGCTTTTTAGACGGTCATTGCTGACGGCGAAGAACTTAATTTAACCTTAGAAATGTAGTACTGTTGCATTTATTGCAGTCTGAAATGCAGGTGGTGTTACTGTGTTTTAGAGTTTTACTAAAGGATTTTTTTAAGTTCGAGACTCAGAAGTTGTTGATTCAATTTTAACATTTCTACATATATTGTACGCGCCAGTAATGACCTCTTTCTTCACTGACGAGTAACCCTGTGCACTACGTTTACGCTTTCGGTGATGTCTGTTCAGTAATGTTGAAACAAGTGTTTCATACTAATATGCAAAGAACTCACCCAAATACAATATAAGTTTACGATACCTACTTTATTCAGGCAAATAAATGTCTAAAAGGCTTGTTGATCACGGTAGATTTCAGCATGGAAATTACCGTCCCTGTCTAATGATCTACAACATGTTTGCTGTTACCTAAACAACCGGGCATTGCAGATTGGAATTTAATCTGAGGATAATACCGGTTGGAGTTTAACGTCATAAAAGTAGTTATTTCACTTACACATATCTAGTGCTTTTGAAATGTTTCAAATTGAAAACATATGAAAATGTTTTTATTTCTAGATCTGAACAGGTGTTTTTCTGTTCCGTCGTTTTTGTGATTGAAATATTGAAAACTTCTATGAAAATATCTAATTTTATATACTTGAGTACGTAAAATTCCTAAGAGTGACTACTATAAGTACTATAGTTGAACTGATTATTGCAACTCTTTAGGATCGGAGATAGATTGCAAAAGCATCTTAAGAGTAGCATAGTGCGAATATTTCCATGTCCTATACCCATTCAAACATTTAGAATGTCATGGAAATAGAAATGTTTAAAATACAATGCACTGATTTAAACATATAATAGTAGATTGCATGCATTATTAATGAATTATGGAGTTCTGAGCGTCGTATTTGTGGGGGAAAACACTGAAACTTAAATTTCGTATTTGTACTGTATTCGTCAACAGATAAAAATGTTTATCCCAAGGACAACTAGATAACACTAAATCTAACCGACTTTCATAACTTGGCAATCTGCGAGAGCCTTGCCAACGAAGATGTCGCAAAGCAAAGCGTATAAACCTTCGCGACGGTTTCGATCCTCTGGACTGCATTTTGTCAGAAAGGGGACCAAACGACAGCACAGTACTCCAAAAAAGAACGAACCAAAGAGCAGTATAGTGCTTCAGACAATAAACGTCGTTGAAGTTTTTTGCGAAGCGGAAGATGAATCCTAACTGCGGTGAGGCATTAGAAAAACAATATAGGCAATGTGGTTCTCGAATGGCAGTTTGGTGTCGAGCATTGCTCCCAGATCCTTGACTGTTGTTTCACGTTTCAAGCGTGTTCCTCGAAGGATGTACTCGTGGAGATACATCGCACGTTTTCGGCCAAAGTAGATAGACAAGCTTTTGGATACATTTAAGGACATTCTGTTGATCCGGCACCAGAAAATCGGTGGCTTCTGGAGATTTTATGACGTAGTACAGCTTTAGGTCGTCCGCGTAGGATAATTCCAGGCATCTGAGGACCAAGTTCACGTCGTTCATATATAACAGGAAAAGGAATGGACCAAGGTGGCTGCCTTGTGGATCGCCGGATGTTACTGAAAAGCTGGATGAGGCATAATCTGAGATCACAGACATAGTTCTACCAGTCAGTTATGCGCGGAGCCAGTTCATCAATTGATCGGGAACCCCCATTTTCTCGTAATTGGAAATTGCAATCTGATGGTTCATTTTATCGAAGGCCGCAGAGAGATCTGTGTATATGGCGTCTACTTGATGACCGCGTTCCATTTCGCGGATGACGAATACATAAAACCGCATAAAACCGTGTTGTTCAGGAGAAATAGTATGTGAATAGTCATGGACCAGCCTTTGGAGAACAATTAGTTCGAATAGCTTGGATACAGAACTTTGTACAGCAATCCCACGATAGTTTGCATCCCTTTTTGTGTATTGAGAAAACAAACGACTCCTTCCAGCATTCAGGAAACACACCGGAAGTTAATGACAAATTTAAGACCGTAGCCAGGGAAGCAGCGAGTGTGTTAAGGCAATGCTTCGGGACAATTGAATGAATATCATCAGGACCGCATCCAGTTGAGCTTTTCATCTGCTTCCCTGCTAAAATCACCATGGCTTGGGACAGCCCAATGCGGTTGTATGCAAAGGTGACGTAAGACTACGTAGCATGTGTAACGAGTGAGTTTAATGAGTGTTATTATTTTTAAACAGGCTGTATTAGAAAAGAGATCACATTGATCGATTGGAGCAAGTGATTATCTGTCATAGCCTTTCAAAAAACCATTACAAACGAGCGCAAGACTTGTCAAATGGATGAGATGTCGCTTCTTTATAATACAAGCTCTTTAATTATTTTGTGCTGGAAAATTGACCCTTTTCTTGCAATTGTGCCTTGAAAAAATGGCGTTACTTCTGATGCGAGTCTGATTGTCGAGGACTGGTTTTCGCTCGTGAGCTAGTCGCTATTGTTGGTTGATATTAATATGATGTTTGAAAAAAGGTAATAAATGTTGAATGTTCAATAGACTACTTTCGGTGTGCATCTCAAAACACAATGAGCTGTCAAAATAAAGCTTGTCAGAAAAATGCACCAAGGCATTCAGTATTTATTTGACTCTCGTTCTGTATTCAAGAGGTTCAAGCAAATTGTTCGTTGTTCTGCTTTTTGTTCGTAGCTACCTGTGATGAAGAAATCTTTGGTTAACGATACTCGTTATACCGTCTTCAGGCCAAACAATCCGGAAAAAAACAGACCGTCAGGTCGCTCAGCAGTTTGGCGTCAGTCACACGACAGTAGGGAACATTTACAAGAGTTTTTTGCACTCCAACTTGACAGACAGCAAACCAGAAAGAGGACATCCACTAAAATCCGGAAAGAGAGGACAGAGCAATGATCCGAGTCGTTCAAAATGACCCACGGAAGACTGCAACAGACATATATGCTGTGGAGAACATGCAGCTCAACTTTTCGCCCGTCTACCTACAAAGAAACCACTGATATCTACAAAGAACAACAGATCCGCTTGAGTTGGCCAAAACACGATTGGGAGAGGGTTCTGTGGTGTTATTTAACTTTATTTAATCTATTTTCATCAGATAGCATCAGATACGTACGAAGACCACGAGGACAACGATATAATCCAAGATACCAGATTCTAACGGTCAAGCATGGTGGTGGAATTGTCATGGTTGTATAAATGACGATTTATTTAGGTTGCTCCAGTCGAAATGGTGTCGATCCAATACGTTGATTTCAAAGAATCACGAGTGCTCTAGTGTACATCTAGGTATACATAATATTAAACTTAATCATGATTGTGTTTCTCACTAATTGCACTTTAAATAACAAGTCAATGTATTAAACTTATATTGTGTTTAGTGAAATTCAAATCTTTCTTCTGTATATTTAATCACGGCTCGAAGTCACTTTTCAAAATTGTTGCAAGCCGCATTCACCACCTCTTCCGGCATTTGATCCCAAATCTCAACCAAACGCTTTTCAAATGAGTTCATACAAAGGTGCGTCAAGTCGTCCAGGGTTTCGGACGGCCCAGGGAGGGGGGTTAGGGGGGGTAAAGAGGGGGGCGGCGGAGGATATTAAAAGAAACATGTATAATATGTTTTTTTTGGCACACCCGTGCTGTACACTGTGTGTGGTGTGGGCTGTGTTGTGTTAGGGAAAACAAAAACCTCCCCCTCTCCTTGTTTTGTGTGTAGGGGGGAGGGGGGTGTTTATTATTTTATTATAATTTTTTTTTTTTTTCCACACACAAAAAATAGATCTTGTTTTATTAAAAGTTTTGCACTTTACTTCTGAAAAGAGTTTATTTTTCATTAAATTTAAAGTAAAATTATCCACTGTGAAAGTTTTGCGTTTGATTTGAAAGTGTATTTTTTCGGTTGAGTGAGTAAATTTAAAAGTGATTCCTTTTACCATAAAAATTGTAGAACTGTCAAATCCACCAACACAAGAACAAGCCGTCTTCGTTTGATAGAAAAAAAAAGAATCGGGTTTACCTGTCAAAGTCGTCCTGTTCTTTTCGTCCGTCCGGGACAACATTTAAGCTGCTCACGGATATTGTTCTGTTGTGAAGGGATTCGTCGAGGATTTTAAGGTGAGACTAGGTGGTATATTTTCTATGAAGATTACATTTGAAGTTTTAGCCTTATAGTAGTACGTTCTGACAAAGTACTCTTTCCACCGATAGCACCAGCTCGCCGGACAACCCAATAAGCAACATGAAGCAGCATAACACCCCAACGAACAACAGGAACAGTTAACTTTCTTCCAATTACGAATGTCTCACCGGCAGCGAATCGGATCCGAACTACGAATCCGTCCGAACAAACCCCGTCGACGATCGGTCCATCGTCAACGATTCGCTCTCGAAGTCCGATTCCTAGGCGACGCCAGGTGTGCACCAGGCAACCGCCACGACAACGACGGAGGACACCGGGTCCGACACTCTTCCGGCCGAAACAGAAGCGGAGACGCCTTCGATGTGCGAACTGGAAATCACCAGCGTCAGTGACTACTTTCAAGACTGATTTAGTCATGCCAATTGTGAGAACCGTCGTGCAGTATAAGTTTATTAATTGTTTTTTTATATGTGTGTTTGGGAATGCTGTTATATCCTGACGGCGAGCGAAAAACGACTCCAACAAAGTTTATTTAGATGATTAATATAATCCGAATGCAGCGTTTGAGTGAGGATTATGCATTAGTTAGAAATCCGTTGTTTACAACAACAAGTAACAAGAAATATTTGTTTTCATAACGAAAAAATAATGTTTTATTAATTATATCCCACTTTCATTTAAAATCAAACGATTTTCAAACAAATTGCTGTCTTAATAAAATTTATAATGATTCATCTGAAAAGAAAAACAATTTATATTAAAACTATTTTTATTTCAATCTTAACAGTTTACTTTTATTTGAATTGCACGACAGTTTCGGGTTGAAAGTTCATTTTGAAACAAAAGTAATTTGCTTTTATTTTCAACGATGCCACGGTTTCGATTTGACAGTTCTACAATTCGTTTTGAAAGTTTCAACTTTTAAATGTACCTAGCGGAAAATTTTGATTTGACAGTTTGAAGTTTTTTGTTGTCAAAGCTAACCGCTTTCTACGAAAAAGAACCAACGCAACTTTTCAATTTTAGCAATGATTTTTTTAATTCTAACACCCATTATTCTTTGTGTGTATGAACAACAGGGGTAATTTGCCTTGTGGCGATATGGCACCCCAAACCATCACCACAGAAGCACTTTGGTTTCGTTCAACCCCTTGTTTGTGGGGTGGTTTTCACGAAGCTTGCTTATATACATGATATTTTTGTTTGTTCAGAGACTTGAGAAAGAAAAATTTTTGTGTTGGAAAAAAAAGGGGGGAAAGGGGGTGAAAAGCGGCGGGGGGGGGGGGACTGGGGGGGGTTTTTGGGGGGTGCGGGGGTTTTTTTTTTTAAAACCCCATATGGTGCCGTTTTTGTGTTTTTTGGGGGGGGGTGTGGGGTTTTGGGCGGGGTGTTTTCGGGGGGGGGGGGCGTGCTCTGGTTGGGGGGGGGGGGGGGGGGGTTTTTGGGGTTGGGGTGGGAATTGATTTTTGGTGGGGGGGGTTTTTGAGTTTTTTTTGGGGTTTGGGGGATTTATGTTGGCCCGCGGGGTATTTTGTGGTGGATGGGGGGGGGGTTTGGGGGGGTGCCTACACCCAAAAGTTGAATAGGTGGCAAAAAACGCAATTGCAGTTTTTGCTATCATATCTTGAGTAATCTGCATGATTCAGAAAAGGCACTTTTGCCCATCATGATCCACAAAGCGTTTTATGGTATAAACGAAGCCATGGTTCAATATGGGTGAGACAATACCACAAAATGCCGCAACGCTATTGGCCACTGTTGTAATTCTGTAGTCAAGTGTTCTATTTTTATTTTCACTCGTCATCGCACTCCCATCTCCCTCTCATCAAGTGTGCCCTTCTTGATCACCACGTGAAGCCATGCAAGTGTGTGCGAGCGACATTTGGTTTGTTGCTGTACCACTGAGTGCCTCGACAATCGAAGCATATGTAGGGCTTTTATTCGAATCACTCCAACTTGTTAAAGTGGCTGAATGGTTACTATGTAGAGCCACGACGCTGGCGGCCACGGTTCGAATCCTGGTACAAACTCGGATTTTTGTTTTTTGTCAGTCCGGACTCAACACTAATACACTGCACAACCCACGCACACATCGAATTTTTCAAAGCAAATTGATGTGATGCTTTTTTGCCCACGACCAATGTTGCATTTTTTCTCCAAGTTACGATCCATTACGAAAAATGAAACAAAATCATTCGAAATTGCCTAACAATCTTGCTTTTTTATTTTGGGTGTAGACAAGACTCGTTCTAGTTTTGAGTTCACAATTCCGATTGTGATATATTTGCTCTTGACATAAGTTTCTTCAGAAAATGAATTTAACTTCCACGATTTGAAACACCAGGACAGAGACGATTCTTATGGAGGAGTGATTTTAGAGATCAAAAAGTGCTGCCTTTCTACAAAATTTCTCTCTCAATTCCTCTATATGATCTATATGATGGCAATAGGGCATCTATTGTCACAAACCTAAACTTCCTGCTCAAGAAAGCAGACTAGACCTACATGAGTTGAACGTAACCTATGTTCAAGATCGCTTTCGTTTTCACTACTTTGAGAACTTTTACATTATAAAAAAAACATTAACAAAAGAGTGTTTCTCCAGCCGCAGCCAATCCCAGAGCCGATTCTCAAAAAAGGAATCGTTAAGCAGTTGAAGGAAGATAGCACTCACTTACTCTATCGCTGAATGTTAGATTTGGTCAGGGTTAGGACCTGCCACGTATTGCGTGGCACATCGACATGGCCCAAAATGACATTCTATAGTTCGATGTTCATTTGGTGAACTCCCTCCTACATATTTATATGATTTAGCGTCAAACTATTCAAATAGAAAGCACTATACGTATGTATATCCACAAAAATTAAGCCTGATCCTATAACTTATTTATGGATAAGCCTTGACCAATCACTTCCCAGCCGTCCAACAACTTGTCATATTTGACGGCTCTGGTGAGTCGATGTCCAGTAGATTCCATATATATTGATTTTTAGAAGATGGACGTATTCGGCAATGAAAGTTTTTGGGCTTATGTACTTTGACCTCTGATTGGACAACTGTTTATTCTCAAAGCCCTTCCATAAGTAATAAGAATAACGGTGCACTTTAACTAAGTCATGTGCGACTCGAGGCCTTGCTAGAATGATGGAAAACATGAACCACAAGTCGCTTGGGACTAATGTTGCCTGTTGATATTGCCACGAGTTGCCCTAGTATAAACGCGCCTTAAGAGTGATAAAGTTAGTCACATGACAGCTTCTAGTATGAAATGATCGTAATAGTGCGCTAGTTCACAATCCCCTTAATTAATCGAAAGATTCGCAGCTTCAGGGCACAGATAGCTTAGTCGGTAGGAGCACGGTTTACCAAGCCGGAAACCGATCAAGAGAATCTTTCTGGTCGGAAATTTCTAGACGTCACTGGGCATTGAGTGCAATTGTGCTTACCACACAATACACAAATTAATGGTTTGGTGTTGGCAAAGAAAGCTCTCAACTAAATTATGGACACATAAATTTAAAAAAATAAAATCGCTTCAATCGAAGATTTATTTTTTAATCATTTTTTAATTTTTCAAAAGAGTACCGAAAGCTTTTAAAAGACGGTGAACAGTGCTTGCAGGAAAACCAAGCTTTTCAGTAACTTTCCTGATAGCTAGATCCGGATTTTCATTGCGGCCCTGTTATTGAATCCGTGGTTGATTTCAATAGGCCATGGTGACTCGTGAGAAGATATTTGATCAATGAGTAAGAGGTTATAACTCTCAGCAGCGCTTTAATTTTTATTTTGGGATAAATAAATGATTCCCGCCCATCCTAGCGTGTTGCTGCATGTATGAGTATGATTGAAGAGAAGGAGCGACTGGCTGGTCTTGACGAGGTTGATTTCGTGCATTGTACAAAAAAAGGTTAATGATAGCATTTCACCAGATGACAGGCAATATGAATGATTCATACAATTTACGAGACACTTGTTCTATGTACAAAATCCTTGTTTAAGAAACGAGTGAAAGCTGCAAAATTTGTATTTTCAGAAAGAATAGACGTACGTCCACCACTGTACGCGATATTTCGATGATGAGATATTTCAGGAGATGTATCCTCAACACGTGTGGTATCATCAGTCACCAGTCATTCAGTATCGCTCAAGCGACACGTTCGGACGTGTTTTTCGCTCTATAGGTTCGAAGTTTTTTCTCCGTTTTTTTCCCTCTCGTTCGTTTTCTCGCGATTGCGCGACCGGCTCGTGATATTTCGCCAGCTCTTGCCAGCTTCCCAACAAACATCGGTGTCGAATAACCGCTTGTTCAAACAAATTTGGAGAAGTTGTTCAGCTTTTCCTTCTAGAAAGCTGAATAACTTCTCCAAATTTGTTTGAACAAGCGGTTATTCGACACCGATGTTTGTTGGGTTGTTAGCGGTGGCAAGCCAAAAGGAAGCACTGCAAGCGTGTGCAAGCTTTCCCGCTCGACCTGTTGCCGTGGCAATGGGTCGAAAAAGTTAACACGTGGTGACAACCACGCCAGCGGCATTAGCTCTTCCTTAATAGGAAGGCCATCGACATCGCCATCGTCACCGAGACACATCTCAAGCCAGAACTCAGTGTTTTCATTCCCGGATACGGGATTGTGCGACTTGATCGTAGCGGCTCTAGTGGAGGAGGAGTTGCGATCGCCCTGCGCTACAACATCAACTGCCATCTGCTTCCGAGCTTCCGGCTGCAGTCTATCGAAGCTATCGGAGTCGAGGTCGAAACTACCGTCGGCCCTATCAGCATCATCGCGGCTTACTGTCCCAAGCAAGCCAGTACCACCAACGGAAAAACAACGGCCCTATGAAACGACATCCGTAAGCTAACTCGGAGGCAGGGGCAGTTTGTCATCACAGAGGCGTTGGAGATCTCAGCTGACGAATTGTTGACTTATATCAAAGGCTCAAAAAACATGAAGGCCCCAGGTTTCGATAATATTATGAACTTGGAGCTCAAGCAATTGAGCCCCCAGTTCTATAACCATCTGGCGATAGTTTTCAACCAATGCCTCCGACTTGGCTTCTTCCCCTCTTGTTGGAAGTCAGCCAAAGTCATACCCACCCAGAAACCTGGGAAAGATCCTTCATGTTCCAAGAGCTATAGGCCCATCAGCCTTCTCTCAGGAGTATCAAAACTGTTTGAGAAAGCGATCCACCGTCGGCTTCTCTCGTCTGCCGACGAGCTTAACATCTTGCTCGATGAGCAGTTCGGTTTCCGGTTTCAACAATGCACCAACTTAACCGAGTAACCAACATCCTCAGGCGGAACAAGTCTGTGGCGAAATCATCTGCCATGGCACTTTTCGATATCGAGAAGGCCTTCGATAATGTGTGGCACGATGGCCTGGTGTACAAGCTAAAACAATACAATTTTCCCATCTTCCTGGTGAAGATAATTAAAAATTACCTGTCGGACAGGACATTCCGTGTCTCGCTGCAAGGTGCAGTTTCCGATGCACAGGAGATTTCCGCCGGTGTTCCGCAGGGAAGTATACTAGGTCCACTTCTGTTCAACCTATTCACCTCGGACATACCCGCTCCCTGAAAATGGATCTCTATCGTTGTTCGCCGATAATACCGCAGTCGTCCACAATGGTAGGGTAATAAGAGCGCTTACAGCAAAATTGCAGCGAAGCCTGAATGTTCTGTCACTTCACCAAATGGAAGATCTGTATTAACGCAGCAAAGACCCAGGTCATCCTATTCCCACACTTCAATTCTCCCAAACTTGTTCCGCCTGAGGATTGTAAAATTAGCCTAAACAACACAACGGTGGAATGGGCCAAATCAGCTGTCTATCTTGGCGTCACCATAGACAGCAAGCTTATTTTCAGGGAGCAGATTGACAAAACTGTCACAAAGTGTAACGTTCTGTTGAAGCTACTGTACCCATTGATCAACAGAAGGTCTACATTATCCCTGACACACAAGCTTGCTGTCTACAAGCAAATCATACTTCCAGTCATCGAGTACGGCATGCCAATCTGGGAGAGTTGCGCAAAAACACATCACCTGAAGCTTCAGCGTGTGCAAAATAGGTTCCTCAGAATGATCCTGAACACCCCTCCGAGGACAAGAACATCTGAGGTCCACCGTCTGGCCGAGATAAAAATTCTCGATGATCGCTTTAGTGAGTCTATCAATCGGTACAGGGCACGCTGCCTGACATCGGATCACCAGATCATTCGTAATCTGGTTCCCCACCCCTAGGATTTTCAAATTGTAGTTGTAGTTGTAGACTAAGTAGGTTATCAAATTTAAAAAAAAAAAACAATGCCCCAAGGGCTGATCTCAATAATCAATTAAAACACATAACACACTAAACACATTAAACACCTAAAACACTTAAATCAAAGCTGAAGAGCCCAATGGGCTAAATCACTTAAAAATTGTTATCTAGTATGTAAGACAAAGAATGAAAATAAAAATCAATTTTAGTAGTAGTAGTAAAACGTTTGGTAGAGCTGGCGAAAGCTCTTAGAAGAAGAAGATTCTTAACCTGCACCTAGAAGAAGAAGATTCTTAACCTGGACAACTGATAAATACAAAGCTTAGTTAAATTACCAGATCAACAAATGAAATTGTTACATACCATATCACACTTTTGGTTGTTGTTTATCTAGGCCAGTATTGGAAATGCTCTTGATATAGTAATGATAGGAAGTGATTTTACTTATTGAAAAAAATATTTATTATACATATATATTGAAATGTTTTCCTTATAAAGAGGTATATGACATTTATTACTGTCATTATCCGTTATCACAAAAAACGTAACTTGTGTAATCAAACTATTGCCCGTCATCAAATATGTTCCCCTTACCAGCCGTAATCCTGTCTAGCATAGGCCACGTGTTTGGGATTATGCGTCGAATTTATCTGCTATTGCGGCGTTCGTTTGCAGTATGCTAGTGAACGATTGACTTTAGGTTGGATAAGATTTTCTCAACCAATAAAGTTCGGAGGGTGTGAAGTCTTGATTGCTGACATGTACTCACAATTGCACGTGACGGTAGCAAATTCAACATGCGACATTACAACCCATCGAATTAATTTTCCGATTGCATCAACGTCGAAAGTGACATGTGCTTTTCACTAGTTACACATTAATAAAGGATGTGTCAAATCGACAACGGAAGCTCATCTGTTAACACAAACCAGTCTTCGGTCAGCGGGATCGTTCAGTGAGTCTCTGCGATAAATATGATAAGAGGTTCTAAAGCCTTATTTGCTCGTGGATGAGTTCAGTGCAAATTATGGCGAATTTCAACTGATTGATGGTGTTTGAAACACAGCAAAGGTTTTTCGGTTGTAAGTGTCACTTAATACATGTGTTGCGCGTAACATAAACTAATTTACTTGTAACATCTGTTGTTAAATGTCAAGTGGCCGCACGACTGTCAATTGAAAAGAGCATCTATTCGCGGCAATTGCTCCATGTACGTGTATTGACGAAGCAACAGAATTCTTATAATAATGGTTGACTACTTTCCGGGAAAGGGTAAACAACACATGGCAAATTCAAAATTAAAATCAAAATAACACCAAATGACACCCCGCACATAACAAATTTGCAAATCGAAATGATCCTTGAGCAAATTTGGGGAGCGAGTCTCGCGTATTTTGCTTTCAAAACGAAATGCTAAAGGGTTGTGAAATTCCTCGCGACTTTTGCTTATGTACAAGACATTGTCGCAGAAGTAGGATAATGTACGCTACAGGTTCCGTCTATCGAGACGCGAAATTGTTATGTTCTATGAAATGTGGAATTTGCTCTGTGTAAGTTGTAAAGTTTTATATTTAATCGCGACCCTCCATTAGATTTCACTACCCGAGAGAAAAGTAATAAACACATTAAAAACACTTGTTTTCATGTTTTCTCCAGCACGGAGTGAAATGTGTTCCAGGTTAACCTGGTTATTAAAAAGACAGTACAAGCTACGCCTGGAAAAATATTGTCAATTCAATAATTTACAGTTTTGTATTATAGCTTAAGGTTATTGCAATATCGCTCCTGTTGTAATGACATGTGTAGCGAAATTTTGGAGTTATTATTTCTCAGCAAACACAGCGCTGAAATTTCCGGAAACAACTGCCTATATTTTGACAGAAAAATGTTTCGGAATGTGTATAGAATGTATTTTGCATAAAAATCCCTTCTCTGTAAGATTGCAGGAACAGTTTTAGTATGTAGCGCTTTTCATAACATCGAAGTGAGTAGTTGATGTTGATATGGCGTTTAAGTCGAGGCGCCTACTGATGTGGCGGAGGTGTGGCATCACATAACATGTCAAACTATCAAGTCAAAGTCTTGTGGCGTGAGGCGAACGTCGACAAGATATTTTAGCATGCTAGCAGATGTCACACCTCCGCCACATCAGTAGGCGCCTGGCCTAACAGTTTAACATGAATTCCGAAATTTGTTTGTATCACTCACTGCGTTGATCCAACAGCATCCGTACTTTTGGTACGAATAATTTTGTAATATAATGTTCTCTTATATTACTGTTCTTTTTGACGTTAACTACGTCTTTGTTTTCTATATAGGTGTACTCTTTACGGGTACGAAAGATGCAGGCGTTTCGGAAGTGATCAACTTAAGATGCCGCAATCGATTGAAAATATTTGTTAATTGTTCAAAATAATCAGTCTTCAGTTGTTAAGGGGGAGGTAGCTCATCAAATCTTCCGGTTCGCCTCTAAGCATATTTCTATGATGTACCAGGTGGTTTTCCACCGATTGCCTGTCGATCTTCCAAATTTGGAAGACGTCTGCATTGAGTTATCTCAAATTATAATATTCCGCTTAGTATATCATAAAACATTGCGATTGGTTGAGCGGATTGCAAATAATGAGATTATTGGGTACAGGACCAAGTTTTCCCCTGTCGGTGCAAAACCGATGAGCTTGGAAATCAATAGAAACATAAAGTTGCCAGAAGGCACTAAATGCTTCTAGGGACTCTAATTTTACCAAATTATTCAATCGTAACTTTAAATGTATTAGCAGATTACTTTCTTGCGCATCATTTTGTTATCGGGTATAGCGCGTTGTCTATTGTCCGGTGGCGCGAGTGATCGAGTGAGCACCGAAAAAAATAGCGAGTATCATATCAACATATTTTTATTCTTTGTTTCGGGCAGGGCCGTCGCCGGTATTGCCTTATTGCGTAATAACAGCTGATCTGATCTGATCAATAACGAAGTAGCATTATCGGTCGGTCAATCGTGCTCATGCTAATGCTCATGCTCATGTTCAATAATTAGTAATTAGTGGCCAAGTAACACATATAAGACTATACCTGTTTTGTTATTGTTTATAATTATTATACGGATCTGCTTGAATGTTTTATAATTGTGAAAATTGATGATTTCAAGGCGATTCTTTGAAAGTGGTGTTAACACATACACTATAATCGCAAGTAAGAATCGGTTTTGGGCTAAAAATTTAAATAGCAGGATCAATTAGATTGCACATACTTTGAACAAAAACTGATAAATTATTGAACACTCTTAAGTTTCCTATTCTAATTTCTGGACCCAATGACCTCATACAATTTCAATTGTAATATTATTGGCTTAGATGTTTAAACAAAAATTATAATTACATAAGGAAAAAATTAATAAGATTTATTATGTTAAGAAAAAAAAGAGAATCAAATAAATTTTAGTATGTTTACTTTAATGTGAAAAAGATTTGTCATAAATTTAAGATCAACTCCATTACGCTCTCTCTTAAAGAAATCCTGGATCAAATGATAATGAGAATTATGAGAAAACAGCATTCAATGTGACATACATAACACATATACATATGTAGTAGTTCTACATCAATACTTTGTACAACTCCAAAGGACTGTCTCTTGTTGTTTTTATCGTGTGTTTAGACACACACACACACACACACACACACACACACACACACACACACACACACACACACACACACACACACACACACACACACACACACACACACACACACACACACACACACACACACACACACACACATTTATATGTGGTTACAGTAACATCCTTACTATTGGTTTGAAGCAGCTCCTAAACCGCCAGGTTACACCCAAAATATGCAAACCACCAACGAGGTACTCGTGGCCGTAGCGAAAGGATTGAAGTCGAACAAACCTCCAGTTCCGGATTGAATTCCCAACATGGCCCTGTAAACTGCAATACAGGCATTTCCTGAAATTTTCAGGAGTGTGTCTCAGTGATGTCTGGAGGACTTACTTACTGACAGCAACTGATGCAATTCTTGGTACATTCGCCTCCTCCACGTTCCGTCATCCATCTGCACTTCTGTTCAAAAACTCCAATGGCGCATTGGCTTCCACGAGCAATGTCCATGTTTTGTGGCCGTACTACCGGTCTAATTAGTGTCTTGTAGATGGTCAAATTTGTAGTTCGGCGAGCTTTGTTCGGTCTTAGCGTCCTTCGGATTTCAAAGTAGGCACGATTGCCAGCCATAATGCGACTTTGTTTCTCTCTGCTGGAATTATTATCGGCGGTCACTCTCAGATATATGAATTCGTCTACCTCCTCGATTTTATCACCGCCGATCTGAACTCGTAGTGGGAGGCTAACATTGCCTTCTCGTGAGCCTCTTCTCTTCATGTATTTTGTTTTCAACCCATTAATCACAAGCCCAATCCTACTAGCTTCATCCTTAAGTCTGATGTACGTTTCCGCCATCGTCTCAAAGTGACATGCTACGATATCAATGTCGTAGGCGAAGTCAAAAGGTTGGATAGACTGTCTGAAAATTTTACCACTCGTAGAAAGTCGCTCTTATAATCATATCTTCCAATGCAATGTTAAATAGCATACATAACTATCCATCATCTTGCCGTAACCCTCTCCGAGATTCGAGGGGATTCGAGAGTGTCCCTAAAACTCTGACAGCACACATCACTAAATCGTTTAATCGTTGCTTTGACCAACCGCCTCAGTTTGTCTGGAAATCCATATTCGTGCATGCTCTGCCATAGCTGGGCAGGTTATATTCGTAACATTTCTGCAGCACTTGCCGAATCGCGAAAATCTGGTCCGTAGTGGCGCGGGCACCCATGAGTCCCATTTGGTTCTGCCCCACGAACTCCTTTGCAACTGGTGACAGACGGCTGCAAGGAATTTGGGCAAGCAACTTGAAGGCGGAGCTCAGTAGTTTGATTGCACGATAGTTGCAGCAATCCAGCTTGTCAATCTTTTTATTTGTTTATTTGTTTCGTATAAAGGTATGGCATATTAAAATCAAACAAGGAATAAACCTTATTGAACGCATCGAAAGCAGCACGCAGGGGTTCGTTCATACCATAAAGATGATTACGAGGCACAAGGCGCAGAAAGTTTCATGGATCGATCAAGTAGAAGGCGATCTGCGGACCCTCCGCAGACAGCGAGGCTGGCGAAGTACAGCCATGGACCGATTACAATGGAGACAACTTCTGTGTACAGCAGAGGCCACACCGGCCTTGGTCTGATTGGTAAGATTTATTGCCGTGTCACCTTCATTTCCTGTAACATGGCCGTTCAGGAGCTCGTAAAAGTACTGCTTCCACCTTTAGATCCCCTCACACTCATCTTTGAGAAGGATTCCTTCCAAGTCTGCCCATATCAGCTTTTGCGTGAACTGTTCAACTTCTCGTAGAATTTGTGTGCTGTTAGCATGGTAGATTGCCTCTATTGCTATTGCTATAGTATGTTGCGGTCTCGTTATTCCATTTGGCGTTTTTACCTTGGAAGAATAGTGTTTTGCCTGTTCCGTGCTTGTCTGTGCCGTTCCACATTCGCTCTCGGATGGTGTTGCATCCTTCTTGCCCATGCTGCATTCTTCTCCTCTACTAACTGCTTGCATTTGCCAGCAAACCAGTTATTTTTTCGATTTTTTCGCCAGCCATAACATGGACTCCATTCGCTTTATACCATTCCAAAATATCTTTGGCGTAGTGACAAGATGCCAAATCAGGCCAGAATAGCGAGGGAGCGTCATGACTGCGTAGGAATGGTAATCAATCGACTTCGCTCCCTCTGGTGGTTCCTGAGATCCGTTTTTGTTCTGCTCCAAGCCTTCCTGGCTGTTGTCAAACGTGTATCGAAAGATTTAAGAACGTTATGGACAGTGTTTGCAGGAAAACCAAGCTTTTTTGCAAGTTTTCTTATTGACAGACCCGGATTTTCATTGCGACCGCACACAATTGCTTTTCGCACTTGCACTTCTTTCGACGCCATCTTCGATCTCAAAGCTTGTAGTATCACCAAAAATTGTATTTACGTATTTAGGGGTGTCCAGATTTTGTCGCTAACAAGCCTTAATCAGCCGTATTCAATCAAAATGAATCGATTTTTTCGTATTTGATTAGCATGATTCTTTGTACATGTGCTACTCTATACATTTTTTGAATATCAAGACATTTGAGTTGATAAAAGCTGAAAAATAGCGATTCATTCATGGAAATCGGTCCACTGCCGAAGTAGTGCTCCACCCTATATTTTAACTATCATAATTTTAACGTTAACAATATCGTGATGTTGAACTATTTTACCGGCACTGAAGATATCTGTTTCATTGTGTATCATTGTGAATCGTATTATCTTGTCAGAACTTGGGTGTGCGACATATCTAAATCTCTATCTTAGATGGGTGAATAATCTCAGGTTAACAAATCATTTTTTGAAAAATTATTGCTCCATCCCTTGCAGCTTATATCGTTTTGAAATACCCTCCATCTTTAGACAAAATTCCGAAAATCATCTCTAAACTTCATTCTAACTACAAACCGTGCGCTTATCTCGAAAAATTTGCTGTATCTTTGATAGATTTGCACTTGGGATCTTTCATTCTTTGGGCAGTTTTCATTGTTTTTCATAACTTTAGTCTTATTGCATGCGAAAAAAATGGGAAATTAAATATACCTCGTCGCTTTGCGGGTTTTATCAAAAATTTCTCGAATTGTTCAGCTGTATGTAGTATGTATGTACATAGCCCACGCTGCAACTGATCTGAAATGCTATAATTCCATCAAAAATGACAAGCAGCTATGCGCTGATGAAATTAAACAGATGGAGACGAAAACCAAACAAGTCGAATTCGTTAGGTCACGTGCCATTGACACCATAGTGGCGGTTCAGAATTCAATATTATTTCTCGGAAGTGTGACGTAAGCTTAGGGGAGCAATATCAAGCAAATGTGGCAGGAACGAAAGGCAAGACAGAAACTTATTCCTCTTCCAAAGATTTGATGCGGAAATACTGATGCCAAACTATTAATTTGGAGTTTTTACCCTTGTTTACCGCAGTATAATTATGTTATCGAGAGACGTGAAGAGTTTTTTTGCATTTGTGTTTAAAAAAAAACTGCAAGGAGCCCGTTGGAATGAGTGCTTCGAAAATCGCTGACTGCTCCATCTGTGATAGATAAAGACATCGTTCAAATAGAAACAGCTGGTTTGGTGGCAGTTTAGTATTTTCTTACGCTTTAGTCTTGTTGTTTTGCAAAAAAAAATGGATAATTAGGCGTTATTAATTAATATCAGACTTCGAAAATATGGTCTGTCAACGAATCATAATGTCAGGTTCACATCATCATCAGGCACAGATCCTGCATGTCATTAAACATAAATCATTATTTCACTATATCTGTTGACGGTCTTAATCACTTCCAATTGATCTAATTAAACCGTGGTTCCGCGGGATATCGACAGTCGCGCTTAGCTGGGTAACCATCTGTAGTGATAGAAGGGATTTTATATCGCAAACCACGACGAAGCAACGGCCGCCGTCGTTTCAGTCCCTTTCATATGACGATGCAATGCCCGTCAGTTGTGGCTGGGGAGTGTGTTATAATCATTTTTCGTCTACTCGTTCGCTAATAAAATTCGCGGCCGCTTCGGCGCTCGTATACAGCGAAATCCATTCACCATCACGTGGTTGTGGGTTGTACCGAGCATCAAAATTTTGGACTTTAGTGTTATTATCGGTCGACTCGTGGCAAAATTTAATTATGTTTTTCACATGGCATGTCAAAGTTCAATGCAGCATAAATAATGTTTACAGCACTTAGCGCGCTTATGAAAATATGTCCGCGTTCTGGTTTGCTAATGGGTCGCATGGCCAATCTCTCTAGTGGGAGAAACTGCTGAAATTTGATTGCCTGTTAATTAAGAGCGCGCTTCGTTGCGTGATTGTGTGTTTTTGAATGGGTTGTAAGGATTACTGCTCCAGCTGGATATGATAAATAGCATTTCCGTTGTTGAGATGTTTTCTCATTACATTATTTTTAAGTGGACTTAATTTTATTAATGTGATAAAGAAACTATCGTAGGTATGTTGATAATTCTACCATTTGCAAATAGGTACCAGAACATACAATTTTCAATCGAAGTAGATTTTTTTAGCCAATTTTTAGGCTATTAAGGAGCAGATACAAGTAAACCTTATCGTGAAACTTCGTCTCTCACATAATATACAGTAATGAAACTGCTACTCTCTGTTCGTTGCAACGTATCAAATATGGTGTAGCAATTTCATAACCGTATGGCACTAGTACAACTGCACCTTATGTAAAACTCGTTTTAATTAGTCTAATTTTTGTGTGTGGATCAACAGACTACAATGATCCCAATGATTTTAAATTAAACTAGTTTATACAAACTAAAATATTAAACCCAAAAATGATTTAAAAAAGGTTCACATCTTTCGAAAAAAAATTCCGACAGATTGGGATAAATCGGGATAAATTAAAGTCAGAAACGAAAGCAGCACTATTAAACACTCGTTGTACACCCATAAAAACGCTGTTTTGTCTGTAGTTAGCGCGGTGAAAGTGTAGTCTGGTCCACAATTGATGAGTTGTGGATACGTTTGCGGAATTTATAGTTTTCCCATAGGTTTTCTGTCAAATGTATGTCAACGGAACGCAAAAGTATCTATTGTGGTCCAGCCTAAACGTTTAAATCAACCGCCTCCGTATGACAGAGCAAGCAACCCTTCCCTGCAGTGCATCTGCCACAAACAGCGCTCTTGTGATGTTTCTTTGCGCTTGAAGAGTATCCAGATGAATCAGCTGAAGTCTGGCAATCCGGCCTAATTCCAGACGCATGGAAAGAAGGGTTGGTCATTCCTATTCCCAAACCTGGGAACGATAAGACCCTTACGGATGGTTATAGACCTATCACGCTGTTGAGTTGCATGGGGGTAAAACATTCGAGGAGATGGTTAACCGTCGCCTGTCAGCTGAGCTGAAGAGGCATGAGCGAATCCATCCACAGCAGCACGCATTTCGATGCGGCTACGAGTTGGAGACGTTCTTCTCCGAGCTTGATCATTTATTAGACACGGCCAAAGCGGAGAACCTAAATGTTGATGTAGTGTCTCTCGATTTGTCCAAGGCATATGATATGACATGAAGGCTTCTGATCTTGACTACCCTCAAGAAATGGAACTTCTAAGGGCGAATGTTGGCTTATGTGGAAGACTTCTTACACAATAGGAAGTTTCGATTTTTGAATGCCGGCGCAACCTCTGAGCCATACCCACAGGCCAAGGCTACCTCACGTTTGTATCGACGAGCTTGAGGTAAAAACAGTACGGGAAATGAAGCTTCTTGGCGTGACGACCAATCACAAACTGTGGTGCGTGGGACGAATCTTGGTATAAAAACCCTGTTGCGTTCTTTCGTCGCATCAAGAATACGACACAAGAGTGGGAAGATATGCCCTACCCCCGAGATCAGAAGATTCTGACTCGGCTGAGGATAGGACATACTCGACTCACTCACGGGCCTCGACTTTACGGCAGTAAGGTCTACTGCCAAGGTTGCGGTGCGGAATTAGATGTCAATCAAACGGGACATCAGAATGAAACGGGAGTTATATGCACAATACGCGAATTATCTGTATTGAAGTACCTAAGGGCGCTGGAGCCAGTAAATAGAGGTCGACTTAAAAGAAAGTCGTAACTACATTCACCTACCTCCAAGCGGCCTGTAGACCGGGGTCAATGATGATATGCCGAAAGTCTTGTAGGTTTCGACAAGGGAAACAAGAACAACAGCGGACATATGGAATAATGAGATGCTTGCGGTCCTTATGCCGTCTCGAATGAACTAAAACGTCTACAGCAGACATACAGTTTAAGGAGTAGAATGAATGTATCAGATGAATCAACTGTCATCGACCCTCCTAAGTCGGCATACTGAACGTCAGTGGAGAGCAATTGTAACAAATGGCGATGAACAGATTCTACCTTTTCCACTCTATTTTGGTAATATGGATACCAACCTACAGAGCAGTATACGAGAGTTAAACGAACGAGTGTATAGTGACTTATGGGACTCTACTTCAGGCAACATACGTCGGTAAAGTCCCTAGCGATGCGAAACATAAATCCTAACTTTCTAGATGTATTTTCAACTATATAAGGCACATGTCGTTTGAACGTTAGCTCGGTGTCCAAAATAACTCCAAAATGCAATTCAATGTACACCAGTTTATAAAAGTATCAAATTCCAGCCTAAGCAAAATTGCATCATCTTCTTCTTTAGCATTTCAAGCTTATTGCTTCCATAATTCGCTTATTGCTTGCTCTCAAGTTTGTGTTCTAAATGCACTTCCACAGTTATTGGTTGAGAGCTTTCTATGCAGGTACCATTTTTGCATTAGTATTATTGTGTGGCAAGTACAATTCCTTAACGAAAAATTCCTAGACCAAACCAGGAATCTAACCCAGCCACCTCCAGCATGGTGTTGCTTTGTAGCTGCGCCTTTACCGACTGAGCTGCGGGAATTGCATCATACCCTTGTGTGTGTGTGTTCACATTGTTGAAGTACAGTAGAAAAATTAACGATCCTAGAAGGCTGTTTTGTGGAATCCTGGTGTGGCCTGAAAAACACTGGGTTGAAAACCTTCGACTGTCAAATCAGCTAGCGACCAACAAAGTAGGAGTTGAACCAGTTTGATACGCTGCGGCTAATACCAAGTCTCCCCAACTTGGCCATCGTTATAGAATTATTAAGGCGCAGCAAATTTGTGGTGGTTGATCTCCTGAGATGAAATCATGCTAATCGTCACTTAAGCACTCTTGGCGGTGTGGCAGTAGTGGATCCATAATCACAAGTTTGAAGAATTCCTTGGTAAATTTACTGATATGTTCCGGTCACCTTTCTTATGGACCGGAAACATTATGGAAGGTTTCTAAATGAACGAAAACTTTCCGTTTGAAATGGAAAGTCCAAATATGTACCGAAATGAAATAAGCAGATCTTCAATGTGTCGTTTTACAAAAAACGGATGGAATCCCGTCTCGGCCGGGTTTAGAAATGAATGGAGCGACATCGTGTACGCTGACGAAGCAAAGATCGAAACAGCCATTGTTCTTTTTGGTTACGAAATTAATTTGCCGCAAATAGGATGAACTGTAGTGAACCGGCGTGAAATGTACCCGGGTCCACTCCAGTTCGCAACAAAAGCAGCAACCCAACGCCAGCCATTTTCTGTTCGAACGCGCATCAACGCTCGTCGCACGATTCGAGCGTTTTCAATGTATTATTTTCTTCGAGCACCAATCCAGTATTGTCGATGCACAACGGAAGCCTAAAGAGCAGTAGAAAGTGCTTCTTTCGCCACAAACTCTATCTCGACTCAACATGGAAATCTCGAGCTTCCCCCTTCGAGGTTTGAAGCTGGGCAAAAATCCAATATTCTACTATCAGAACGTGAGAGGCTTACGTACCAAAATCGTTCAGCTACGCTTGCTGCTTACCAGCTGCGACTATGATGTTATTGTTTTCACGGAAACTGGCCTGTGAGAGGATATCAATAGTGCTGAAATATCAACTGACTATGCGTTGTTCCGTTGTGACCGTAGTGCATAAACAAGCCAACATACTCGTGGTGGGGGCATATTGATTGCAGTAAAAAACCACTTTCGTTGCGTGGTGATTCTTTTGATGGATTGTGAACGACTTGAGCAAGTCACAGTTTGCGTAAGATCGACACATCGTCCGCTCTACATCATTGCTGTTTATCTTCCCCCGAACTCACGCGTGGATCTTTATTCTGCCCATACAAAAGCAGTTCAGCATCTCACAAACAGCGCTAGCTAAACCGATATCGTTTTGTTATTGGGTGACTTCAACCTCCCGAACTTGCGATGGCAATTGGATGACGAGGTTAACGGTTAAATTCCGTCGAACGTTTTTTCCGAACCAGAACAATCCCTTATCGAAACCGTGTTTGCTGCGGGCTTACGGCAAGTTAATAGTTTCTTGAACACCAATGGAAAACTCCTTGATCTTGCATTCGTAAGTTTACCGGAACATCTAGATCTGTTCGAACCCCCCACTCCACTGTTACAGATTGACAACCATCACACGCCTTTTGTTTTAATTTTTGACGTGTCCGACAATAATTTTGTTACGATAGATGATAATCTCGACAATTTTATATTTGATTTCAACGCGTGTGATTACAGACAGCTGAAAACAGCATTTTCCGATACCGATTGGAATGCCATCTTGCGGATCGGAACAATTAATGATTCACTGTCAGCCTCTTATGAAAAACTTGATGAAGTCTGCAATGATTTTGTGCCTCGAAAAAGACAATCATTTAAATCAACGTTCAACCAACCGTGGTGGACCTCCGAGCTACGCCATCTTAGAAACATGCTAAGGAAAGCACGACATCGCTTCTTTCTCACAAAGTCCAAGAGTGACCGAATCATCTTACGTAATGGTGAAACATCATACAGGTCAGTAATGCTAACCACATAAGAGAATTACGTATCAAGAATCCAGGCCAGTGTCAAACAGAACTCATCACGCTTCTGGGATTTTGTGAAGAAACAGAAATCATCTTCCCGAATTCCTTGCAACGTCAGCTACAACGATGCTCATGCTAGCTCAAATTCAGAAGCCGCTAATCTCTTCGCCATATTATTCGAGAGTGTGTTCAGCAAAGTGTCGCCTGTACAACGTCAAGCCTGCTTCGCCCATATTCCCTCGCATTCCATCGACCTTCCCATCATCCAATTTTCCCCAAATGAAATCTCGCAAGCCATTGAAGACCTCGACGCCAAGAAAGGATCCGGGACAGACGGCATTCCACCAGTGTTTTTGAAAAACTGCTCCACGGAACTAGCAGCACCTGTTGCGTGTTTGTTCAACCGATCGCTACGTGAAGAAACATTCCCGGGGGTTTGGAAAACTACACTGAAAAATTATTTTCGTAAATTAGCTTTCATTCGCTTCGTAATCATGGAATTTGTACATAGAACAAATGTCTCGTATATTGTATGAAACATTCATATTGCTTTTTATCTAGTGAAATGCTATCATTACACCTTTTTGTATAATGCACGAAATAGATTTCGTGAAGTCCAGCCAATCACTGCTTCGCTTATGTTGCTGCTGGGATGGGCGGGAATAATTTATTTATCCCAAAACACAAATTGAAGCTTTGTCGAGAGTTATAACATCATACTCATTATTCAATTATCACCTCATGTGTCGCCATGGCATAATGAGATCAACCGAGGATGCAGTATCAGCTCTTTCCAAAAATATAGGATCAAATCCCATGTCAGAAACATTAAAAAAAAAGACGCTGGACAACTCCGCGTGGTTGCGCTTTTTTGTCAATTACATTTCGAGTCGATAAAGTAGATCTCTCAGTCATTCAGGCAACCATCAGAGAGACGTTTCTTTTAAATTGGTAACAAAATATTCGTAGCTCTTTTTCGTACAATGCACGAATGTTGTTTCTGTGTCAACAAATGTTTCGTGCTTTTGAGAGTTGCCTGTGTGCCATTAATTACGAATGTATCTTCATAAAAAGAACAAATCAGTTTCGTTGCTGAAAACAACGAACAGATTCGTTAGTTCTACCTTCGATTTCGTAATATAAACTAAAATTAACTTTCAGTGTACCTCTATCGTTCCCATTGACAAGTCTGGCAACGTCAACCAAGCGTCAAATTATCGTGGTGTTTCTATACTATGCTGTTTAGGCGGGGTTTTGGGGGGGTGGTGGAGGAGGTGGTTGTTTCTTTTTGGTTCTCTTTTTTCCGGGGGCGGGGGGGTTGTGACAACCGCCAACAAAAAAAAATTTTGTTGTGTTTTTTGGGGGGGGGGGAGGGAAAAGAGCAAATTGACGCGGTGTATGTTGATTTTGCAAAAGCATTTGACACCGTGCCGCACTGCCTTGTCGTCGATAAACTAAAGCATATTGGCTTTCGGAATTGGATAACGCAGTGGATATTTTCGTATCTATCTGACCGAACTTCGTATGTAATGGTTAACTCAGCACGATCCAGTTTATTTTGCATGACGTCCGGTGTACCTCAGGGCAGTATCCTTGGTCCACTGATATTCAAAATTTTTGTGAACGATCTGTGCCTGCTTCTCTCCTCGTTTAAGCTTTCGTTTGCCGACCCCGGATGTTCGCGCCCCGGATGATTGCACCATTCTACAGACTGACATCAACACCATATTGATCTGGTGTGGCGATAATGACATGCGCGTCAACAGCAAAAAATGCAAGATCATATCCTTTACCCGCTCTAGTAATCCCGTGCATCACCAGTACAGTATGAGTATTGAAACACTGGAGCGTGTTATTTCTATCTGCGATCTGGGCGTAACCATCGATGAGAAGCTTAGGTTTAATGAACATGTTGGGATTACGATTTCCAAAGCATACTCTGTTCTAGTGTTCATTCGTCGACATGCTTCCGAATTCACTGACATTCATGCTTTGAAAACACTGTACTGCACGCTGGTGCGTAGCATCCTAGAATATGCCTCCCCGGTTTGGTTTCCGTACTACGTAGCGCACATTCTTTCAATTGAACGGGTACTGAAAAAGTTCGTAAGATTTTCATTGCGGCTACTTCACTGGAACGATCCAAACAATCTCCCTCCCTATCCCGAGCGATGCCAATTCTCGGGTACTTTTTCAAACAGACGTATGTCATTTTGTAAACAAAGAGGGGAAGTAAGATTCAAACATAAATTTCTCGAAACCCTTAGCACTTTCATGCAAACTTGGGCCACCAACACAAGGAATAACATTGCTTTACATGATTGTGATGCTACTTTATGTGAGGGTATTGAGAATTTCGAGAAATTTACTTTTGAATCTTACTTCCCCTCTTTGTTTACAAAATGACATACGTCTGTTTGAAAAAGTTTCCGAGAATTGATAGGCTTGGAATTGCTATCTGCCAGACGCGTGAAAATGCAGCGTTGTTTTATATTCGACGTCATTAACGGTGTCATTGACTGTCCTGCGCTTCTTGAGCAGATACCGCTGAACATTCCTCCACGACGCTTTCGGAACTCCAACTTGCTTGCTGTTCCGTATCACTGAACCAATTGCGGCTACAACAACCTTCTTGACGCTTGTATTCGGTCATTCAATGACATTTCTGACGAGTTTGATTTTAACATGTCCAGGAGTATTTTTAAGAACCGAATTACACGAATTGTTTAGTTATATAAGTTAAGTTAGAATAAGTACAGTCTGTACGATCTTGTTGTCGAAGACGGTGATAATAATAAATAAAGCCACTACTCGATGGTTGCCATGCGATTCCTGGCGGAATATATAGTAGATTCCACATCAACGTTGTACGGAATCAAATTGCACCACTTTTAAATAGCTGTAACTTTTTACCCGTTGGGTAGAATTCGTTCAATGTGTATTTGTTTACGCTGTGTAAGTTTCACTAGCAGATGTGCAATCGTTGCGAAGATAGAGTCGGAAGAACAGCAGTGGCGCGAAGAAATTTTGCGCACGTACCTCCAAAATCCGGATCTTTCTCATCGTGCCATCAGCAGGAAGCTGGGAATGGTACATTCTACGGTGTCTCGTGTTTTAAATCGGTACCACAAATGTTTGACCACCGATCGGAAAGAAAAAAGTGGCAAAAATGGATCTCCGTATAGTGTTAAGGATCACAAGCGGGTAGTTCAAGCGGAATCCCAACAGTTCAGTTCGAGATGTGGCGAAGAAACTGAATCTAACGAAAACTTTTGTGCAAGATGCGAAAAAACGTGAAGGACTACACACGTACAAAGTCCAAAAGGCGTCTAATCGCGATGAATGGCAGAATACGGTAGGTAAAACACGTGCAAGGAAACTCTACGCCCAGATGATGACGAAACCACATTGCCTCGTTATGGATGATGAGACGTATGTTAAAGCAGACTTCCGGCAGCTTTCGGGGCTCCAGTTTTTCACTGCTCATCATAAATTCGATGTCCCTGAGGACGTAAGAAAGCAGAAGATGTCAAAGTTTGCCAAAAAATATATGATTTGGAAAGCAATTTACTCTTGTGGAAAGCGGAGCACCCCATTTGTGACAACTGGAACGGTCAATGGGCAGGTATAACTAAAGGAATGCCTCGATAAGCGTCTACTTACTCTTCTGAGGTCACACGATGGTCCTACGATTTTCTGGCCAGATTTAGCTTCGTGCCATTACTCGAAAAAGGTTTTGGAGTGGTACAAGGCTAAGGAGGTCAATTTCGTGCCGATGCATCTCAACCCTCCGAACGCACCGGAACTGCGGCCAATTGAAAAGTATTGGGCCATCATGAAGCAGGCACTTCGGAAGCATTCTAAGGAAGTGAAATCGGAGGAAGATATGAAGAAAGAATGGATTGACACAGGACCTTATGAGTAATGTAAAGAAGCAGGTTCGTGCATTTGGATATGGAATTGAAATTGAATAAAACAAACAAAGGAAAATATTTATAACATGTTTTATTTTACTCCCTGAAAGATTGAAGTTAATTATTTCCCCGCACATGATGGATAAAAATTTTTTTTTTCTTTTAAACACCACACTGTGGTTAACCCCCCCCCCAAATTTTTTTTTTTTTTGTTTTTGGTGTGCGCCGCGCGTAGGGGCGCGGCGCGGCCACTATGGGGCGGCTCCATACAAAGTGGTGGCCAAACATATTTTTTTGGTTTTTCCGCCTTTTTGATAGTATTCTAGTAAGTTTAGCATAAAATTAGTCATAATTATGTATTTTCATCGCATCCGGAAGGTGTTACTAGTATTTAACCCAGTAATGAGCTATGTATTCCTGAACAATAAACTTGAACGTTTGTTTTTAATTTTAGGGGCAGTTCAAATGCAAATCAAAACAAAAATAAGGTTGCTGTGCATAAGATTAAATAGGAGAGGTGGAGGTGGAAGCCTCCCCCCCTCCTAGCCAAGATCTAACCCCCCCCCCATTTTTTTATATATGTTGTATAAGAGTATTGTTTTATCAATCAGGTGTTTTGGTGAAGAATTATTTGTCTACCAAACCTCCCCCTCCCCCCCCTCACAAACTTATCCCCCCCCCCCCTCCTGGAAATATTTTTTTGCGTATAAATAAATCATTCAAACTAGCCGAAAGGATTATTTTTTAATATGTTTCCATTATTTTTAATGAACACATATCAACATCTTTAACTAAGTTGATGATTTGTCTCCATTTTTTATACTGCAGGGATGAATATACTACAAAATAAAACATAATTTTCATTTATAAAATGTCATAATAAATTTTATTTATTAACTTTATCTGAAAACTAAATCAAATTCACAAGCAATTCTACTCATTTTCTACATTTTCATCAAGAGCTAAATCATCATCCAGTTGTTCAACATCATCCATTAATTCATCTAGTGCATTGCCTTCAGTGTTTAAATTTTCAGAGCTGTCAAGATCTTCGAACACTAAAAGTGATTTTACAACATCTGGATATTCAAGTGATACCTTCTTTCGCATTCTATTACCAAGATTTATTGAACTTATCAAAGGATCAGATGAGTTCATAGCTCGAATAAAGACGTCATGTAGATTATCAACTCGTGACCTTTTCCTAGCATGATGGATACGACATTTTTTTAGTAGTTTATGTTGGCACTCTGCTGCTTCTTCAGCTAACATTCCAAAAGGAGCCGGTGAATGGATTATTATGCTTCCAGCGTGAGCGAGTACCTTATGCACTGTTGCTGGAATTTTATACCAATCATACAAATTAATATACCGCCGATATGTTTCTTTACAATAGTCATCCATTTTTTTTAGGATTGATCGGATCTTGGCAATTGATTACTATTAAAATATTACGAAATCTAACAATAAGTTCTTGCTCCATGTCCAAAACTTTGGAAAGTAATTCAGGATTTGAAAATTTTTTTGAGATTCGTTTTTTGTTTGGTCGGGCCCCCGCCCGCCCGGCGTGGGGATCAATTCGTACTCCGAATGCTTCGTACATTTGTTCAATAACGAGTTTTTCCCGATCAAGATATTTGGCCTTTAAATCCTTCGTGATCTTCCACTTTTTAATTTCCATCCTGTAGGAAATATGTAATAAACACTCAAAAAACCGCATCCAAGCGTGCAGTGGAGATATGCCGTAATGAAGAGCATCTTCATTCGATTCGTATCCTGCTTCAAGCTTCTGTAAAGTAAAAAAAAAACAATGTTATTTTTATTGCACATAAAATTTTATAAAAAAAAATAATTCTCTATATCACTCATTATATTTGGAGTAGCTCCACAAATTGGACAGTTGGACATGGATGAAGTATCGGTTGCTGTCGATCCTACTCACATCCATGTGAATCTTTGAGAGTCGTAAAATCTTAGTGTCTTTTTATTTTTAAAAAATGAAAACAAAATTATCATATTTGATTGTCTGTTTTATTTTTTTTTGGTGGACTTTACTATAGTGTCAACATCACCGCCGAACATTTCATCGGTATTCCTTCGCTTACTTCTATCACTAATGGCTGGCCCACAATTGATACGTTGCGGATGCGTTTGCGTGAATTTGACAGTTTTCCCTTAGGTTTTCTGTCAAATTTACGTCAACGGAACGCAAACGTATCTATTGTGGGTGACCCTTAAGTTCATCAAATTGTTTTTGTGGACGTCCACGGCCAGTTGACGTTGAAGGTGTTTCTGCGATGTACTCTGCAAGTTCCAAATGACCGTCGAGCCAGTCCTTATTGTATTTCTCAAAGTACTCTTGTTTGCGGTGAGCCTTTTGCCACGCATTGTAAAAATGTTATGCTACGTACTTCAACTTTTTAAGTAGTCGTTCTTCTTCGGCAAGATCAATATTATATTTTGCCTTGATATATTCAAATGCTTTGGTTGCATTGACTATTTGAGATTCTTTTGGATCAAAAAATAACACCATGCTCCTTTGTTCCATATTATCACAAACAATTCTTTTCGGTTTTTTTTTCGATTAAATATCTACTGCACAATATACACGTTGTTAGCGTTAAAGCCGAAAACAAACTCATGATTTGAAAATATTGTCCTCGTCTTTTGAATGGAAGTAGGTAGTATGTAGTGGGTAGTAGGTAGATAATAGTTTTTAGGAAAATAAATATACCTGAGTATAGTTGGTAGAAATTGTAAAATGGCACACGAACAGAGCATTTCCTTTAGAATATATAAACAAGGTTATCGTGAAAACATTGAAAACTTTTTAGTCCGGTTGGGTAGATACAGTTTCTACATGGAATGATAATTTTCGGTCCCATTTTACCCATTTTTAACATAAATAATAATTAAAAGTGTAACGGTTTTAAGACTGCATTTGACATTTAACAGTTCCACCTTTCAAGGAGTGTTTAATTTATACCATTTGTTTAGTTTATGCTCGCATTATCGATAACCGTAATTAACACAAACAAAAATAAAAATAAAAAAATATCAATTTTTT